>BROG01000123.1:1042500-1400838 GCA_030159075.1 Atrina japonica
AAAAACAAATTTACATTTTGTTTATATTTGACTTCACATTTAAGTGATACAGACGAGGAAGCTAGATTACCTAATATCACATGATTATGTGTCGTCTAAAGACATCCGCAATAGATAGCCGACAGAGGCATTGTTTTACACAAACTATTTAAAATAAGCAGATAAATCAAACCATTGAGAGTAATTTTCACGTTTAATTTTCTTACTCACAAAACTCGAATTAAAAGTTTAACATTACTTTGAAGAAAACACCACTGAAGCGTTAATAAACATAAAATATCTACATGACAAGTGCAATGCTTATATAGAGCATGCTCATGAGAGTCAGGAAGACTAACAGTATGGTGAATATAATAAAACGTAAAAATATGATTCCGCAATCTCGATAAAAACTATCTGGAAAACATTCTTATCCATACATCTTTTCAATTGGCAAAACGAATCATATATGATTAGTGGTAAATTCAGTTTGAATAATAATAGTCTATGGTATACGTATGATCTCTCATATATCTACATGAAAAAGTAACGTGCAACTTAGATAAAACGCAAAATACGCGTACATAAGGGCTATATCTACGTCTACGTGTTGATTTATGATATTTAGTGAAACTCGTTACACTTAATTGTGCAACGCATCACACACACACACACACATCGAACGAAGAGCGTTGTAGCCGACAATTCATAAATGAGAGAGAGAGAGAGAGAGAGAGAGAGAGAGAGAGAGAGAGAGAGAGAGAGAGAGAGAGAGAGAGAGAGCATCTAAGTGACTAACTATTGGAACATATGCCCTAATATACATCTATCTTATAATATCAGATTAACGATGTATTTATGTTTCCGTTTCTTCATAGTCAAATAGACATGTGTAATTTCATCTATGATCTGAGAGATACAGATTTTACGAGATGTTTCCTTCCAAATTAATTTGGTTGGCAAAACATGCCAATAAAAGTAGGAAACTACTCACAGAACAAACAATTCCCTCTGTGGGTGTTAGCAGTTGTGAACAGAAATGAAGCCTAGATAAATTCCGGTTTCGTAATTTTTATACTGGCGACCTTCAATGATATCTTGTTTCAGGGGAAATGTTAAGTAAAAAATTCTTTCTTGTAAAGTACTATGCCTTTTCTGTTAGTTGATTTTCAAGTCAGGCTCCTTCCACTGTACACGGTAAATATTCCTGGTATTTAAATGCTTTGACCGGAAGTGATGCAGGTCACGTTTCTCTTTGAATCTGCATACTGTTATGACAAACGGTGACGTAAATAGATAAATGAATCTTCACAATTGGATCAATTTTATTTATTTATTTATTATTATTATTATTATTATTATTATTATTATTATTATTATTTGTCTCTATCATTATACATCAAATATATGAAAGTCTTCTTGGTTTGCTGAATTTCACCTCATTTCCAAAATATTATAGTAATCTGTACCATGCGCAATAGGGAATAAAAACCTTAAGATTACCCTGGAGCACGTGTCCCCTTGTGAACACCGTTAGTGGAAAAACAGCAGCTTATTTTACAACATGGGCGCAGACATTTTGAACATCCAAAGTTGTGCGGAGGGGGAAATGAGCCCAGCGATCTGATTGGTCATTAAATGAAAATATTAGTTTTGCCATTAGTAAGTGGAATTAAGGTGATAAAAAATATATGAATATTAGTAGTGCTTTGCAAATTCTAAGGTTGATGGTTGAAAATTTAAAGGGGGGGGGGTCAGATGAGAATAGATATTATCCCTTGGTCCGCAATATTACGACTTGTAAACAAATGAAAATTTGAAGTAGAAATGCAACGGCAATACTTTTGATTGAATATTTTGTTATCAAAAATATTGATCTTTCAGCACAGGGTACTGATTTGACCCAGATTTAATAAACATAGGAGTGACAGTGACTTTCAGTTTTGTAAATTAGCATTGAGGCCTATGGGAAAATATTTGGTGGTGTCTGTCCTAGTATGTCAATTAGAGTTATCATTCTTAGTTGCAAAGCAACAACAACTATCAGAGACGACTGGTAAACGGTAGAAGAAATTAGAAGGAATTATATAAATAATTTAATATTTACACTGTTAAATAATTTGTTGTTTTATATATATATAGTAATTTGAATTCGGTATAATAAACAATTTATATCCCTGGTTGTAACCATTTAATACATTTGTAAAATCTTTTGCATGACCCAGTCCGTGAATCGAACCCGGGACCTTCCGTTTGTGAGTCGAACGCTCTACTACCAGACCACTCCAAGTGGTATAAAACAGACGTAAATATTCCATCAAAGACGTAAAGGGTAATTTGTTTTCAAAGAATATGGATAAATTGTACCGTAATTATGAGTTTATTCAGCATTAAAGTAAATTTTATATCGTCTGTCAGCTGTCTATTACAACATTGATTTCTATTGTTTGCCAATTAAAGTCTTTTGTTTGACCCGGTTTGTTGTAATTTTCTTATCTGAAGTATGTGAAATAATAGTATTTTACACAGGGGTATTTATCATAAAGAAGTGATTTAAAACATGACTTTTAGATTTGTTATTTTAATGACTATAAATTTTCAGTTTTATCAATATAAAAGGGATAAAGATGAAAACGAAATATTTCAAAAAAAAAATTGTGGTACAAAAGATAATACATTTGATTATACAAAAACATTGTTATTGAAGAGGTAAAATCAATATTCGTGTTCGTGCGTTATATGTTGTTGACGCAGCAATCATTGTTTGAGAAATAAACCTGAATCATTATTATATCATAAATTATACCATTTTGTATTGATACGAATTTGAAAGTATCGATATTTTCACTTAAACAGTTTAAGGTATAACAATTGTTATTTTAATAGACTAAGGGTTTTCAAATTGTTTGTAAACAGTTCTGTGATGATCTTTAATTTGTTTGGAGTCATATACAAGTGTTCAAACGAAACATTTAACTTAATGTTTTTGAGATCATAGCAAACATAAAGAAAGTATATTTGAGAGAGGGACAGACAGACAGACAAACAAACAAACTCAGAATAATGAATAAATAAATAGTTGGATATAGCAACAGACAAGTAGTGTATAATCATAACCGAACACATTTTTGTCCCATGGCATATAAACAAGAATCTGATAAAATATGTGTTCAAATACATAATCAAACACGTGAAATGTTGTAAAAGATCTTCTTTTCGAGTTCATTGTTTTATTAGGATTGAAATTTTCCAATACCTTAAAAAATCCGGATGTATTTCCGTATGCAAAAACCTTTCAGATAAACTCTTTCGCCATATCAAATGTGCTACGTAATTCGATCAGTTATTCACTCGATCTATCAGCAATCACGGCCCTCGACACAATCGGCGTATGTTAAAGTCAGCCGATGTTTATGTGCTTTATATTTACTTTTAAAATACTGGAAAGTACATGTGTTATGTAAAATATGTATTTCAACGCTATTTTGAATGCCTAAAGCAAATCGGATAAATATATAAATAAAAATATCAGGTCACTAAAAGTAAATGCTGTCATGTCATGTTTACAATCGTGCCGCCATCTCCGGTGGAGTTGGGCAATTCATATGTGTCAAGAATGATAAAGCCAAGAATGCGATGTGATGAGTTTAAAATGGACCGAGATCACGCTAAATACCCGGCACGTAAACAATTTCAGAAATGAATGTTTTGAAACGACGGAAAAGACCAACTTTGCCTGATTTAGGTATGAAATGATGATGTACTAAAGTAAACGTAAAGAGTAATAAGAATAGAATGTATATTAACTGCAAATAGCATGTGCTTATTGGACACTCGGTAATCTTCGTAAAAATTACCGAAAGTTAATTTGCAATGTTCAGACTAATAACAGAAAAAAGCGACATTTTCGTGTTACGTTTGGCAAGATTGTTGCAATTATAATATGCATGCATTTGTTATTCCCACCACCTGGTGGTTTCTTTGGTATATATATATATATATATATATATATATATATATATATATATATATATATATATATATATATATATATATATATATATATATATATATATATATATATATGTATATATGTATGTATATATATGTATATATATTTAAATGAGCTAAAATATTACATAAAATGGACATGTAAAATGTTCCACCTACGACAGCTCATTTCGCTGTGAATTATAAAATCGACGGATAAGATAATCATCTTTAAACTGGTTAGTAGCCTACCATAACATTTACATTACAGGAATTTTGTGACAAAGGTGCGAGACAAATAACACTTGGAAGATTATTGAATGGAACAGAAATGGCAATCTTTGATATGTCTAAGAGATAATATCAAATAACGAGATTGAGGTCAAGTGTATGAATTTTACAATCATCTGAAAATAATTGTCAGTGTTAACCACGTAAAACCAATCTTGTGCTGGAAGAGAAATAATGACGTGATTTGCAAGTTATTGGTATTGTCATTAATGACAAACTAACAATTTGAAAAAATACCTTACGACCCTCAGTCAATTTATTGCAATCTATTACAATAACAGTGAGGAAATATATATATTACATGGTTTTGTTTACATTTTACCTTATAATGAATGTATATTGGCTTTAATGACTACCTACAAAAGAACGCAGCTGTACAGGCAGGTTAACAATCTTTATTGGACATACTAAATGTCCACATTACCAAATCAAAAATGAAAACAATAAAATGCACTGCAATAAAATCAAATATACGAATTGATAAATGTTCTTCAAATAGAGACCAGAATCTTTATCCCCGGTGACGTTGGTAAGATCTGATATATAAATACGGCTTTGTGCCAGAGAGTGTGATAACGAGATCCAAAAACTAAATCCAGACGTTTTAATGCTTCATTCTATTAACCACACTTTCTTAGATGAAACAAAACGATCTTTAAAGGGAAGGGTGTGTTGTTTAATATAATTATCTTATTTAGTCACAGTTGCATAATCCACAGCCTATGTATATATATATATATTCATTCTGGGGTTCAGATTGATATAATGGCACGTGTTTGTTTGTTTGATTTTTTTTCTTTTCTTTTTTTTTAACTTATTCCGAAAATTGGCTATGGGAACCTATTATAACATAATTCAGTGTTTGTTTGTCATTGCATTTTTTTTCTTTTCTTTTTTATTTTTAACTAGAATTTGATACTTGGCTGTATCAACAATTATATTATAATATAAAACAGTAAACGGTGCCCGGTATGATATTTGATATTTCTTTTATGGTGGTCTATGGATCACCGGCATGGTATTAATGCAAATATAATTAGGTATGGCTGATATTTTATTCCTGTAAGTTCTGTAGTAAAAATAAACTTGCAACACATTTTCGCCTTTATCTGTGTACAACGTGTTTGCAAAATTAAAAATTACCATTAAAAATTAGAATATTTCCCGCTTAAATAATAAGATATTTTTACTGTATGGTGCATCCAAATAACTTAAATAAGTTAAAAGTATTCTCCTCTTTTAATCCTAATTTTTTCTCGAGCTATACTTAGCCCAACTACCAAAATCATACAGACTACCGTTAAACAAGGTGTTGTTGTCAATATAACTCTTAACACAAAATATAAAATATAAAAATATTGTAATCCTTTTAATATTTTACACTTTAACCAAAAACCTTAAATATCAAGTATCGAAAATCATTTTGAGATTTTAATTTTTTTGATATTTGTTCAAAAGATTGTTAAAATCAAAGATACATGTACTTCTAATTTTTTTTATTTTTGTTTTACATTTTTAGATATTTGATGTTAAAAATTCATAAGACAAGGTATTAAACATCCGATTGATCGTGACCCTAAATGTCAAAATTATAAAGACAAAAATATATAACGACACAAAAAGCTACAAAATATGTATTCCCTATAGGCCAATTATAATGTATTATTCCATTTAGTTCAATATATATAGCTACAGCGTTGCAGATTTGCCAAAAACACTGACTTATATTAGTTATTTGTATTTTTCATGTTAATGGTATGTGCTGCGTGGCACACGTCTAGTCAAACATTACATTTTGACATTATATCTAACTATTTACAAAATATGTACCTATAGGAGATTTACATAAATGTTTACTATCTGGAAGGTGTAGTGACATTTCTTTTCACAAACCGGATTTTTTACCAATCCATCCATGTAATGTAGGAATTACATTTGGGAATGTTTTTCATATAGTCTCTTAGGATGTTTTAAAGGCCTGTCTAAATCTGGGCTACTTATTGTTTAAATAATTTTATGCAGACAATGTTATAAGATTTAGCATTAAAAATTAAAGAGTACATCAAAGTCCAATTTGATGTCAATGTGCAAAGTGTCATTGAAATTCAATTCATGACTGTAGGACGAGTTGCAAAGACAAGTGCCACATGCATATAGATAAAAGGTATCTAAATTTTTAAGAGCCTTATCTTATTAATAGGCAATCACCTTATAGGTGAGAAATATATACATACATATATACATATATACATACATACATATTACCTTCCATTGTGCAAAATTTCATTGAAATCAATTTATTAATGTAGGAGGAGTTGCAATAACAATTTTGCGTCTATATACAGACAGCTCAGACTTACAGTGTGATACAGACAGCTCAGACTTACAGGGTGATACAGACAGCTCAGACTTACAGGGTGATACAGACAGCTCAGACTTACAGGACCATTTTGCGATACAGACAGCTCAGACTTACAGGGTGATTTCAATATATCCATAAACTCTGTGTGTTTGGGGTATAAATATCTGGTGACCATTAATTATAAGACGGTTGAAAAGAAGATAAGTATCGGACTTCCTTCAGGTAAATCATATTTCTAACACAGCATTTTATGGCTTCCGTACATTGGTATGAATGCGACACGTGAAAGGCCTTTGGGGAAGATCAACTTTGTCGGTTTTTTTAGGTGGGGATACAAGTAAAACTTGATCAACAAGATGGGATCAGGTTTGGAGGATAAGCAAAAATTATATATTAAAAATTTTTGTAACGTCCCAACAAGCGACATTGAAAAGGCAACTCAACATTTCACTTAGTGGAACAGAGTAATCGCAAACAATACTAATAAACTTACCTTAAACTTTGCAGAACGTTGACATCAAACGCGGTTTTCAATATCACTGTGCCAATATTTTGTCAGTGAGTAGTTTACATCTGTGTATGAAATGTTCATATGTTGAACACACAATCTGGCATATCGGATCATTTGTGAAATATAAACTCCGTATGCGGGTGACTGTGGGATGTTGCTTCTTTAATTTTAGACTAAACTTAAGTTGAGCTTTTATCATAGCACAGTTTATCCAAAATGTTCTCAAACAATTGGATTTCCAACAGGCATACTGTCGCTCAAACTCGCATGTTTTCGCCAATCGGTATTGATGTACAAAAAAGAGTTAAATAATACTTCCGTGTCGACGAAAATATCAATATCTTGTATAATGTCATTTCATAAGGTTATTCTGTCACTAGAATTCAATTCATTATGCACTGACCAAGATTCCATAGATGCACCTGATAGACTTACGGCCGAAAGTAATTTTAGACAACGACCTTGACCCTTATCATAATTGCTGAGGTACGGAGATTTAAACCGATGAAAATACCATTCCAGCGTGCAATCACCATATTTATATCTTGTCAGATTGTTAGCAGACCGTTCTCGATTTTGTCAACAAAGTTTGATTCAAGTTTTAAATTATATTCTGAAATCTCAAGTACTCATGGTAAAATATTCTGAACATGTGAAGATTTACTCTCTCCAACATCAGATAAAAAAATGTGGAAATTGAATTAAAAGCGCGCACAATATTGACAAAACAATTTTATAACTAGCATTAGTCTATTCCAAAATCAGGCAATTGATTTTCTATTCAAAGAGAGAAAGACCAATTCTATTCCAACAAAAGAAAGTAATCAATTTTGTTTTATTATTTGGTTGTTTTGTCAGATCTGTAGAAATTACTCCAACCTTAGACATAACGTGTTACAAGGGAGGTATTTCAATTTAATTTTCACGAAGATTACCGAGTGTCCAATAAGCAAGTGATATTTGCGGTTAACATGTATTCTGTTATTATAACCCTTTGGTTTATTTTCGTACACCATAATTTCATACCTAAATCAGGCAAAGTTGGTATTTTCCGTCGTTTCAAAACATTCGATTTTTTAAATTGTCCACGTGTCGGGTATTTCGGGCGATCTCGACCTTATTTTTAACTCGTCCAATCGCATTTTCGGCTTTATCATTCTTGACACATACCAACTACACCGGAAATGGTGGCACGATTGTAAAACATGAGGTACGCGTAGTTTTCAATTATGTTGTTATATTTCAGGGTAACATTAAAGGTTGGAAACATTTCTTTTAGTGACCTGATATTTCTATTCATATGTATATATCCGATTTGCTTCAGGTATTTATAATAGCCTTGAAAAACACATAGTTTACATAACACATGTACTTTCCAGTATTTTAAAAGTAAATATAAAGCACATAAACATCGGCTGACTTTAACATATGCCGATTGTGTCGAGGGCCGTGATTGCTGATAGACAGAGTGCGTCAGGGAGCGAGATCCTGATCGAATTACGAAGCACATTTGATATGGCGAAAGAGTTTATCTGAAAGGTGTTTAATAATGTATTTGAACAAACATTTTATCAGATTCTCGTTTATAGGTCATAGGAAAAAAATTATCATTGTGACAGCTTACATCGCTTTAAGGTGAAGAACCGAAAGCATATTCTCTGTTTCTAAACAGTAAAGTATGTTATTTTGAAAGATAATGTAAGTGGTGTATAAGTTTATATCAATAATAGATATGTAAGATAATGTATTACACATTATCCCCAGTCAAAATATAGCTTTCTATTATAATCGATTCCACGGTCAAATACAAAGCTCCGACGTGCCAAGGCGATATACCCTGGTTCATACCAAATCGATGTGTTAATATGAATTATTGTTCAATGAAAACGTTTATTATTCAAAACAAAATCCAGAATCTCGATATGAAAACATACGTTCAACAGTATTTGACGCCTTTTAGGTCGAATTTGTTACTATTTGTCTGCCCAATCACATAATCCATCTTGTATTGGTGCTGACCATTAACAGACTGGATTTTGTTTAGTATGAATGACACAAAACCCAGAGGAAAATGTTAATTGTCTGTTTCTACACAATTACGTTGTACCTAATTAAGAAAATTCATGGTATGTAACTTGTAAAATTGTATCCCGACTATGACCAGTACTGAAATATTGTGTCCCGACTACGACAAATACTGATATATTGTATCCCGACTATGACCAATACTGAAATATTGTATCCCAACTATGGCCAATACTGAAATGTTATATTGTATCCCGATTATGACTAATACAGAAATATTGTATCCTGACTATGACCAATACAGAAATATTGTATCCCGACTAAGACCAATACTTTAATATTGTATAATGATTATAATCAATACTGAAGTACTGTTTTACGATTATGACAAATGCAGAAATATTGTATCCCGACTATGACCTATACATATATATTTTATCATATATATTTTATCCTTACTATGGCCAGTACAGAAATATTGGATCCCGACTATGACAGGTACAAAAATATTGTATCCTGACTATGGCCAATACTGAATACAGAAGTATTATATTATGATTATGACCAATATAGAAATATTGTATCCCGACTATGACCAGTACAGAAATATTGTATGCTGGCTATGACCAATACTTAAATATTGTATAATGATTATAACCAATACTGAAGTAGTGTATTACGATTATGACCAATACAGAAATATTGTATCCTGACTATGAAAATACAGGAATATAGTAACCCGACTAGACCAATACTGAAATATTGTATCACCATTAAGACCAACACGGAAATATTGCATCCCGACTATGACCAATACAGAAATATTTTATACTGTCTATGACCAAAACAGAAATATTGTATCCTGACTTTGACTTATACGGAAATATTGTATCCCAATTATAACCAATACAGAAATATTGAATCCCGACTATGTCCAATACCCAATAGAGAATTATAGTATCTTGACTATGACCAGTACAAAAATATTGTATCCCGACTATGACAAGCACAGAAATATTTTATCCTAACTATTACCAATACAGAAATACTGTTTCCTGACTATGACAAAAACTGAAATATTGTAACCCAACTATGACCAGTACAGAAATATTGTGTCCCGACTATGACCAGTACAGAAATATTGTGTCCCGGCTAAGACCAGTACAGAAATATTGTTATCTGACTATGTCCGGTGCAAAATTATTGTATCCCCATTAAGACCAATGCAGAAATATTGTATCCCAACTATGACCAATACAGAAATATTGTATCCTGACTATGACAAATTCAGAAATATTGTATCCTGACTATGACAAATTCAGAAATATTGTATCCTGACTATGACCAATACATAAATATCCTGACTATGACCAATACTGAAATATTGTATCCTGACTATGACCAATACTGAAATATTGTATCCTGACTATTACCAGTACTGAAATATTGTATCCTGACTATTACCAGTACAGAAATTTTGTATACCGACTATGACCAGTTTAGAAATATGGTATCCTAACAATGACCAATACATAAATATTGTATCCCGACAGTCATCAGTAAAGAAATATTGAATCTTCGTCATAATTGGTACAGACTTTTCATCAACCAGAATCATGATTATGGCCAATACAGAAGTATTGTATTATGATTATGACCGATACAGAAATAATTTATCCCGACTATGACCAATACAGAAATATTGTATCCCGGCTATGACCAATACAGAAATATTGTTTCCTGACTATGACCAGTACAGAAATATAGTATCTTGACTATGACCAGCAGAGAAATATGGATTCCCGACTATTACCAATACAGAAATATTGTATCCCAACTATAACCAATACAGAAACATTGCATTATGATTATGATCAATACAGAAATATTGTATCATGATTATGACAAATATAGAATTATTGTATCATGATTATGACAAATACAGAAATATTGTATAAGAATTATGACAAAGACACAGTTTCTGCATCATGGTCATAATAAAAACATAATAGTTATCATGATTATGACAACTAAAGAATAATTGTTTAAAGACTATGATAGATATAGATATCTGTATCATGTTTATTATAAAATCAGAAGGATTGCATCATGATTGTGACAGATACAGAAATATTGTATTTTGATTTTGACAGATACAGAAATATTGTATCTTGATTACTTATGTGTTTACGTAAATATGGTTTTCGTCGCGAGAATGGCCATGTTATATTTTATCTGATCTTCGCTGCTACTTCGGGAACAATTGTCATGATAATCTTTAGCAATTACAAGATTATTAAATCTCCCTAGGATTATACCCTAGGCTTTCCTGTACCGCAAAGAAAATGTCTGATTACAGTCGTTTAGTCCTTGCAAAATTCCATCAGTGAATTATTAACAGTTGTATCATTAAATATTATTAAATGACTGTTTGTCAGTTCTTATTTGATACATTTTATTGACTTAATACTGAGCTTCGTTATCTTTGCAACTTTGATTTCCCTAGTTGAGACTTTCAGTGTGTATATTAATATATTTGTCCTTGTTTAACTATAATGGTGACACAAATTGTTTACCATTTCCAATAGATGTAATTCGGGTTGGTCTTATTTCCGATTCACATCAGTTTCATATTGATTTGAACACATTATTAAAAACTCAAAATACATCATTTGTGTGCTCCTCGGAGATTCCTGTCATGATGCTACAAAATTAGAATGTTGCTTTATGTTGATAATTGACGTTTTGGAATATATTAAAATCAACAGAACTATGTAACCGGGTCAGATTACTGTTACAAACTCAATTTCATGGAAAAAGGACGACTGGACGAAAAGACGACAAAATCTATATAGGATAACAATTGCCAATAATTTTATATATTATATTTTCTACAGTTTCGTCAGGCTGCCGCCTGTGACGTCATACCAGAAGTACGTCATACCGAAAGTGATGTCATGTTGTCATGGCAATAAGGAGAAATGGCCAATCCTTGAGCTTGGGGGCGTGACTATGACCGGAAGTGAAAGGTTGTGGGGGCGGTCATCTTGGATAACGTACCAATGAAAGCCTTCGTTACAAGAGGTCGGGGTCACGAGAGGTCACGTGAGTTCACAAGAGGTAAACGGTTAAAGATAGAAGTTGGTTTTTTCCAGTTTTGGGCTGAGAGTGAATCTATTTTTAGAACCGAAACTTTGGGTTTTTCCAGGTTGGAGTGAAATCAGCAGTAGGTGTCACTACAGTCGGTGAGAGTTCTGTATCAAGTACTCAAGCGCGAGAAGCCGTAGCCCGAGCTCGTAACCGTGAGTCAAGCTTGAAAACGTTACCTTTTACTAAGACTCATAGAGTTTATGAGTATGTACAAAGGGAGATCACTCTGTATACCCTGTATGGATCTGAAGTATCAAAAACTGTATAGACTGTATGAGTAGGACAAATGGGAAGATCACACTGTATAGACTGTATAGATGAGAAAAAGGGGAACTCACTCTGTATAGCCTGTATGAGTAGGACAAAAGGGAGATTACTCTGTATAGGTGGAACAAAGATGAGATCACTGTGCATAGACCCTATAGGTGAAACACCACTCTGTATAGACTATAGGAATGGAACAAAAGTTCTCAAAGTTTGCAAAAGTGATCAAGAGTGTACCTTTCTCATGTTTCAAAGTTTGCGCAACGTTCTAAGTTATGAAGTCTCAAAGTGACACAAGTGACACAATTGACAAAGTGACACAAGTGACAAAGTGACACAAGTGACAAAATGACTAAGTGACAAAGTGACACAGTGACAAATTGACAAAGTGACAAAGTTGTGAAGTATGAAGTTGTTCATTTACGTCAATACAACAAGTATCAAAGTTCAGACAGTGATAACAGTATCTGTATTATCTTATAACGTTTTGTACTTCTGTATATAAAATAAAAATTGAAACACTCACCCAGAGGATTTTTTCTGACGATGTTGACTCTTCGAGCTTCGGATGCCAAATGAGCTCTCAGAAGTCTGACTGAACTTATTCTCTTGTTTTTTAAATTTACTATTTTCAGAATTTACTAGTTTGAATTTCTATCTAATAAAAATGTTATCGATCAAATAAAAGAACTAGTGGATGCTATAGGTTAGACTTACCACTTCTGTATAACACAGACACACAAAAACTGCATACTTTCAGGTAAGGTTTCTTTTCGAGTAGGTTGGGTGGCCCTTTAAAGGGCCGTTGGTTTTTTCTCGTTAGAGACGCTGCAGTCGACTGACTTCGAGTTCTTTCTCTTCTAACAGGCGCCTTATTTCTGCCTCGTGCAGCCTCAGAAGCCTCAAATCCGCCTGCGCCATAGTATACTGTAGCTCAGGCATTGGGGGTCTGATGGCATACCTTTGGGTGGAAAAGGTCTAGGTGGTGGTACCCTAGACCTATAAGGTGGTGGTGGCGGCGAACGGGTTGTAAATGCTGGTCTAGTAGGCCACACAGCAGCCACTTTTTTCTCAAATCTGTCCATGATGATGAGCTGATACTGAGTAAAACCAAATGTCTGGTTTATATAGAGACTATGAATATAGCAAATTTCAGATACCAAAGTATAAATCAATAGAATGTCCAGGACAAATCCGGTAAAAATGGACAAACACGGACCTCTGGAAACCAAGAGGTGGGATCAGGTGCCATGGAGGAGTAAGCATCCCCTGTCGACCGGTCACACCCACCGTGAGTCCACAGTCAAGTCCAATGAAACACGTGAGGAGTGTATCCTCGTCACAATTGGTACAGACGTCTCAACAACCGCAAAGGCAACTCAACATTTCACTTAGTGAAACAGAGTAGTCGCAAACAAGACTATTATACCGACCGTAAAATTTGCGGAACGTTGACATTAAACGTGGTTTTCGATATCCCTGTGCCAATAATTTGTCAGTGAGTAGTTTACCTCTGTATATGAAATCTGATCATATGTTGTACATGCCCTGGCATATCGTATCATTTGTGAAATATAAACTCCATATACGGGTGACTGAGGGATATTACTACTTAAATGTGGAAAATTTACGATGGGAAAGCCGAAATCGTCGCGTTTGTCGTATAGCTTAGTTGCTAATTTCCCGTGCACGCAAGCTATGACGTCAAGAAGAATACTGCACCTAAGAAGAAAAAAACACCCCCTCCTCCTAAGCAGAAAAAGAAGAGTCCTACGAAGAAGAAGAGTCCTAAGGAGAAGAACCCACCATAGATTCTAATACTGAATCTGAAACAGATTCGTGAAGCTGACACATTGAATCGGGCTTCTCCTACACGAATACCGTCTCCACCTGTAGCCAACAACCCTGTAGCAGGAACTTCTGCTACGGCAACATCTATCTTTGGACAACCTATACGTCTTCCTGGTAGACCTAATCAACGGAAACAACCTCCTATTACTTAGACTAAAGCAGTCGTACAAAACTGAATGTACATAAATAGTCTACTCCTACTGCTACTTCAAGGCAGTCCTTTTTATTTCCCTTATTACCAAAACCTTTAACTGCAAAAGATGTATCATCTCAGCTGAAAAAGCGTGTTACGTCTACTGCAAAGTCTACTGGTTTACCTTCGTTTGCTTTTTCCTTTGAATCTCCCATCACCAGTAAGCCTAAGACGCAGGCTACTTCATATATGAATAGCTACAAATGTGTATGGTGTCGGGCTCTTTTTACTACGAGTAAAGAACTTCAAGATCATAAACGACTTCAGCATCCTATGTTGCTATAGGTTTATAAAACTACCTCAGATCATGTGCTGAGTCATTTGTATAGAATACTTAGTTGTAGTTACATCATGACACCAAGAAAAAGTAAGCATGGGCTTAAATCTCATGCCGCTTTGATTAAAGTCTTAGGACAAAAGCAGTATCCTATGAAGTTTAAAAAGATGATATTACGGTATGCCCCTGATGACACGATCATGAAAATTTGTGAAGTAGTTTATAACATCTTAAAAGGAGTGATTCCTTTAACAAGAACAACACTTTGGGTTCAAAGTAACGGGTATTAAGAAAACTAGTTCATCATCAATTGACTGTCCCTCAACGACGTCGTATTTTAACGAATCAACAGGGTGGTGCTTTACCTATCTTACCCTTATTAGCCCCATTACTATGGACCATAGCTTCTCCTGTCTTAAAATCTATTCTATAACTATGAGCACACGAAAAATTATCTTGGTTCCCGAGAGGACCATGGAGGAACTCAAACAATGGAGAGAAAAAAGTTTACTCCCTTTTGCCTCATATACCTGAAGTAGCATCTTCGGTGCATTTAGGTGGGTGGAATATTACTCCGTCTCTAGTGTCAATACACAATCTGCTCCTATTGAGTTTGAAATCAAAGGACAAGGCGATGAGTATTTGGATGTGTACGTAGAACCTAATATCGTCAAACAAGACGGAACTGATCTAGCAGATGATAGTCAAATCACCCCGTCAACAATTTCCTGCATAGTTTGTATTCCGAGATCGATTGTAATCTAAATGTGGTCACTCCTGGAACCGATACCTATCCCTATCGAGCTTATCTCGAAAAGTTGCTGTCCTTTTCTAACGAAACGTTAAAATATCAAATTAGTGCTACAATTTTATGGTACAAGGATCAACCTGGACGATTTGACAAGGTGAATCCTCATACCGGTGATGCCGGCAAGAGAAACTCAGGATTGGCTGATTATCATGAACGTATCAGTGAAAGAAAAACCTTTAATATGATGGATCGTCTTCATTTGGAGATTTTTTAACAGAAACGATTTCTACCTAATGGTATAGATATACGCCTAAGGTTTAATAGAAGTCGTGAACCCTTTTACATGATGTGTGGAGGAGGTGAATTGGGTTATTTGAAGATATTACAAATGTATCAAGTGGTACGTAAAGTGAAACCCATTGCAACCTTACTAAATCAGATGAACGAACAGATGAATACCAGTCCTGCTAAATTTCCCTTGATACGTGTAGAAGTGAAAACGTTTACCATTCCTGCTGGTACACGTTCAAAGATTACAGATCATTTGTATCAAGGTCAAATGCCAAAACGTATAGTAGTAGGTATTGTGAGCAATGCCGCTTTCAATGGGGATGCGACAAAGAATCCTTTTTATTTCCAACATTTTAATGTCAATAAAGTGGATGTTAGTATCAGTGGAGAAAGTCTTTGCACTCGTCCTTTAGAACCTGACTTTGAAAACAACTTGTACTTGCGATCATACTTGAGCATATATCAAGGATTAGGTCGATTGGGAGAAGACTGGGCCCCTGCCGTGACCATTGACCACTACATAAGAGGCTATACTTGAAACGGACCAGATGAATTTTTGTTTGTGGACCATTACACTAGTTATTTTCGTCAACATCAACTACAACATGGAGCAGAGCTAGTCAATCGATTTATAGTCAATGGCACATGGTGTACGCAGAAGCCGTATTAAACAAGATGTATCCAACACTCAGTGTTACGGCTGTGAGATTGATCATCCGAGTCAAAATCAACATTCCTGCCTGATGATGTATGATGACTGCACAATGATGTTTCACTACTTTGACGAGGCTCTATACACGGCGAACGAAACGAACATTTTGCAAAACTTTGGAGAAAGTTTAGAGCAATCAAGCATTCCTAAAGCATTTAGAGATGTCTACAAACAGAAATTATACTGCCCAGATTGGAGAGCTACTCAATTGACCAAAGAAACAAACTGAAACCGACTTTGGGATACGGTGTATCGCTTGATGCAACTGGCACCCCGTCTCCATAATAAAGTGACAATTTAAGATTTTTTTTCATTCAATTATTGTACATTTTCCAGAGGGACATTCCCCTAACCCTTTAAATACATTTTGATTTCTTTTAACAGGGAAAATTAAAGCATACAAAGCGTTATAGTGTGTAACAAAACTCTATGAACCATACAGAGTCTATGTAAGAATAAGGGCACTGGTGAAATAATAGCAACAATAAAATCAATGAAAATAACAGTGAAAAAAAGTGATAAATTATTGAAAATGAAATAATATGCCGAGGAGCTTTTTTTTCTCTGATAACAAGTATAACGTGGGCCCCAGAAACCATTGCGACGGTACATGCTACAACACCGGTAAACGTTTTAACCAACGGTGTAAGTAGGATTATTTGTGTCAGTTTTGTACTAATGAAGCCCACCAATGAAATCCCACCCACTCAAATTAGTTTGTTGATCTTATAAAAAAGATAACTATACCAAATTTATAGCTTTATCTGTCGTATAAAGGTCGTCTGAAAATTGGATTGATCAAAGCCTTGAACAGCAATGGATAAACTTGCACCAACTCATATAAAATCATCATATATATTGATGTTCCTGGAGTTTTTCGCGTTTTATTTTATTTCTATAATGAGTTTAAGCTGTCTTTGTGAGACACCGTGGAATCATTTTACGGGTCATAGTGTATTGGAAATAAGTCAACTAAAGTGGATGAAAAAAATATGAATAACAGTATCTGATTTAAAAGTAGACAAACGTTTATCTACCTTACGACGATTACATATTTGCCTCTTGGAAATGAGTATACCTATTATTCGTCTATTTAACCTGAAGAATTGAAAACGCAGGTTATCTTGATTTGCATAAATATTTGCAATGAAAAAGTGATGATACAAGCTAAATTATATTTTGATAAGTTTTAATGTAAATATTTATAAATGCATCTTCAATTTAAAAAACCAAAAATACATGGATGTTGTTTACTTTATTAAAGTAGTTGCAAATTTTATGATTAAGCTAATTTTAAAAATATCCAAATAAACGTAAAAGATGAAAATTTTCTTAAATTCATTAGTGCATACATTTGTAATAATTACAGATGTTGTTCACATAAGATGGCGGGGCAAAAAAAACCCTTTTGATTATCATACGGATGATCCTATACGCACTTTTCAGTTATGACAAGCTGCACGGGAAAACGTTTTATTACTCTCTTATGGATAGTGAATAGTAGGAACGATTACTCTAGTTAGTGTAATTTTAATGTTTTGCTTTATTTTCTCACATTTTAACTCGTCCAGGTCAAGAAAGGGTTCACAAGACTCCACTAGGTTATATGGATTTTATTTGGCCTATATAATCATGCCGGGGCGGTAGAGATAAAAAGTGACTTGTTTTTCTGCTTTCAAACCAACAAATACTAGCTTGCACTTTCTGGACATACGAGTATATTTAATCACCGCCATGTTGACAGTATATCACTTTTCAATGCTTTACATTTAGCCAATAAGGCTATTGTTTGTTCGAAGAACTTCGTTACTTTTGACATTTCGTTGATTACAAACTACTCCGAATAGTTAGACGTCTACTTACTCGTCAGTGTAATTCCCTGATTATCACCAAATATCATATGAAATTGGCATTCATGCCAGATTTATAGATTTGTTATAATTACAATGTTGACATTTGGATACAAAAAAACAGCGGAGCCAATTTCTTGTTTAACACATAGAACACGGAAGGACATACGGAACAAAATAGATGACTAAATGACCCGTGCTGTCCATTTGTTGTTTCAGGCTAAATCTTGCGGAATAACGTTTGGTCGGCATTAATCTGTTGTCAGACACCTTGTTGGATAAAAATCAGGGGGCAGCTTCACTAAAGGTCGTAGCTTTGCTGGTAAACGTAACATTGTACGTAACTTGCGTTACGATTCTATTTACGTGTGCGTAGTTTCAATTTCATTAAAGGTCTTACAGAAATGTGTGCTTACACGTTAACCTACCCGTAGTTAAATGTGACACTAGTAGTTCTTTGTAGCAGACGTATAGGACGGAAGATAATGTAACTCATTTAAGATACAAGTTACGAGTTCGTATACACGTAATTTTACGACCTTTATTGAAAATGGTTCCAGGCCCCTTTTCTGCAAATGCCAAATCTCACTTGATAACGATTTTTAGGGTTTGGCTCAGGGGTGACATATTACTATCATCTTTAGTCTGTCGTCGTACGTTGTTAACGTTCGGACGTTTTGACGCCTTGGGAACCAGTGGACCAATTTAATCAAACCCGACGTGAAACCGTTTAAGGTTTGTGAATGAAAAAGAGCTATGAACAAAAATGACAAAAACTTAGTAAATATTTAGAAATCTTCTTATCAAGAACCCTTGATAAGATGACTATAAATTTTGTTCGTATGACTATAAGTCAATTTCTCCAAAGATTTTGAATGGAAACGATATACATGTACATGTATATTCATAAACGAACCCCTTTCTTTGAAATGGCAGTTAGGTACAATATAAACTTTACAAGAGATCCCAGAGGCATCTTGGCGCCCACCAATGTTCTATGTCTGATCTATAACAGACTGTTCTTTTCTCTTCTTTTCTCTTATTTTGTGTCTCAACATTGAATTTGAACTTAAATCCATATTTTTGTGAAATACTTTTTTCACAAGATTAAAGCAAAACTGAACTTGAACTGAACATATTAGATTTTAAGAGAGAATGGCATTCTCAGGTGTCCATCTTGGATTTTGATCTCTCTGAAAATGTAATATGCACATCTAAATCTCAGGGGGAACTTCCTTAATCAATTTCGAAAAGATTCCTTCAGTACATTCTGAGAAATACATACTTCCATTGTCAAAATCCAAGATGGCCACCTGTCGGCTATAAAATAATCCAATCTATCTGCAAATGTCATATGCACAACTACACCTCACGGGGAACAACCCTTCATTTCTTTCTGAGAAATAGGAATAACAAACTTCCTATGGTCAAAATCCAAGATGGCCGCTTGTCGGCCATGGTGGATTCCGATCATTCTGAAAATGTATTATGCACAACTACAGATCCCTTCAGTCATTTCTGAGAAGATCCTTTGGTAAAAATTCAAGATGGCCCCCTGTCGGCCATGTTGGGTCTCAGTCTCTCTGGAAATGTAATATGCACAACTAGACCTCAAGGGGAGCCTTCAGTCTTTTCTGAGAGACGACGGACGGACCACAGATGTAGGGTCATATGAATAGCCCAACATCTGTTGATGGTAGGCTAATAGATATACGTATATAATAAGCTGGAATGGTACTTTCCCTTCATATAGTTTAGACTGATGTCGTAATATCCCCAATTGTTCGTCTGTATCTTACTCAATGTCTCGATGTTTTTTGACACGGTGGTTTACATTGTTGTACACATGTCATTGGGAAGCCAATGTGACACACATACAGGCCTATGTGGCTATAAAATGATTGAGATAAAGTTTTGAGACTAATAAACAAAGACAATTTATTTCTTAGACATTATCAGTTTTCCTTTCCCGGAGTTCTTTGTGTTCCAGATGAAATGATGCTCCGAGTTCCACTGTATCATTCCTCGCGGTTTTTTGTATCCAAATGTGAACCTCCTTACCATATTAACGTGATAATTGTAACAAATCTATAAATCTGACATGAATATCAATTTATTATGACATTTGGGGATAATCGGGGAAGTAAATTGAAGAGTACGTAGACTATTCGAATTAGTCTAAAAAACCAAACTTCCTTGAATAAACAACAACCTCTTGGCTAAATATATGACAATGAAAAGTGATGTTTTTGTCAACATGTCCATGAATTAATATACTTTTAAGATATTCATTTGTCCATAAATAGCAAGCTAGTATTTGTTGGTTTGAAAGCAGAAAAACAAGTCACCACCTTTCATTTCTACCGTCCGATATTGTTCCGCGTTCTTTGTGTCAGCATTGGTTCTTAGTCTCAGAAGACCCGGCGTGTATAATACAATACGTCCATGCTGTTACGTAGCATTACATTGCAGTTGTATACAAAAGTTGCGCAGAACTATTTTTTAAAAGAAATCTCATTGATCCAAAATATCTGACTAGGCTAATCTTAGCCGTTATTTGGGAATATTTTAGTATAATCTGAGCGGATGTTTTTATATAAACCCAAATAACATTATAATCTCGAAAATTTTAGAGGTTATTCATTACGGAAAATAAATATTAAACTGCCATTGTACATAATTATAATATATTGATATTTCTCTTTACATATCGGAGTAAATGTTCAGATAACGGTTTTGTAGCATAAATATCAAGACTTTTTAGTAATGTTAGAATTATGTAATGTAGCAGATTATTATATCCGTAATGAATAACCTCTAAAATTTCCGAGATAATAATGTTATGTTATTTGTGTTAATTTCAAATGTCCGCTCAGTCTATACTAACATATCCAAGCGTTATAGATTAGCCCATAGTGTTGACATAGAAAAAAGGTATAGCTTGTATCCCCTAGACACGTACAAGGCAATATGGTATGGTGCCCTCTTTGTGTCATTTGTGATTTATGATAATTTCAAAGGACAACGTAAAGTGTACTAGAATATCCCCACTATGGTCCGACTATGAAGGGCTAACCCAGTATGTAAACGTAAAATTCAAGCAATATGAGCTATCGGCGACGGAAAAAAATTGAAATTGTCTTACAAACTCTAAACCACTTAAATACAATACAAAATATCTCTAAACACGAAATTACCTACATCTATTGTGATTTAACCCGTAAAGTTAGTTTTTCATTCATTAAATAACACAGCATTTTCTGATGTAATCGGCCTATATACAATTGAACTCTGAGTCAAACATTCGGAACATCTTTATCGCGCATGTACCGCCACTTGATATGCCGGGCCATTACAAACTCAACCCACGCGGTCTCGGAAATAACATTCTCAGCAATATATCATATCACTAATTATTTGTAATAACAATCTCGTTTTTGTATTTTTAAAGTGCATATACAACCACAAACGTATCTATGATACATCACATAAAATAAATATCGATTTTTAACAATGACCGAGTGTGTTATGGGCCAAATGTGTGACACCGAGAGTGCGAGAGATTTCCCTGAACCCGCATGCTCATATCTGTGGACACTGAAGCGATGTCGGTAACACGTAGTCGGAATCTTAAATTGACTAACACAGACAATTATCGAGCGTCAAGCTTAATGGAAACAAGTGCGACCATGGGCTGCATTTAGTGGGGAATAAAATGAATGTCTATTTAGCCAGGACGCTCGCTGCCTGTCAGGTTTTTTACACTTAAAGCTCATCAAATTTTTACGTAGAGTTGTGTAGGATATAGGCCTAGTATTTATCAACTCGAAAAATAAGTACAAATTATTATACCATAACTATAATCATGTGGGGTTTTAAAATATTATTTCGATACTGAGAAAATTAACAAATTATCATACATGAAATGATAAATGCACAAGTATCGCCATGTGCTTCCTTGACAATCGGTAAACATTGTAAAACTTTTCTGAAAGTTGATTAACAATGGAACAGAATGATGGCCGATTCAAAGGACTTCGTTTAACGAGGTTATTGTAATTATACGCATCCATTTGTTCTTTTAACCATCAGGGGATCGGTTTGAGATGCCTATGAACTAAAATATTGTATAAAATCTGAATGTTAAATTTTGCACCGACGACAGCTCATATTGCTTTAATAGAGTATATATAGACCTGTAAAACTATCCCGAAAAGAGACCCCCTCTTTACGATACTTGCGATTTATGCTAATTTCAAAGGTTCGCCTAGGCTATACTAGAAAATATCCAACTATATAATGGCCTACAATGAGGAGTTAGCCAAGTATATACATGTAAAATTAAGATATACAGTAAAACCTGCTATATAAGGATTACCTGTTTATAAAAGCCAGTTTCTTTAAGTTCCTTGATTGCATACTTCAACTAAATTGAACCTGTGTGTAAGGGTCATCTGCACATAAAGGCCAATATTTTCTGGTCCCTTAGGTGGCCCCAATATACAGGTTTCACTGTAGTCCAAATTCTTTAGACCCGTATAACACTATGAGAAAGAATCCAGAAATGAGACTCCCACCCTTTTAACATACTAGCGATTTATACTTATATCAGATGTCCCCCAGGCCAACCTAGAATACTTCCCACTATGTGCTAACTATAAAGGATTATCCCAGTAGCCTATGTAAACGTAAAATTAAGATAAAGTCCAATTCAGCTAGACCCGTAGAACACTGAGAAATGAGCACGCCCACCCTTTTACGATATCAGCGATTCATGCTAATTTCAAAGGCTCGTCCAGGCTATACTGAAATATTTCCCACTATGGACTAACTATAAAAGCCCAATATATAACCGGAGACTTAAGATATAGTTCAATTCTCCTAGACCCGTAGAACAATATGAAAAAATTCCCGACATAAGCTCCCGCCCTCCTCTTTACGACATTTATCGATTCATGCTAATTTCAAAAGCTTGTCCAGGCTATACTAGAATATTTCCTACTTTGGGTTAGCTATGAAAGGTTGGCCTGGTATATAAACGTAAAATTAGGATGAAGTCCAAATCCACTAGAGACGTAGAACAATACGAGAAAGTATTCCAAAATGCCCCTCTTTTATGATATTTGCGATTTATTTTATTCCATTGCACTAAATATCAAGCACCTTCCAAAACAAAAACAAAGCGATCAGTTTCCTACTGTTATCCAGCCATTGAGCCATGTTTCTTTTTCCTTTAAACAGAGAAGTGTTCCGAAAAACCGGAAGTTGAAACATTGCTCAGTGACTGAATGACAGTAGTAGGAAGCAGATCGATTTGTTTTTATTTTGGAAGGTGCTTTATATTTAGTGTTATGGAATAAATTTTGGATTTATTATAGATGAATTATTTATTCTCTGTTTATTGCTGTTTGTACTGTAGAAAACTCCACTTTAGGCAACGATGATTGCTTTCGTTGAAAAGTACAGGTAAGACTAAGTCCGTGAGTTTTATTCAGCCTTTGGGACCTATTGTGGGACTTGTTTTCGGTGACACACTTACAAATATGTCTGCTGTGTGGGGGAGATGAAGTGGGAATGTTTCAAAACATTTTTTTTCAACACAATTTCTTTTTTATCAATAGTTCAACAGCTTTTTATGATCCTAGTCCAGCTTTAATGTTTGTGGTTTAGTCTCTAAACTTCAATATCCGGAATTTTCTGCAGAAATTTGTAAAAATGACATCATTTGTTTATTTGAAACAAAGATGTTTTAGAAATACCCGGTTTTTCTTGTTTTAGTAAACATACTAAAGATCTATTTCGTACTAAATCCGGGGTATTGTTATATATGTTAGAAAATAATGTCGTGAAACATGTAAACATTGTGAATTCTCACTCACCGTATGCCTTTTAGTTATCGGTCACTGTAAATGAAAATGATAGTAAATTACTACACGGTGCGGTCTATATCCAACCCCACCCCCGCTGTAAATTCTAAAGATTGTTTCCCCTGGTGCTTTTGGTGAAATTGAATTTGATGTCATAACAATTCAAATGAACATAAGTATATTTGTATGATAGGGGATTTCAATAGCCACACATCAGATATACCTGGTTTTATACTAAACGACGCCGAGTTGAGCATCTTGAAATTATACAGAATGATTCGTCCAAGTTAGAATCTGTTGGGTCAAATGTATACAGAATTTCTAAAGATAAAATATGTAACCATTTTGATACTTTATTAATTATTAATCTTTGTTAAAATGTTGATATATTTAACATAGTAATATTAAAATAGTCGGAAGGACCTCGTGCAAAAACATAAGTGTCCTTGACTACTGCAGAGGTAATATAGAATTTATGTCTACTGTTAAGAAATTTATTGTTTTACTCTTTTCATCAATTATGTCTGATATACATAACTCTTTACATATTACTTTAGGCTATGATAGTGGTACTGATTCTGGTACTAACGAAAATAATGTTTGTAGGTCTACCGTAAATATACCAAATAAATGGAATGATGATAACAAAAATACTTTTCGAGAAAATAAGTCTTATTACGAAAATGATATTGACGAATTATGTCGAAGATTAGATAATATCTCATTTACGTTAACAGATGAAAATAACACTGCTTTAGATATTATTGTAGATTTTATATGTACGATATTTTTAGAATGTGTTAAAAATACATTTGGAGTTAAAAATAGGAATACACCTGGATAGTAAGAAACACTAATAATAATAATTATTATTATGAAGTCAATTTCTCTATAGCCTTTGAAGAATTGGATATGCCAATATCTCTAAATGAAATTAAAGAATGTATAAAGAAACTAAAAACTATTAAATGTTGTGGTGAAGATTATTTAGTTAATGAAATTTTCATAAAATCTGATGAGCATATAGTACCATGCCTACACAAATTTTAACTCTGGCCAATTTCCCGAAATTTGGTCTGAGGGAAATGTACTACCCGTTTTTAAAAAGCGACCCAAATGATGTTAATAATTACAGAGGTATCACTATCATAAGCTGTCTCGGGAAATCATTTACCTCTATCTTAAATCATAGATTATAAGAGTGGGAAACTTTAACAGCATTGTTAGCGATGCTCAGTTTGGTTTCAAGCCAGGCATGTCAACAGTTGATGCTATTTTTTGTTTTTGCAGTCCCTTCTTAATCGCACTTTAAAAAGTAAACAAAAATTATTCTGGTGTTTTAAGTGTTCATTTCACCTATAATCTTCCCGGAAGACAGAGCTGCGTTCGACATTTACCCAACCGAATATGATACAACACGAACACTGACTATGAACAGACGACATTTACTGAACGGAATATGATTCAACACTGACTTTGAACAGACGACATTTACTCAGCTGACACTGAAGTCCTATGAACAGACGACATTTACTGAACGGAATATGATCCAACACTGACTTTGAACAGACGACATTTACTCAGCTGAGTATGATACAACACGGACACTGAAGTCCTATGAACAGACTACATTTACTGAACGGAATATGATCCAACACTGACTTTGAACAGACGACCGTGATGTCCATTTGTCCATTTTTACCAGATTTGTATCTATGTCCTGGACATTCCATTGATTTATACTTTGGTATTTGAGATTTTCTATATTCGTTATAGTTGGGCTATATATATTGGGCTGAATGGTTCAAATGCAATTCGTTAAGAACAAAAATAATTCTAAATACAGTCTAAACAGGAATTTTATAGTATATATATATATATATATATATATATATATATATATATATATATATATATATATATATATATATAAAAGCACAAATACAGAAATAACAAGGTTCCTACAAACTCACCATGCCCCGGCTGGTGTTCGAACACTCGACTTACGGCAAAAGTAACCTGGCTCTCATGCACGACGTCCTAACCACTTGGCCATCTGCGCATTCACAAAAATGAATGTTTCGATAGCGGTGAGTAGAATTCCGAACATGAGATCTCGGTCGCAGATATAGAGGTGAAAAGTATTTAATCCTAACGACAATGGATCGATTATGATGCTTGTAGTTTAGAGAAATACATGTATATATAAAGCACAAATATATTTATTTCGTAAGTCCTTAATTGTGCTTGTTAATATGTGCAAAAGTAATAATGTTTACGTTAAATTTTTGTCTTGTTTCAAAGTTCATTCGTGTTCTTACTTTAGAAACTAAATGTATTTCCAATGAATGTGCTGAGTACATACCGATACAGCAACACAGGTGATAAAGATAGTGCACAATCTCTACGACATCTATGCTATCGAGACAAAATACATAATTACTGTGAACACGACATTTTTTCGCCTGATTTACATCGATTTTATGAGAAGAAATCAATTTATATAAACTTTTTCTCGTCACGATATGGTGGTTACGCTTCTGCTAGAATGTTATTTAAATGAAAATGATGGTATAGGACTCTGTGGACAGTGTATATGTGTAAATCATTTTGCACTCGAATGCCAGGTTTTGATCAACCGAGAGTTCATTTTTCAGCCTCAGAGTTATAGCCTAATCCCTCTATAACTTGGCGTTCTCGAGATAGGCAAATGGAAAAGAGCCCAGTTGGAATGGTAATAGCAATGCTGCTTTTGACCGTATGGGTAGTGCAATGATAAAACAATCTAGATATATGCATGCTTCACACACACATATAGTAATCGGAGGGAATTTTCCTCGAGTAATAGAGATTCTCCCGTTTCCCTACCAAAAGAAGTCGTACAGATAGACATATAAAGAGAGACAGACATTTTCATAGGCTTAGAACACGTTCGTCTTCATGTTATAAATCTATTGACTGATATTCACAGTATCAAAACATATGACTTCTCTACTCTTTACACAACTATTCCACATAAAAAATTAAAAGAAAGACTTTTCAGTATCATAGACAATTGTTTTTTTTACTAAAGGTGGTACCCGAAAATTTAAATATCTAGTGATTGGCTATCAGAATACTTATTTTGTCCAACACCACTCTGATTCTACACAAAAATACACTGAAGTTGATATAAAAACATGCTGGAATTTCTAACAGACAATATATTTGTAATGTTTTCAACATACTGTCGGCATTCCAATGGAAACCAAATGTGCCCCTTTATTTTGGTCGACCTGTTCCTTTATTCATACGAAGCAGACTTCATTCAGAAACTGATGAATCAAAAGAAGGAAAAGGTAGCGGTGTCCTTTAATTTCACATTTAAATATATCCATGACGTTTTGTCAATAAATAGTGACAATTTTCATACATATGTCAATACGATCCCAGCGAAGTAGAAATTAAAGATACAACAGAATCAAGCATACACGCTTCATACTTAGACATTTTACTTAATATAGACGCAGACGGGAAATTGGCAACCAAGCTATACGACAAAAGCGATGATTTCGGCTTTCCCATCGTACATTTTCCACATTTAAGTAGTAATATCCCTTAATCACCCGCATATGGAGTTTATGATCCGATATGCCAGGGCGTGTACAACATATGAAGATTTCATATACAGAGGTAAACTACTCACTGACAAATTATTAACACAGGGATATCGAAAACTGCGTTTACTATCAACTTTTCGAACATTTTATAGACGGTATAATAGTCTTGTTGGCGATTACTCTGTTTCACTAAGTGAAATGTTGAGTTGCCTTTTCGTTGACGGTTGTTGGGTCGTCTGTACCAATTGTGACGAGGATTCACTTTTCACGTGTTCATTGGACTTGCCTGTGGACTCACGGCGGGTGTGACCGGTCGACAGGGGATGCTTACTCCTCCATGGCACCTGATCCCACTTCTTGGGTTTCCAGAGGTCCGTGTTTCACATTTTTATCGGATTTGTATCTATGTCCTGGACATTCTATTGTTAAAAACTTTGGTATCTGAGATTTTTTATATTATGACACTCGTGATAGAAAATTAGACTCAAGTTCTGTACAAACCGCTTAGGTTAGAAAACAAAGGAAATATGTGGTGATAATTTTTTTTCTTTGTATTAGAAGTTTTGGGTATGATCTGGAGCAGGAGTTGAACCAGCCAGATTTTCTTGCTTATTAAGCAAACATCTTTCAACTCCAAGCCCCCATTTTAGTGAGGCAAACCTCTCTCTAACTATTCATGCGTATGAAACATCTAAATGTATTTAACCAAGGTCCTCGTACCTTTGAAGTAAATGTCTATCAACTCAAGGCCCTCATGCTTGCATAGCAAGCATCTGTCAACTCGAGACCCTCATACATGCAAAGAAAGCATGTATCAACTTGATGCCCTCGTGCTTGTGAGGCAAACAACTCTCTACTCATGGTTTTAAAACAAACTTAATGCCCTCACACCATGCATACCACTGAGGCAAACATCTATCAACTCGAGGCCCTCGTGCTTGTGAAGCAAACATCTATCTTCATAATGCTCACATGCTAAGATGTAAAAGAAACCAATTAACTTATGGCCTTCATTCTTACAAAGCAAATATTTATCTTTATGAGGCCCTCATACACTGTACCATTGAGGGAAATATCTATAAATTTGAAGTCCTTATCCTTGTGAGATAAACAACTTGAGGTCTTTATGTTTATGAAGCAAACATCTATTAACTTGAGGCCCTTATACCATTAGAGCAAATTTTCCTTATGATTTTCTAACTCGTCTTCGACAGTTTTATGCGTAATGATATATATATATATAACTCTGCTCTTGTATAACTTGGTCTTTAAAATAGTCTCAGGTATTCTCCCTTGTTCTAAGCTGTTCTAAACTTGATCTGCCTAGAGGTCTGACTGTCACTAGATCAGGAATAATCAAGAAAATGACCTTTCTAGTGCATTCATGTTGATAATGGAAATTTCCTATGGCTAAATATAGAAACATGATGACATAATTGGAAAGATCTCGAAACAAAACGATAACAATGTAAAACATCTCAGTTAACAAAGTACAAATCTTGTAAAACACAGACCGCTGGAAACCAAGAGGTGGGATCCGGTGCAATAGAAGAATAAGCATCCCTGTCGACCGGTCACACCCGCCGTGAGCCCACAGTTAAGGACCAGTGCATATTGATCATGTAATCTATCTCGGTTATCACTTCTGGATCACTAAATACAGAGCGATAACGTGATTTCAAGTTCCTTTAAGATTCCGATTACGAGATTTTTAAAACCATCGTATAGCTTTTAGCAATTCAGACAAAGTATCAGGTTCCACGTCTTCATGTTTGTCCCATCGTCTGGCATAGTCTTTCACAGAATTCATAACTAAACTGAAATTCTGTCGCCAATTAAATAAACGGCCTTCGGTATTTTGGACCTCTTAAAATAAAATTTTTTAGGAGTTCATTTTCAACAATAGAAATGTTGCCAGTGATGACATGCCTGATAGGGTTATATTTGAAGGGAACATGATGCACATGAACACTTGACGGTGTTATGTAGAAGATGGTTGATATCTATAAAACCCGTTTGTAATTGAATAGCTTGGATGCTATGCTGGATGTATAGCTATATAAAATGCAAGGCGTGGTCTTCAATTTAAAGTATGGCGGAACACAGGACTGAATTATTTTTTGTGATTTAGAACATTGCTTATGTTTAAAGGGTCTATACCTTTATTTGTAAATTTAAGTTTAAGGAAAAGACGTGTCTGTTCAGAACAGTCATCGCTTGAACAGTCTGTGATAAATAATGTCCATTATAACGGAGTCCAGTGTGTATTCCGGGGTTGTAGAATTCGAGTGATTTTAACTGCTAGTTTACAAAATATAAAAATTTCAGATACCAAAGTATAAATCAATAGAATGTCCAGGACATAGATACAAATCCGGTAAAAATGAACAAACACGGACCTCTGGAAACCAAGAGGTGGGATCAGGTGCCATGGAGGAGTAAGCATCCCCTGTCGACCGGTCATACCCTCTGTGAGTCCACAGTCAAGTCCAATGAAACAAGTGAGGAGTGTATCCTCGTCACAATTGGTACAGACGTCTCAACAACCGCCAACGAAAAGACAACTCAACATTTTACTTAGTGAAACAGAGTAGTCGCAAACAAGACTATTATACCGATCGTAAAATTTGCGGAACGTTGACATTAAAAAAACATGTATATTAAAAGTCAACCCGGCGGTGTGGAGTCTTGTAAACCTTTTTTTTTGACCTGGACCTGAGTTTAAGTGGACATTGTGTGTGTTTTCCAAAAAAGAAAATACGCTTCCATTTTTCCTACCTTTACTACATGTACTCGATGTACAGTAACGAATAAGAGCTATACACACACATAAAATCTGTTATCCCTATATATTTTGTACTATTAAGGCCAGATCCAGTTTGTTATTCATACACAAGGACTAAGGTTTAGTTAATCAATTTCAAGTGAAAAAGTGGTTTCTGTAGCATTTTCCCCATAGGGACTTCTCTATTCATATTGCGGTCAATGAAAAGAAAAAGGAATTTCGAGTGTCATTCGTTTCAGGTACATTTCATCGTCTGCTCGTTCGGTGTCATCCAAAATCATGAACCTGAACAAGAACACGATGAATGGATGTTTAATTCTTTTTTTTTGTGGACAGAATATTGAAATTAAAAGTATGTTGTTATTGTTGTATCTTGTTATGTGTTATAATTTGTAATTTAGTAACACATCATGTTTTTTTTCTTCCCAGGCTGTTGTGCTTTGGTGTTTGCTGTGGAAATTGGCCCTGGCTGACCCGGCATCACGGGTTGCGTGCGGCTGTCCCATCTTGTCGGCCCCCCCCCCCCCTTATTGTCGGTTGGAGTCTGTTTGGTTGCGGCGTATATTCGCCATGGATCTTTTGGTTTTTGTTTAACTCTCCGTTTGCCTGTGCCTTGCCGCGCCGTTTTCATCGCTTTACCCTTCTGTGTCGTCTGGTCGTAAGATGTTAGTCGGTTTTTCACCTGTACTCCTCCCCTTTAACCGTTACGCCGTTGTATCGGTCCTCTTGTGGTTTGTTCGTTAGTTCCTTATTCTTCCCGCTCCGTTCGGCCCGGTCTGTGTGTGGTTTGTTCGTTGGCCCCGTTTCTTCACTTTGATGCGCTCTTACCCCCCCCCCCCCCCCGCCTGTGTTAGTTATTGTTTCTCGGTGATGTTTTCCGTACCGGCACACGTTGACCCCCCCCCCGCGTTGTTTGTGTCCTTTTTTTTGGTTGGGTCGGCTCTTGGTGGTTGTATGCCCCCCCCCCCCCCCCCCCCCCCCCCCCCCCCCCCCCCCCCTGTGGCCGTTCCCCCCCCCCCCCCCCCCCCCCCCCCCGTTGCGCCCTTGGGGCTCTTTTTGCCTGGCCTGTACTTGTCCCCTCGTTGTCTTCTTGTCATCGCGGGTTGGTGGTTTTTTAAGGTCCCCTCGCTTTTTGCCCCCCCCCCCCCCCCCCCCCCCCCCCCCCCCCCCCCCCCCCCCACCCCCCCCCCCCCCCCCCCCCTTTTCCGGGGCTGCGCCGTTCGGGTTGGGGCTTGTGGGTATCTCTTTGTACCCCCCCCCCCCCCCCCCCCCCCCCCCCCCCCCCCTTCGGTTGGTCTTTTGCTTAATTTGTCTTGTGCCGTTGTTTTATATATTATTGTTTGAGGGCGCTTTGTTCCCCTTGCTTCGATTGTGTGTGTTATATAAACCCCCCCCCCTGTAACCCCCCCCATTGTACCCGTGCAGCGTCCATTTTGCCTGTGGTTTTCGTGTGGCATGGGCACTTCTCGTTACTCCGCCTTGTTTATGTTGATTATCCCTCTTCGGGTAGTTTACTTTTCTTTGCCGTTCGGTGCTTTTTTTTCTGCGCAGGCTTCTAGTTTGTGGATGGTTTATGATATAATTTTTATCCCCCCCCCCCCCCCCCCACCTATATATAACACCCCCCCCCCCCTCCCTGATAAAAAAAATCATAATATGACAATTTTGATATCATACTCATATCAACCCTTTGTCTCGGGCCTTTAGCCCTCAGGCTGATACCAGGAACCTCGTGATGAGAAGTAGTGTGGTATCAAAATGGTCATATAATCATCTCTATTTCTCACTTGATGCACGTATATTTTTTCACCATCTACCACTGAGTTCGCTTCGCGTTCGGTCCGTTTCAGGCGTGCTCTCTAATATGTTACTCGGGTACTTTCAGCCTCTATAATTAATTTATCCCCGAGTAAAACAATTTAACTCCAAGTAAAACTTATTTCACTCTATGTAAATATATTTAATCTTGAGTAACCATGGTCAGTGTAATATGATTATGCATTGCCTGTGAGACAGTGCAGTTCAAAATGTTTCATGGTTTAGTTTTAGAGAGAGTTATAGCACAATCATAACAGGAGGCAGTTGTTCTCATGAAGCAACAAAATGGATGAACTTCATAACCAGATTCAAGATACAACATTGACAATTAACCATGAACAAACATGACGGAGACCTGTGTAGTCAATATTGGCGTTTCCCACACAGAATTTCATACTTGATATACATAAAATTGTTTTGTGGTGTTTCGTATAAGTTTAAATAGTTTTTACAAACTTTCCTTTAACCCATTCGAGCTCCGCTCTGTTATTTTTACCACGATTTAAATGAATAGTTGTAAGTAGGCTTGCCAACTTATACGACATATACATTTTTCAAACACTTTTAGTCAATGTAATAAGTCAAGATTTTACATAACCCCTACATTCCCATCTGACCGGAGTATGGGGTAACGCTGAACCAAGTACATTTATACACATGTACATGCACTCCCGGTCTATGATAAATACATTGTATATATACATGTTTCATAAGTTTAGGAACGTAATCCAAATTAAAGGGTGTTGGAAAGTGTATTACGTAAATGCAATGTGGGAGAAACTAGTGTATGTATGTAGAAACGTTGAGTTGATATGGAGATAAATCTTCAATTCCCTACATTTTGTCTGAGAAAGCATTCGCACTTCTTTGAGAGAGAGAGAGAGAGAGAGAGAGAGAGAGAGAGAGAGAGAGAGAGAGAGAGAGAGAGAGAGAATAGGTACAAATACATGTGTCAAATTTGTTCTTGTCTAAGTAAATGATGGTTAAAACCAAGAGTCTGAAAACCAAATATATCTATGTAAATGTAGTAATTAAGTCTATAAATGAACTATTAATGGGAAAAGTTACATCATAAATCATATATGTAATGCGTCTTATAGAGAATAAACTTGATTTATTGTGATAAAGCGTAATTTGAACAGTTTTTGTTTTGGTAATATTTGGAACATTTCACTGACGAGAAATTGACAACTGAACTACATGATAAATCCGATAATGATATCCATTTATGGTCGGTATATTGGGTTTATGGTCACCAAATGTTCCGATATGTTAGCGCATGATCGGTAAATGATCATTGGATATACAGAGTCAAACCACAATTTTATCAAATTTTGTCTGAAAGTCGATATAATGACATTGTTTATCGGTATCGTGTATTGGTATCTACTTGTTTGATTGAGTACTCACAAGGAGATGTATATAGGCGTATTCACATACATTTAAAATTGTTGTTGTTGGATCAAAATGGTGAATAGATATATTAATATTCCCATTGCCGTTATCTCAGTATTTTTCATTTTTGGAAATATGTCAAATAATTACAGATGTAGATTTTTACAACACATGTATGCTGATGCAATAAGAGTACATTATCAGGCAGGGTCCATACTGAAGTAATGAGTTTGGTTCAAGAAAGCAAAAAAAAACATCAGCTATTAACAACAAGTTAGATACCAGCCCAAGCCACATTACAATAATCCTATTTGTATGTTGGTGACTATTTAGACATAATGCAGCACTATTTATCTTACTATATTACTACTATTATTACCATATCATTGTTCACCCGTGTTTTCCCGATTGATAAAAGTATTAACAAATTAAATCCTATATACGTACACGCACTATGGCCGAAACCTAGTTCTAAAGTTTATGTATAAATACCGTGATTTCAACCCATGAACCTATTTATATATCTTATTAGTTGTCTTGTTAATGCTTTAAAAAATTTATACTACATGATTTATTTAATGTATTTAGAATGCAAAATCATAGTCATCAAATTGATATATAATATTTATTCTTCCTAACAAATGATGATTCATTATAAGTTGATTATGTACCACACACAATTACGTCTCTGGAATTACGTATGGGATAATGTCGATATAGGGTTTATTAAGGATAATGGAAAAAATATACAAGAAATGAATGTGAAATATATTGCAATATAATTAATGCTATACATGTATGTGGTATAGCTTGTATTTTATTTTATAACACTGAACATAAACTATTTCAGTATATATTCCTATCATTTCGGAATATCCGGAATTTGAGATAACCGAAATTTTAAACAACATAAAAAATTGGGACCGGTATCATATAGAAAACCTCTCAACTCCCTCCCCAAAGAAAATCTTCCCCCGGAAAATTTTCTATGTAGTGTCACATTAACATTCATAAATCACCTATACTTGTTCCATTTTGAGTGTATGCTTAATTTTGGCGTAAGCCTGTAGTCATGTGTTTTATTTGATCTGGTCACTGTTGTCTTCTTATAGAGATTTAAATCCTGTTTTCTGTGTGACGAGTGCACGGTTATCGAGTATGAATTGTGCATGAGATTTTAGTTCAGGTGATATGGCCTGAGTGGCAAGATGTGTTTTATTCATGTGTGGAATTGAAACAGAGAGAGATGCCGAAGCCTTGGTTGGAATATTTACCAGGGTAGGTATACTAAAAGAAATACTTTCAGATATGGGAACACAATATACTAGTCTCATGAAGGAAGTTGGTAAATTGTTATCAATAAAACAGTTGAACACGACACCTTATCATACAGATTGCAAAGGCTTAGTTAACAGGTTTAACAGTACGTTAAAGCTAATGCTCCGACAGATGAGTGTGGAACGTTCAAAGAATTGGGACAGGTATGTAGCGCTTTTATTTGCCTACAGAGAAGCTCCCCAAGAACCATTATGTTTTTCTCCTTTTGAGTTGTTATACGGTAGAACAGCAGAGGTCCGATGGCTCTTTTGTGAGAAATGTGGACAAATGACGATCATGAACCAGAAGTAAAAACTACGTACCAGTATGTACTTGATCTAAAAGATAGATTGGCGCAAACTTGTGAGTTAGCACAGAAGAAGTTACGTAAGGCAAGTGCATGTTACAAAAAGTATTATGACAAGAAGTCAAAAGGCTCGTTCGTGTCTTCCAGGCGAGAAATCAACAGACAACAACAAAGTACTAATGCAATGGAAAGGCCCCTTTGAAGTGATGTAGAAAAGAGGAGTTGCTGACCATAGGATCAGCACACAGCAGTCATCATTAGTGTCATTACTGCATCAGTTTTGTGATGTACTGACTGATTTACCAGGTAAAACTAATGTGATGGAACATGAGATAAATTTGACAACAGATGCGGCAATTCGGAATAAGCCATATCAGATACCAGATACCATATGCACTTAGAGATTCAGTCAGAGAAGAAATTTGGAAGATGATTTATATGGACAGTATAGAACCGTCAGAGACAGACACCCTATGCAAGCTCAATAGTCGTTGCCAAGAAGTCATATGGTACTATCATGATTTGTATAGATTTCAGAAATCTGAATAAGGTAACTATATTTGACCTAGGCCCAATGCCTGACCGTGAGGAAGTGTATGCCAAAATTTGTTGAAGTAAGTGCTTTACTAAGCTACACTTATGTAAGGGATATTGATAAATTTTATGAAGGAAATTGTGAATCACAAACAGGATAAGACCAGGTGTCCGGAAGGAACATCGTGACCTTACATCATTTCTTACTCCGGATGGATTGTAAAGATTTAAAGTAAGTTTGGTTTAACAAACGTAGCGCTAATTTCAACAGGATGATGCAAAAAATATTGCAAGGTTTAGACCGCACAAATTTTCTAGGTTATATACTCATTTATACCGAAGAATGGGATAAACATCTGTGAGAGGTAAGGTCAGTCTTACATTGACTCAGAAATGCCAATTCAACTGCTAAACCTTTAAAGTGTTTGGTTGGCTATTCAAATTTAGAATACGTAGGTCATACGGTTGGAGATGGTTTTTTAAAACCAAATACAAAAACTGGAAGCAATCCAATTTGCTACGAAGTCCAAAACTAAGAAACAGATAAGGTCGTTCTTGGAACTCATTGGTTTTTATCAAAAATATATTCAATATCTTGCTACCATCGATGTTCCATCAACCACAAGGTGTTTAAAATTGGCATTATTTTTACAGTCATACCACTTACGGTGTAAAGCGAAAAAAGGTTCAGAGAATTTTGGGCAGACTTTTTGAGTCGCCATGTGTTATAAATATTCAATTGTGTCTATTTATGGTGTTTTGTATATGTTTTATTCCTGTATGAAGATGTTTTCCTGTCTGTAAGAAAGTCTGTGTGGTAAAATGAAACGTTTGAAGTTTAGTTTATTGAAAACCTATGTGGTGCTATTTGGTTGAGATAATGAAGAAACAGTCAGTTTTGTTTTGTTTATTTTCGTTGCTGGTTTCTTTTAAGTTATTTCATATTCCGTATATAAACTGTATGCTTAACGGATTGATATGATTACACAGAATAGAAACAAATATTTACAGCATTATATATTGAAATTATCGACGAAATAAGCTAAAGCCGTAATCAGCGTTATCACATGCTTACAGCAGTTTTATAGGTGACCATTAACCAATAGAATCATCGTATCATCTTTTATATATTTGTACCGGCCACGTATAGTCCTCTATAGCTATGTGAACTATATTCCTGTCCTACATATACCATATTAGTTGGAAGTCAACATCTACGGAAACTAGACAGTATCAAATACAATGAATACTGCTAGGTGATATAAAACTACATGTATATATATCATATTAGTCGGAAGTCAACATCTACAGAAGCTCAACAGTATCAAAGACAATGAATACTGCTAAGTGATATAAAACTACATGTATATGTATCATATTAGTTGGAATATAAAAATCTCAGATACCAAAGTATAAATCAATAGGATGTCCAGGACATAGATACAAATCCGGTAAAAATGGACAAACACGGACCTCTGGAAACCAAGAGGTGGGATCAGGTGCCATGGAGGAGTAAGCATCCCCTGTCGACCGGTCACACCCGCCGTGAGTCCACAGTCAAGTCCAATGAAAGACGTGAGGAGTGTATACTCGTCACAATTGGTACAGACGTCTCAACAACCGCCAACGAAAAGGCAACTCAACATTTCACTTAGTGAAACAGAGTAGTCGCAAACAAGACTATTATACCGACCATAAAATTTGCGGAACGTTGACATTAAACGCGGTTTTCGATATCCCTGTGTCAATAATTTGTCAGTGAGTAGTTTACCTCTGTATAATAAATCTTCATATGTTGTGCACGCCCTGGCATATCGTATCATTTGTGAAATATAAACTCCATATGCAGGTGACTGAGGGATATTACTACTTAAATGTGGAAAATTTACGAATCAACAACTACAGAACCTCAACAGTATCAAAGACAATGAATACTGCTAAGTGATATAAAACTACATGTATATATATCATATTAGTTGGAAGTCAACATCTACAGAAGCTCAACAGTATCAAAGACAATGAATACTGCTAAGTGATATAAAACTATATGTATATATACCATATTAGTTGGAAGTCAACATCTACGGAAACTCAACAGTATCAAATACAATGAATACTACTAAGTGATATAAAACTACATGTATATATACCATATTAGTTGGAAGTCAACATCTACAGAAACTCAACAGTATCAAAGACAATGAATACTGCTAAGTGATATAAATAATATATATATACCATATTAGTTGGAAGTCAACATCTACGGAAACTAGACAGTATCAAAGCCAATAAGTACATGTACATGGTAGTGTAATTTCTTTACTAATTGAAACCCGAACATTGTATTTGAATTTTATTATTCAATTCAATTAGTTCATACGCATTTGGGTTAGTCGGCAAAAGTACGGAGGACAGTTTGTGTCATGGGAATCAACATATATTAGCATTGTCATATATATAGTATACGTTTCAATTGTCATATTTTCTTTGTTTATATTTTTATTGTCAACTGGTTCAACTGGTATGAGTGTGCGTGCAAGATGGAGTGGATGTTGATTTGAATATTATTATTTTGGTTTTGAATTTGTAAATAAATTATTAAAATTTTCAATATTTTCATTCTTTGTATATCAGTTTTCCCTAATCCGTATTAGTCATAATCCACATCGTGACATACAGAAAAGCTTCCTCCTTCCCTGTAAAGAAAATCTGCCCATTATAAGTTTGACTTTTATGTGAGCTATAGTTAAATTTCGTAGTTCAAACTATGGTCCAGGATTCTAAATGCATGCAGCGCAAAAACAAACAATGCAACTTTGATCAGCTGATTATTCTTTTGGCGATTTTATCTAAAACGCTGATACTTTGAAAATATTTCAGCTTATTCATCAGATATTTTGCGACCAAGCAAAGGTCAAAATTTTAGAAATGCAGACAATACATATTTATTTTACTTTATTACATTGCTCAGTATGTAATGGATTCTGACATAACATAAATTATCAACATTCTTTTAGGGTCTAGTTTTAATCATATTTCAATACAGATATTGTATCACGGGGAAATGTTTTCTATAACAGTATTCCTTTCGAGGGAAAATTTTTCATTAGCGAAAATTTTCTGTATAGAAATCTTTCAGGGGAAGATTCTCCATGCGGAATGGTTTCTTCGGGACAATATGACAGCGGCAATTCAATTTTGACATAACCGGAATCTCAACTCATCTAATTTCGACATAAAGAGATTTCATATATATGTACATATACATGTATATATATGGAATCTCTTTATATATACAAATATATATATATATATATATATATATATATATATATATATATATATATATATATATATATATATATATATATATATATATATGTGTGTGTGTGTGTGTGTGTGTGTGTGTGTGCGTGTGTGTGCGTGCGTGTGTGTGTGTGTTCTAGATCTGTTGGAGTTTATGATACAACTTACATGTAATATTAATAAATATTGTATCTCGATATTCACATTTGTAATAAAAAAATATAGAATTGTACACAAGTGTACAAATTCAGTTTTAAATGGTTTATTCCAACATCGTTATTTATCACCACCCATTGTATCAGAAGTAATTACATCATTGATAATATTACGTGATTTATTCGATGTCGATGGAAAATGTTATTGATGAAGATTGTAATCTTGTTATCTTCAATTTACATCGAATTGATAAATATTTCACTTCATTCAAGATATATAGGACATGCTAATCGCCTTAAAAGAAAACTTGAAAACGGTTTCTAATGTATCAGGCTTATTGATAAAATGGGTCACTATTTTTTAGATGTAACAATGACTTTTATGCTTGGTATGGGGCCTCCTCCGTTGCTAAGTGGTTAAAGCACTTCGAACCAATTCTCAATTCTGGTCAGCGCTGGTATGAGCCCCACTAGATTCGATGCTGAATTATGTGACAAAGTTTGCCAGTTTGCTTGCGGAAGGTTGGTGGTCTCTTCCCAGGTAAACTTGTAACCGGGTTCTCCCCTCTTTTAAAACCTGGCTGCCACCAAATAACTGAAAACTTAGTGGCACAAAAAGCTATTTAAAAAGTCAAGCAGCTTTATTTCAAATACAAGGCAAGTGAATATATGTATCAATAATCTAATCCAACAAAGAATTTGACCGGAGAGTATTGCTCGCGAGTGAAACGCAATAAAAATCAATATATACATTTCAAACTATCAGGCCTGACTCCACAAGAAGTCAATATTCTAGCTCTGCTACTTGCCAGGCAAACATCACGATTTTGAATTTGTTTTTCTTATAAATATTCGTATGTAAGTGATATAAAATCACAGATACCAAAGTATTGATCTTTAGGACTGACTGCCTAATGGCAAAATATCATATACTCATAAAGTAATATACAGCCAACTAATTACAAAGGTATCTGTAAGAAGATATATTTCTGTTACCACAATAAAACGTCAATTAAGAAATTATACAAAATGTCCGACTTCCTGTACACACACACACACACACACACACAAACACACACACACACACACACACACATATATATATATATATATATATATATATATATATATATATATATATATATATATATATATATATATTATAAAATATTGAAACATCAATATTATTTATACACGATACAAATGACGTTACGTCGAAATTAAACAGCGACAATATTCTGCTAATATATATTGAATACACACTATTTTAGCTACCGACTCTATCGACTTTACTATTCTTACTGTGGAGAATTTGTATTCAATATCAACCGATCACGCTCGCCTTCTACATGAAAGTTACGTGTATCTATACCACAAGTACAATGTCGACACGGAGGCTATATAATTTGGCTGTCAATTCTAATTTGTCAAAAGTATTAGTCTGCTGCTACCAAATTGTTCTCATTCTAAGCATTTTGCTTATGAATCAACCTGTATATCAAAACGACTGAATATATTAAAAACGTTATTTAACATTTGGTAAAAATGACTGACATTTTTGTGCTTGAATAATGATTCCGCGAAAATCAGAAGGCACCAATATATATGTATGTGTGTTCGTGTGTACGTGCTTGCGTGCGCACGCGTGTTTGTGTGTATAACATAATGTAACTACACATTACTTGTTATCGCAGTATTATCTGCACCATTAATCATGAAATGAACGAACGCATTGCAAAATGTAAGATGGATAACAAGAGAATAAATGTATTACTATATTAACGTTCAAACTCATTATAGATTAAACTAATTGCATAATGACAAATAGAGAACGAAGAGAAATTCAAATCAAAATTCTTTATACAGAAATGTTAGCCGTACATATCAATAACTGTTCTGAGATCATTGAATGTCTTATTTTTCTGTGTTTTCAGTTTAGGGGCATAGTTTGTCTTCTTGATAGGCGCTTGTGATTTTAGTTTCCCTTGATAAAGATCAAATTTGTTACGGGAGCAATAAATATCAGTGTTGATCTATAATCTAATCCAACAAAGAATTTGTCCGGAACATTTTCCTTGCGAGGCAAACGTAATAAAACTCAATGTATATATTTGAAAACTATCAGACCTGACTCCATAAGGAATCAATGTTCTTGCTATTTTGCTTGCAAGACAAACAGCACGATTGTTTTTCTTTCCATCGACGAAGACGCTGGGGATATGCCATTAGATCTCGGGACTTTCAAGCTAAAGATTGTTGAGTGTGGTGTAAAACGCTATTTAAGAAATAAAAGTTCTAGTTTTTATCAATTACATTTCAAGGCATGTAAAACTATCTGGCCAGACTCCACAAAGAGTCAATATTCTATGAATTTTGCTTAAAAACAAACATCAGGAATTTTATTTTTATTTAAATATTTGTATGTAAATGATATAAGTATTGATCTTTAGAATTGGCTGCCTAACGACAAAATTACATGTATTCATGAAATGATAATTAGAACGATACAGATAAGATTATACGTTTTTGTTACCAAAATAAAACGTCATTTACTATACTATTCAAAATATCCGGATCTAATACCAAATTCCATGACGATAATAATTATAAAACTGTAAAACATTGTATTGCTAATACTAAATCAAAATGACGTTACGGCGATTTTAAACGGCGACAATAATCATTATATACTGAATACATACCTTTTCCAGCTAACTACTTTATCGGCTTTTCTTTTCTTACTGTGAGGAATCTGTACTCATTCTATTAATTTATCACATTCACCTCCTACACATAAGTTAGGTGTATCCATCCGCATACGTACCATGTCGACACGAAACCTACTTAGTTTGACAGTCTATTTAGAAATGGTTTATGGTGCAGGCCACAATTGATACAATTTAAGTGTAACTAATTATACTGTATATATACATTGTATATATATATGAATGATATTTATCCTGTCTGCCTAAGAATGTTTTTAGTATTGTGTAGTATAGCACTCTTAATACTGGTAATTGCACGTGTTCTTTGAGATAGATGATTAGATAGATAGATAGATAGATAGATAGATAGATAGATAGATAGATAGATAGATAGATAGATTAGTAGATAGATAGATAGATAGATAGATAGATAGATAGATAGATAGATAGATAGTATAATGTAACTTTGGTACTAAGACGCTCTACTGAACAACCAGACGCTGGTGTTATAAAGAAAACATTCCGGATAAAGAATCTTTCCCTCGGAAAAATTTCTATTATATAGAAAACATCCCCGGAAATATTTCTATATAGAAAACATCCCCGGAAATATTTCTATATAGAAAACATCCCCGGGAATATTTCTATATAGAAAACATCCCCGGGAATATTTCTATATAGAAAACATCCCCGGAAATATTTATATTAGAAAACATCCTCGGGAATATTTTTATATAGAAAACATCCCCGAGTAAATTTCTATATAGAAAATCTTCCATCGGAAGGAATACTATTATAGATTACATTCTCCCATTGGAAGAATTTTTATTTATAGAAAATGTTCCCCCTTTTATAGAAAATGTTCCCCCCGGAATTTGTTCTATATGGAAAACAATTCCCTTCAATCCAGAAAAAAAGTATGTATCTGTTCACTGATTATTTCAAAATATGATATTCCATGACAACGTATTCTGAGTGTACATCCCATATGTCCACGATTATAGTTGAGACAAAAGATTCTTTCTCGCTTATTTTATTCAATCTTAAAAGATAAGTTCTCACGTATTTCGATTGTTACAATATCTGAACTACTATAGAACATGTATTAAAACTGTTGGTAATTCATGCTATGTCTAAGTTCGTTACATACTGAACAAATTAATCAAAATAAAATAAAAATGTATCATACTTTTTTTTACCTAAGCTTGACCGCAAAATAATTTATAAATGAGCTGTATGTATATTCAGATAATCTGAGTTTTACATAAAATCACCAATGGAATAATTAGCTGATCAAAAGATCAACGAAATGAAAATTGATCGCAGTTACTGAGAGAAACAGTAAATTTCGATATTAACCGCCACAGACAACTGTTTCTTTTTTTTCATTGCATCTCTATGTATTAAGAATCCTGGATCATAGTTTGAATACCAAATATTTATCTATAGCTTACATAAAGGTCAAACCGATAACGTACATGTGATCATAAGGTCGTGAGTTCGAGTTCAGTCGGCGACAATTTGGTTTCCTGTCCCTCACTGCTCAATGGCCGTAAGTGCCAAGCATAGGCCAAAATTTGAAGCTCTTCACCGGCATTTGGTGACGTCTCAATATGAGTGAAATATTCATGAGTGAGACGTTAAACAACAATATACAAACGAACAAACAATTCTTTATAGAAAATGTTCTCCCCTGGGACAATGCGACATTACAATCAAAAGACACCATTTTATATATATATATATATATATATATATATATATATATATATATATATATATATATATATGTATGTATGTGTGTGTGTGTGTGTGTGTGTGTGTGTGTGTGTGTGTGTGTGTGTGTGTGTGTGTGTGTGTGTGTGTGTGTGTGTGTGAATATTCGTATGTAAGTGATTTATCTATGTCGTCTATTTAGGAGTACAGGTTTGAAATAAGAGTCGCTTGTGGTTTTATTTTCATTTTGAAATTTGTCTGTTATATATATACAGAGCACACTAAAACCAACAACACTATATCTAAGCATTAGATGCAAGACAGGAAAAAAATACATAAAGCACTAAAATGACCAGGTCGTTCCGAAAATTTTACATTCCCTTTGATTGCGTCGTAAGTCAATTCAGTGCTTTATATACAGAGAGAATCTCGTTATCTCAAAATTTGAATTTCGACTCATCCGATTTCCACAAAACTTATACTTATTATACTAATGACACTGCTTAGGAGACCACCTTGCATAATTGCTTTCTCTCCTGAAATTGTCAAATGAGTCCAGACCCTCACTGATGAAACACCTTGCTGATCAGACCACACTGAACTAGGCAGTTAGGTGGTCTTCATTGTAATGACCTGATTTCTTTCTATAATGAATATTTGGCTGAAGATTCTACATATAATATACGAACTGACAAATTTGATGATAAGCTGCTGACCCGTCCATAAGACTAAATACCTGTGATCTTAAGGGTTTCTTAGGGGAGAGGAACATGACTCATTAACTAGTCTATATCAAAAGAATAACATGTACCCAGCAAATAATATCTATTTCCAGGCATTTAGATTTGTTTTAAATTGTTATCTAATAAAGTCCCATAACTTCCTAATGACAAAGGTCAAAATCTTAGGAACCTAAAGGTGCATAATCTTCATGGAACCAGACGGTGTGAAAAAATATAACTATTTGCGGAGCAAACGAAACCCGTTTTAAAAATCTTTTTTATTAAATTTTAGCGAATAAAATTCGAGAACTCATTAACAGCCAAAATCAAAATCTTGAAAAATCGATAGGAAGCCACTCCTTTCTGAATGTTTCATTTTGTTACAATTTCGTGCCGATTCATAAAACTTGATTTAACGTCAGACATGTCATTTGTTCAGGTTTTAACAAATAAAGTCTTATAACTCTCAAGTGACAAAAGTCAGAAATGTGAGAATCTGAAAGTACCTAGTCTTTTTTAACCAAACGTTGAGTAAAGAAAAATTGAAGAAGTACCAATCAATAATCAAAAACTCAAGTCCATTATAACACGGCGAATTAGATGTGCAAATGGTCTCAACATGAAGAACAATTACGAATCCCAAACGGAATAAGACCGGGTGTTCGGAAGAAGTCATCGTCTTCTACTGGCATGCCACACCCGTCGCAAATGTTCCATGGAAACCTTTCTAGTTCGATGAACGGGTCAAATTCGGTAAAAAGGTCAAGTTTGGTGATGAGGTCAAGTTCAGTGAAAAGCATGATTGGTGAAACGGAGTCACTGTCTGTGGTCGTGATCCAGAATACTATCTAATATCTCTGAGAGGGGGCCTTCATAATGTTTAACAAGATACCCGTATCGACCATAAAACTTCTTAAACGACGACTCCAAGCGTTCAACAAAGTAACCTTGTGTAAGTAGTTTATTGGCTAGTCGTTTAGCTCTTAAAATAAAGCATTCATAAGAAGAGCATGCCCGGGCATAACGTATAAATTGTGAAATGAAATTATGTACGGATTGGTAAAACAAAACTTGATTTATTGCTAAACGTGTCAAATTCTTTTCAAAGTTTAACAAATTAAGTCCCATAATTCTGTAACTGGCATAAGTCACAATCGTCAGAATAGAAATGTGCCTAACAATAGTGGATTCGAACTTTGTGTAAAACATTTTTAAGGATTTGCAAAGCGATCAAGAATTATTTTCAAACATGTCAAATATTAACGAATAGAGTCCATCACTCAGTAACGGCAAATGTAAACAAATTTTAACTTAAAGGAGCAGTTATCTTGAATGTAACATTGTGTAACATCTCCGTAGGTATTCTTATAAGCAAACTAGATTTAATCTCGTACATGTCAAAATTTCATCATGTTTTCACGATTAATGCCCCCTTACCCTCATTAAGGTTTAAAGTCAAAATTATAGGAATAAAAAAGTACCTAATCTTCATAAATCCATACATTGTGCAAGAAAATCGTAAGAAATCATAAAAAGAGATACCATGGAATAATAAATTTCCTGAAACATTCGCTCATCAGCCGAAAACATTATACACGAAAGTTCTGAAAATATTCAAAATATTTCTAGGCACCAACATAGATTTTCAATAGGAGTCGTTTTCAAATTAAGTTTTTAAATCAAATTTTCTAAAATTACCCATCTAATGACTCTACATATATATCTTTTCAAATTTCCATTTACCTACTCACTGACAAATTATTGAAATAGAGATATCGAAAACCGCGATTGATGTCAACGTTCGGTAAATTTTACGGTCGGTATAAAAGTTTTCTTTGGAACTACTCTGTTTCACTAAGTGAAATGCTGAGTTATCTGTTCGATGACGTCTGTATCAATTATGACGAGGATTCGTTCCGCACGTATTTCATTTTAATTTGACTATGGACTCACGACGGGTGTGACCGAGGGACAAGAGATGCTTACTCCTCCATGGCACCTGATCCCACCTCTTGATTTTAAGAGGTCCGTGTTTGTCCATTTTTACTAGATTTGTACCTATATTCTTGACATCTTAGTGATATTTACTTTGGTTTCTGTGACTTTATATATATATATAAAAATTTGATATAAACAGGTCAATGTCCTCTCAACATAATCTAAAACATCACATAGTTGCCAGAATAACCTTTTATGAGGTCAATAATATATTAGATTATCTAGTACACACAATTTAACCGTCATCCAGTTATCATTAGACGGATAACGATGTTTCCATGGACTCTGAGCTGGTATGTGTGCAGAAGACTATTATTTTGTATTATGGTCATCATACTCAATAACGAGGTTCTAATATATATATATATATATATATATATATATATATATATATATATATATATATATATATATATATATATATATAGAGAGAGAGAGAGAGAGAGAGATCTATATATATATATATATATATATATATATATATATATATATATATATATCTGTTGTCTGTGTCTGTGTGTGTGTGTGTGTGTGTGTGTGTGTGTGTGTGTGTGTGTGTGTGTGTGTGTGTGTGTTGCTCTCTCTAGATACGTTATTCGGATTTTGTTTGGTTCTTGTTTAACATGTGTCATGACCAGATACAATGATATATATGTGTAAAATTACATTAGAATTTGCTATTCTGAGGTATAAGTAATACCCATTGTAACATAAAGAACGGTAAATTTACTACCGAATGCTGATTAAGAATGGGATAACAATACTTCGTGGGCGTAAACTGAGCATGTCGTAAGTGATTTATAAAACAGGAATTGGTATAAACAAGATTGTGTGAAGGTGGCATACGTTACTAACACGTGCTTCTTTGGAATTGTGGATAGACGAAATTCAATACCTAGATCAATACAAACACACCATTCGACCTTGTGTTATTTAGACAACAGAATAATATCTATGGTTCAGTGCTCTTGTATTCTAAAAGACGAACATGTACTTAAAACAATATGAAAATACTAGAAGTAGATATTTTTGTATTTGATTTATAAGGAACAAACTAACACAATAACGATAGTGATATATCATTTTTAGTTAATAAAAACATAAATAATAAAAAATGACAAATAAATTTCTATGAAAAGTTGTGAATTTATGAATGAAGAGTAACTTAATCAGTCATAATTACAGAGGACAGACGTAATTAATATTACGTAGCATTTACAACTTAACTTTCCAAACTCCTGATGATACATCCATCTGGCTCGGCACGTGTTTTTCCTCTTTACTTGTTACAAAATGATGAATTTCTACTTCCATCTTTATGTCATCTTTTTGGTTTAATTTGATGCTGGGAATTAATAGAGTCTAGTCTATGAAGAAGTATCACGTTAAGAAATATATAATGGCTTTAGGTGTGATATCCAGCATTGCCGCAGAGAATGAATTATTGCGAAGCAAATAATATTGGCAAAGTTATGTATGCTCCCTTTACGATGTCAGAAGATCAACCCATATTAAATAATTTGGTTCAGAACAATTTTATACTCAAAAGAAAAATACGTTATTGTCATCCCAGACAGTCCGATAGAAATATACGTTATTGTCATCCCAGACAGTCCGATAGAAATAAGGGAAAATGTTTCAAATTTCTTTAAATCAACATTACACTGTAAAACACATTTATATAAATGGACTGACAATCCTCATATACTCCGTGAATTATTTAGTACATATTCACAATTGCTGTCCCTGTCGTCTTGTGGAATGTACAATATATCAAGATATATACATTATTAAAAATGGGGGAATATATTTACATTTTGGGAAAATAAGAATTCATAGAATTAATGAACAAGACTTAATTTACCGTTGTATGTTTATACAATCATAATTACATATAATCATACAGGTTTCATTTTAGGAGTGAATCATTCATTACGGTTGCAGCACATGTTGTCTTAATGTTACATTCAATTTATTAAATAATAGTAATCACAATGTTTCTGATCAGAACATTGTATTTGAATCAGAGTGCAGGTGCTTTTTCCAGAAACACCAAAATGATATAAAAATGATCATGTGATTACAATGATTGGGCATTTCATTTTAAAAGCTAAATTACACATACATTTTAACACCGATAAATAAGTAAATAAAGAAATTCAGGCAGGGGAAAACAAACGCATTAAGTAGCCTACGTCAACAAAAAAGTATTTAACCTAAAATTTCAGCACGGTGTCAATTACATGATAATGTCAAAGCTTGGAGGAACGATAAAATCAAGAATGCACGTGTCGTGTAACGTTAAATGTTAATTGTTTATTTAAAATACTATATCACTATTTATCAAAGAAAACATATTGCGTATAGATTTCCGAAGATCATTTTGTGCCTACACAGAACTACACGATCCCTCCTACGCAAAAAATTATGAAGTTTATATATTTCCGTTGATGGCTAATACACGTGACTTCATATTTCGTCTCTTATCAAACTATGTCACATTTTTATAAATTGGTTGCTGAAAATCGTTGACAACTCATATTCAATAGTTCTTTATCATTCATTCATTTATTCTCTTCCCATATAAATGTATATGATGAATTTAAAGTAGTCTTGTTATTCCTGTATTTGTGCTTTTTATATATACATACCCATTGTCACATTAAGAATGATCAATTTCTGTATACAAAAATGTATTCAAGACAACTGAAATTATAATTAAATAAAATACACACATATCGCACAACAGGGCAATTGACAAAGTTCCATCACGACTGATGCCAGCAATAGTAAGAGTTGTGTCCTTGCACCACTAATGGAGATTGAAATTGTCTACTAATGTGTGCTATCTTACTTTTCTATGTCACAGAATAGAATCTAAATTTCAGAATTAAAATCATTATACAACTTGTTGGCAAAAGCGATAAATGATTAAAGGACAAGGGCTTAAACTTTTTTTAAATAAAGAATGTAGCTATCTGTTTCACCAAGTGATAGTTTCACTGCTACAATAAGATGGCTGTAAGATATTTGAAGCAGAAGTGATAAGCATACATGCAAGAGGCGAGTAAAGCATATGTGGTGTGGGACAAGGAGCAATAAAATAAAAACTGTTAATCACTCTTATGAATGACAACATTCGAGGATGATATAAACAGATAATATCTTCCACCTGAAGATGAAGAGGAGTGTTCATCCCGACTAGTATATATACTTATACCCAAGGGAGTATCATTCAGGCAATATGATTATATAATTAATGAATACAAATTTCAAATATATCGATTCGCCGATACAAACTGGTATACACAATGGGAACGATGCGTGTAATAAATATAACAGGTTTTATTTCAGCTAATCTATTGATTAATTTTATTGAGACGAAAAATACTTTAAAAATAATTACACTCAAATACAAATCTACTATAAATTCCATGTAAAGTACTTCCGGTTTGGTATTAAACGTCCCATACGGTGTAAACACAACTTCAAAGGTCTGCATACAGATCAATCATCAACTAGTTGTCACTAAGAGTAAGTGTCTATTTAATCTGATTTTTTTTAATAATAGACATAATAATAAATGACCTTTTAGATAAACTCTTTCGCCATATCAATTGTACCTCGTAATTCGGTCAGGGGATCTCGGTCCTTTACGCTCTCGGACTGTTTTAAAGAAAGTCTAATTTTATGCGTTTTATATTTACTTTTAAAGTACAGGACGTGATTTTTACTGCAAAGTGCACGTATTGTTAAAAATATATACTTTTCAACGCTATTTTAAAAACCTGAAGAAAATTGGATGCATATATGAGTAAATATATCATGTCACTAAAATAAAATTTCCCGATCTTTAATGTTACCCTGAATGCTGACACTGACAAAATCAAAACAATATAGCTGTCAAAAGTATGCATTCCTCATGTTTTACAATCGTGCCGCTATGCCCAATGGAGTTGGGCAGTTCATGATCACATGTGTCAAAAATGATAAAGCCGAGAATGCAATGGGATGAGTTATCGTGATCACCCGATACACCGGACACGTGGACAACTTCAGAAAGGTGTGTTTTGAAAAGATGGAAAAGACCATATTTGCCTGATTTAGGTATGAAATGATGATGTACGAAAATAAACGCAAAGGGTAATAAGAATACAATGTATATTAACTGCAAATAGCACCTTTTTATTGGTCACTCGGTAATCTTCGTGAAAAATTACCGAATGTTTATTAGCAATGTCGGACATAGAATAACTGATATTACGGAATACGTTTGGCAAGATTTGTTGCAATTTTACACATACATTTATTATTCTAACTACCAGATGGTCTCTTTGGAATATATATGAGATAAAATATTACATAAAATGGGCTGTAAAATTTTTCACCTACGATACTTTATATCAATTTAAGTTATGTTCGAGTAACCGAGTACTGCTTTTAGTATTCGATAATCGGATCATTCGGCGAGTACTCGGTTAACCGATTACTCGTTGACAACCTTAATTTGTTTGTTTGTTTATTGTTGTTTCACTCATATGGAGACGCCAACAAATGCCGTTGTAGGGCTTCAAATTTTGGACTATGCTCTTACGTCATTGAGCAGTAAAAGTTCTTTAACATGCCGACACCTACTGTGACACGGGACCACGGTTTTTACTGTCTCATCTGAAGGACAGGAAACCAACCTGCTGCTGGTTGGATTCAACTCATGACCTCACGATCAAATGTGAAGGGAGATAACTTGAAATTGACAATGCGCATCTATTACATTATTGGAAAGCGTAAAAATGCTACCTTATATGCAGATTTCGAAAGCAGCGAATACTACCTAAAATCAAGATTCGCAAAGCAAAATAATAAAGTCCCATTGGTTAACGTCGTATAGTAAACATGGATTGTTTACAGCAATATGTATGTGATATTACAATGCCTGTTTGCTTATGTATAGATGTCTAAGAGTTTTAAATGCTGGGAAAGCACCGGTTAAATGAGACAATGAAGTTATCAATGATTGTTTTGCTAGTGTTCTGATGGCACATGGTTATTTATAAAACCCTAGCCATTGGATCCAAGGCTCCAAACGATAAGATGTAAATGTCCGTTGTCAATGGCAATGACCGGACAAATCTGGTTAAATTTTAGGCAAAATAGATACACCTGAGTTGCCACATCTTGCCATTGAACAAACGACTAATTCCCAGCTATAACAGCAATCACACATGGTGGCTGGTCAAAGAGAATAAAAATGCGGTAGTTGGAGCGGCATTTATCACTCACAAGTAGTTACATATGTAATATTCAAGGAACAACAAGCCACACACCTGCTTTAAAAACTTGGACCAGGGAGAGGGTAATATATTGGACGGATTATTGGAGGGTAAAGTAATCATGGGTACAATATATGAGGATAATTGGCGATGGTAAATCATCATTATTTGCCCGCATCAGAGAAGAGTTAGTAGTATATGTAAGGCACTTAAGAGCACCTTTTTCCGAGAAACGAAACACACCCAGATTTCCAGGAATCGCAGTTATATATAGATGATGATATATAACGTATTCACGGGTCCGGTGATCTCCGGGGTAAATTACACACGATAGATAACTGGACCCGGTCGTTCAATTTTTTTCACCCGCAGCGATAGGTGGGGCGCAGGTGTCCAATGACATAGTGTAAAAAATTTGAAATTTTATTAAGATTTTAGATGAGTAATTGGAGATATGGATTGCAAACGTAGTATTTTTGAGAAGCTAAATAGGATCGCAGAAGATTATGAAGAACCTGTTCGGGAGATAGACCAAGCCTTAATAGACAATGTAGTATGGATAGAAGTGTGTTCCCTACACTTATTATTAGACGAGGAGGAACTAGCCGTATACGATGAGGAGGAACGAGCCTATTTAAAAGCGGAGAAAGCCGCATTAGGCGAGGAGATAGCCGCGAATGACCGGGAGTGGGAACAAACCGCGGAGGCACGGGTGTGGAAACAAACCGTGGCGGCACGGGAGAGGGCACTGGCCGCATTATACGCGGAGGATGACGATGATTTTTTTTCGGACGAGGAGTGTAGATGAAAGGGAAGGTGAGGATATAAAAATTTGGGTAAGTACTAAAATTTCTATTTTACAAAAAAATATAAATTATTGTATAAACTTGTACCCCGTCGGTTGTTCCGTCCGCAAGATCAGCTTGGAGTGTTTGCGCTGCGACGGCTCGTCCTTGCAGGTGTCCAATGACATAGTATTAAAATCTTGAAAACGCGTTAAACAATTTAACAGCTATTTAAAAAACATGTCTATCGAGCGGTTATTGGATTTACCGACCCCACCCAAGATGTCTATTACGACACAATATATCGAGCCGTTATTGGATCTACCGATCCCGCCCGATTTTAAAAAAACTTTTTTAAAGCCCAAACGTGTATACACGGGGCAGACCTATCGTTTTTGATAAAATTTCCTTCGACAAGCAGGTTAAAGTTTGGCACCCTGTCGTTTGACGACTATAAAAGTAGTCCTATTGAGGGAAAGGGTTGTCGATATAGACCGTTTATTTCTACACCTCGTGAGGTCGGTGATAAACGATAGAGGTTTACAAAATGGCGATAAATTTCGCATCATCATCAATCACCCGAAATTCCCGAAAATGTCAGTACGAAATATATCACCGTCTCGAGGGATTTAGCCAAAGATTTATTCAAAGCACTGAAAGACTATATAGAATATTACGAGGTACCCATAGAAGAAGTAGAAATAGTCGTCCAATCTACGACAATGCCAAGAGGGAAGGGGAGTCCCAAAGAACCGGTGACAAAGACGACTTCGTCGTCGAAAAGAAGTATCATCACGATTAAAAACGACGACACTACGTGTTTGGCACGAGCCATCGTGACGGCGGTTGCCAACAAACATAAAGATAAATGGACGAGATCCCAACTTTACGACGGTTTCAACGGTAGTCGAAAATTACAATGGGTCGAAGCGTTAAAACTTCACGAAGAAGCGGGAGTTCCCGTCCGGGATCACGGTTGTGTCTTAGAAGACGTGAAAACGTTTGCCGATCACTTGGGCGTGCAGATCAACATAGTGGACGGTGATCAATTCAACGACCTCATCTATACGATCGAAGGAAGCGACGACGTGATATATCTATACAAGAATAAAAATCACTTCGACGTGATTACGAAGATGACGGGCTTTTTGAGTAAAGACCATTACTGTCATAAGAAGAGGTATACAAAACGAGATCGCCACAGATGTCCGAAAAAGTGTTTATCGTGCTTCGGTTATAATTGCCCGGGTGGTGAAAGGAAAGTGTGCGACGATTGTAACAGAACGTTTTTCGGCGAAGAATGTTTTAAGGGAACATAAACGCGTCAGAGGCACGAGAGACGGCGAAACGGACATGGTTTGTTTAATCGTTCAGAAATGTTAAGAGTGTGAACGGGTGGTCAAAGACTTGAAGGCCCATATATGCGGTCATTCCGACTGCCCGAATTGTAAACACTATGGCGACATAACCACACACAAGTGTTTCATGCTCAAGAAACGATGTAAGGGCGGAAAGTGCAGATCGTCAGAGTGTACGAACGATAAAAAATGTTACAGTTGTAAAACGCGAACGACGAATTATTATTTTTACGACATAGAAGCGACGCAAGACACCGGCATTCACATACCGAATCTAATCGTGTGTCAAGAGTTTAACGGCCGACAACACGAGTTTTCTACGGTAGACGCTTTTTGCAAGTTTGTTTTGGACAAAAAGGGCACGTTCATAGCACACAATGCGAAAGCATACGACGCGCAGTTTTTGTTAAAATATTTCGTGGAGCATAACGTTAAACTCTGTTGCATTTACAACGGTACGAAGATCATGTACATGGAAGTCGGAACCATTCGCTTTATCGATTCCATAAATTTTGTCCAATCTGCTCTGGCAGAGTTTCCGAAAACGTTTGGTTTGACCGAACTCAAAAAGGGTTATTTTCCGCATTATTTCAACAAGCCGTGTCACCAAAATCACGTGGGAACGTTACCTAGCAAAAAACACTACGGCTTCGATTATATGAGCGTTCGCAATAGGAAAGAGTTTTTAACATGGTACGACGCGCGAAAGAACGACGTGTTTGATTTCCAGAAAGAATTGAGGGACTACTGCACGTCCGACGTCGACATATTACGGCTGTCCATGTTGAAATTCAGGGAAGACTTTATCGAGCTGGAAAATATAGATCCGTTACAGTACGTGACGATAGCGTCCGTGTGCATGACCGTTTATAGAAGCAATTACATGCCCGAAAAAACGATAGCCGTCCATAACGATAACGTCGCTCACGACACGTGCAGCGCGAAATCCATTTCTTGGCTGGATCACGTGGCCGAGAAAGACGACGTCGTCATTCGACACTCGTTGAACGGCGGCGAGGTGAATCTGCCCGACATCGGTAAAGTCGACGGGTATTGCGAAGACGCGAGGACGGTTTACGAATTTCAAGGGTGTTTCTGGCACGGTTGCGAAAAGTGTTACGCGCGAGATACCGTGCGAACACGCCGACGAACAGAGGTCTTTTGTGGGAACGTGGTGTACTCCCGAGCTATTCAAGGCCTTGGATAAAGGGTACGAGATAGAGAAAATTTACGAAGTTTGGGATTATCTCTACACCAGCGAGGACACGGACCTCTTCAAAGAATACGTGAAGAACTTTATGAAAATCAAAATGGAAAGTTCCGCATTAAAGGTCGGTCCGGGCACCCCCTACGAATCGGAAGAACGGTATAAAAAATGGTCAAAGAACGATTAGGTATCGACTTGGGTAAAATAGAGTATAATCCGGGCATGCGCGCAATCTCTAAATTATGTCTCAACTCTCTCTGGGGTAAATTCGGTCAAAGGGTTAACATGAAACAAACTAAATACGTGAACGAACCGAAAGACTTCTATACCCTATTGTTGGACGACACGATAGACAATCTCAACATTCAGTTTATCAACGACGACATGGTCCAGATGTCTTACGATTTAAAGGGACAATTCGTCGACAAGGGCAAGGATGTCAACATCTTCATAGCGTGTTATACGACGGCGCACGCCAGAACCATGTTATACGACGTGTTGGACAAACTCGACGATAGGGTTTTGGGATTTGACACCGATAGTGTGTGGTACGTCGATCGCGACGACGGGGTCTCGATCGACACGGGCGATAACTTGGGTGATTTGACGGACGAATTAAGCGGCGATTTTATAACGTCGTGGTGTGCCACCGGACCCAAATCTTATTCGCACGAAACGAACGCGGGTAAAAAGGTGTGTATGGTCAAGGGGTTTAGTCTGAATTACGAAAATTCTCTTTACATCAACCGAGACACGATGACCGACGTCGTCAAAGAAACGCGTCAGAGGATTACGACCGTCCGAGAAAACGCCATCACGAGAGATTCCAAAACCAAACGAATAGTGAATCGATACCAGGAGAAAGAGTTTACGTTGTGTTACGATAAAAGGGTGATGACGGACGGGTACGAAACGCTTCCCTACGGGTATTAAAATTTATTAATAAATGTACTAATAAATTCTTTAATCGTCCTCTCTGACGAACGTTCTTTGAGGCGCCGGTTCCCGGAGATGATACATGTCGATGCCCTGCATTCTAAAATGTCTGTCTATGTCGTGTTTATCGACGCTCCAGATGGGGTCGGTGGCCCTTTTTTTACCGCCTTCCAATTCGCCCGGTTGATACAGATATCTTACTTTCGAAAAGGGGCTGATGGGCGGTTGAACTTTATCGACGGGTTCCACCTTTTCGGAAGGGTTGGTCTCTTCGTTGATCGTTTTTACGACTTCCTGTAACCGTTTCACCCATTCTCTGTTTCTGTCCTTAGATTTCATCTCTTGATCGTATTGATAGCTAAACAACTGTTCTCCCAACGTTCTATTAAATCGTTCGACGATGGCTTGGTCGCGATGAACGTCGACTCTTCACCTTCTTATTCTCGCGTCGTGTCTAGCCATGAGTTTGGCGCCCATGAATTCGCGACCGGGATCGACTTGTAATAATTTTGGAAACGTCAAACGTCTTTCGTAAATCTTTTCGAAAGCGTCGGCCACTTCTTTACTGTCTTTGCTCGTCAACGGTTCCGCTTCTTTGTGACGAGTGCCCACGTCGACCAACGTCAACGCGTATTTGTACGTTTTCCCACCCCCACCTTATCGTGTGGTAAAAACAACAGATCGGCCTGGTGAGTGTCGTTTTCTTTCGCATTTTCGAATCGGGGTCGCACGATTTTCTTGGGGGCGGGCAGATAGATTTGCAACACGTCTTGTTTTTTCAGGAACTCCAACGCCTCCCTTTCCTCGACGTTAGCCGCCTTGGCCAATTTCTTGATGGCCTCCTTTCTTTTCCAATAGTGTTTGTAATAGATCTCTTCCATTTTACTTTAGGCGACATATTTTTTTACGCCATAGAACACTAATCCCGTCCCCACCAGCACGAAGAGGATTTCTTTATCTTTTTGCTCTTCGGAGGGTTGATAGAAATCGCTCAACGTCGGTTCGGGAGACATCTCCTCTTCACCCATCGTCTGCGAGTAGAGAGACATGGCGGCGTCCACTTCTTTGTAGGTGTACAGCGCGTGTCCTTCTTTTTTCAGTCTCTCGTTTAAAAATCTAATCGTTTCGTACGTTCGTGATTCCATTGGTCTCTGGCCTTGGTCAGTTTTTCCATCGCCTCGTCGTGTCTCTTTTGCTCATCGTGATTCGAAAATAAAAATTGCGATCCGGAAAACGCCAGGGCGTTGACCAATGCACCGCCTACCATCATCGCGATCGTTGCCATTTTGTTAACGGTTTATTTTATTTCATGATATCGGCGGGGATGATTCCCTTCTTGACCAACATGTCCTTGGTGTAATTGGCGAGAGCAAATTCGACGAGGATCATCCCAAAGTCCTTTGGGTTGAAATCCATCTTGGGCTTCGGCATCTTTAAGAATTTATTGGAAAGTTGCGCGTATCCGATGGCAAATCCCGTATTGAGGGCTGCGTGATACGCGGTGTTGACCAAATCTTTTTCACTCATCCTTTTTTTAATACGAGAGAAAATTATTTATAACATTTCATGAGCGCCGCGTTGAATTACTTTGGGAGGCATTACTTTTGGTTCTGGTGGTGAAATTACTTGGGGTTCTGTTTTTATGTAGACCAGAAATCCAACAACCGCGAGTCCACCCGCTAGCCATTTCCAGCTATCGTTGCTAATAGCATTGCAATCGTTGCTATTAGCATTGCCATCGTTGCTATTAGCATGGCCATCGTTGCTAATAGCATTGCCATCGTTGCTAACAGCATTGCCATCGTTGCTAATAGCATTGCCATCGTTGCTATTAGCATTGCTATTCCATCTACGTTGGGCACCCTTCTTCCCCGCTTCCTGACGTTTTGGATTCTTCTTCGTCTTCCCTATTAATTCCTCCGGATTCATCGTGTTTTTCTATAACGTCAGATTTTTAAAATCTGATAATGTGGCGACTAGTCGTGGCGGCTATACTGAGAGGTGCTAAATACACACCGTATTTGTAATATAAACTACAACACACTTCACCTATGGCCGCGTCCAAGAAAGGGTCTTCGTTCAAGTCCTCGATCAGTTTGGGTTCGTCTTTGATGTCGAAAAAATATTTAAGTCCTTGCGAATACAGACTGATGACGGAATTTGCCATCGATTTGGCCATGCGCATGTTGAGTCGAGCGTGTAACAGACCACTCAGGGTTGCGACCTCCTTGTCGTTCATCTTTTCCAATTCGGGAGGCGTGACGTCTTTTCCTAGAAAATGACGCGAGCGTCCGGAACCGACGATGGTCGACAATCTGTCTTTGGGTGATATATCTTTGGCGGGTTCCGCTAATACCTCGTCCGCATTCATTGTTTTTAATAGAGATACATTTTTTTATATTTTGTTAGCGTCGGACTCCACGTCTTCGTCTTCTTGGTCCACGTCGTTGTCTTCTTGGTCCACGTCTTCTTGGTCTACGTCTTCTTGATCGGACTCCAGGTCGTCTGGAGCAACGTTGTACGTCTGGGCAGCAATATGTTTAAAGTCTTGCAGAAGCCGATCGCTGATGAAATTTAATATCCATTTGCTCAGACCCGTGACGATTCGCGCGCATAACAGACGAGCCAGTTTTACGACCTCCTTGTCGTTCATCTGTTCAAATTCGGCAGGCGTCACGTCTTTACCTAGAAAATAACGCGCGCGTCCGGAACCGACGACGAACGACAGGCTGGTTTTGAGAGGTACATCCTTGAGCTCTGCGAATAAGTTGTTCACATTCATCTTTTTAATAGAGATACATTTCTTTATATTTTGTAAAAAAATATTTGTACAAAATAATTTAGTCGGAATCCAAGTCCAAGTCTTCTTCACAATCGACCAAATCCGGTAGAGGAGCAACGTCGAGTGTTTTGACGACGATTGCCTGGTGTAAGATGGTTTGCAAGGATACGGTTGGTTTTTTGTTGTCGATGTAAACGTTGTCTATGTGTAAAGATCCAATGGCCAGACATCGTTTTTTCTCGTAATTTGAGGGAACAGTTTCGACGAGTCGGTTTTCACCTTTCGGGTCTTCGTCTGTTCTCTTTCTGTAAAAATTAGGCATGTCTCGTCCCAGTTTAACTTTCGAGTAGACAACCTTGTCACCGTTTTTATCTGTTTTGACAATGGTTATATCATTGGTATCAACGGGGGATTTTCTACCTCCGTCTTTCAGTTTCTGTGCGAGGTTTTCTATTTCCATTCTCAAGAAACGTCGTAATTTTTTCCAACATGTCGACGAATTCTTTTTCGCATTTAAATTTCATAGAATAATCAGAACCGTCCTCGTATTGCCACAAGCCGGACGATTCCGTTTTGGGAGTGCGTATCACTAACGGTTTCACGCCGTTCGGGTACGCATAGTTAACGTAAACTCTTTGATAATGCTTCCCTTTCTTATCTACATAATGGGCACCCATCCTTAAATTGTTCACGTCAAAGTTCTCAATTGTCACAAATGCCATGTTTTCTTTTTATAACGAAAAATTTTCTTTAAGTCATTTTTCAAAAGGATTCTTATCCATTTTTTCCGTTCTGCGATAGTTTTTCCAGACGTAAAATATATAATATCGCGGATAATACGAGGAAACACCATAAAACGATAAACGACAACAACGCAAACAAGACCATCTCGGTAAAACGTTTCATTTCTTAACGTAAAAAAAAATGTTAAATGGCTTAAAAAATATATATATAAATAAAAAATGTATATCTTACTGGACAAGGCGTTTTTTTTCTACCGAACGCGGAGTAAAACAGATGTTAAAGGGGGACGATATACCGTGTGTACAGTTGAACGACCAAGTCTTACTGTATTGGTCCGAAGACGAACTAACGTGTCAAATGCCGCGCATGCGTAGAAACTACCCGTGTACACATCCGGTCGTCGCGAACTCGTTGTTTTGTAGCATTCATCACAACTACGTGAAAGACCGAGGTATCGATACGTTGAAATATTGTGCCTCTTGTCGAAAATGGATGGCCAATAGTACTAAATACGAAACGTGTTATACGTGCGGTGGAAAAGAACGCGAAGACGAGTGGCATAAGGCGCATAAAAGGTCAGAGAGAAAACGCGGACGTCCCAAGAAAAAAAAACTCGACGATTTGAAGCGGATTTGTTTACGAGGTCTTGGAACTGCTTGCGCAAGTCCTCCGTCTCTTTGCCCGACTCCTTTTTTATGAAACTGTGGGTAGAATAGAGTTTGTCAGCATAGAATTTGTCCTTCATCTCGCGATACTTGGTCAACTCGTGGGACACGGTGGCAAATTCTTCGTCCGAGATCTTCCCGTCCTCGAGAGCTCGACTCACCAGATCCGATATCGAATTAAGTTTACTCTCCGCGAGTTTGGTGATCTTGAGGTGTTTTTCCGATTTTTTCATCAGTAATCGTCTTATTCCTTTCATGGCCAACCCCACCGAACCTACGGTCAAAGCTATAATTTGGAGAGGCAATCCCGCGATGGGAACGAGAAATCCGAGTCCTCCTCCGACGACGCTTCTCGATATGAGAGCCGCGTCGACGCCGTCTGCGGTGTTCACTATTCGCTTATACTTTTTATGGACGCTCTTCCGCGTTTCTATCTCTCGACGAAACGTCTGTTCGATCTCGCCGATTCGCTTTAAACGATATTGTTGCGGATCGGGTTCTAACGGTGGATATAATTCGTTTTTACTCATCTCTTTTTTTATACGCGAACATTTTTTATATGTCTAATACGACGACGCCGTTGACGGTCCCCGATTTCGACCCGATTCACTCCGAAATTTAGAACGTCTCCCGACGTCACCCGCAACGAAGGATTCAACGTGACGACGTCGCCGGTTTTCGTTTGAAGGGTCTTGTGTTCGACGTCGTTCAAGATGAGCGTCACGTCCAGTTCCCCCAAGAGTCCGACGCGAAAGACGTGACCGTCGAACAACATCGTCATGCCCAGCGACGGCCTGATTCTTCCGTTTTTATTCACGTCGAATTGGAACGTGTTCATGATGCGACGGTTTTTGGTCAACATGTTGACCTCTTCTTTAATGTCTTCCAAGAGTTCTTCTCTCTCCAAGTCGTCGTAATAGAATCCCGATCTAGACATCTCTTTTTATTATTTAGATTTCTTAAACTCTAAGAGCACGTGAACGGGATGGCCGTGATTGTCGACGAGGTGTCCGTTCTCGTCTTTTAGGTTTATCGTTAATTCCGTGATGCGATCGCGTTTCAGCTTTAAGAAAACGGGGAGTTCGACGTTTTCGACGTACAACTCGGAAAATTTCACGTTGGGGCACGGCATGGATTTGACGACGTCGTTCAACCTCCCGTCTTCAAACGTGTCTCCCTCGGCAAGTTCTTCGAGATGAACGTTGAGTAGTTCCACAGGTTGCAGGTTTATGCTATTGGTCGGGTAGACGGTCCCGACGAGAGAAACCTTTTCGCCGATTCCGAGAATCTTGGTGAGTTCCGGCGGAAGCTATAGCAAATTAGATGCTTTACCGTCGAGTCTTACCATCATCGTGGTTTTGTCCAATACTATTTTTTCTCCAGATATTTATTAAGAATTCGTTGTATGTCTTTGAACGTGTACAATCCGGCGTGCACGGTTTGGATTCTCGGTCTGTCTCTACCTTGGCGTGTTGTATCTCGACGTCTTTTTTTTATGTTGTACAGACCGTTCCAAAAATGGACGGACTTTACGCCCACGCACCACTCGTCGTTCGCGTTGTCGATGTATCGAGATAGTTTCACGGGTTCGCCGATTTTCGTCACGAGATTGAAACATGTTTTTTTTAAACAATTTTATTTTTTTAATAAAAGATGAACGTTTACGAATACAGGGAGGATTTGGATCTGTCGTCTTTCGACGTCTACGTCAATGCGACTAAAAAGTTTCGCGCGTCGTTCGAGAACATCTTTGTCAAGTATAACAACCCGGACGTCTTCGAGGACGGTACTCCGAAATACTACGCCATGTTGAAGCAGTGGTACCAACATCCCATCCAGGGATTCTGGCAGAACCAGTTAAATTTCGCGGTGTGGTGCGCTACGACCGGATGCGGCGTGACGTTGGGAATGGGAGACGACAACCTGTCGAAGTCGTTCTTCCGGTTCCACGTCTACTATCAGATCAGAAGGATCATGAAGGAAATCGCCGCCCCCTTGCCCAGCGATTCCGATTTCGAGCACTACACAAACAACGTCGACGCTTCGGCGTACCAGCGGATCTGTCGCGAATTCGGAGTGTCGGTCCGCGCGGACTGGAAAATCAAGGGAACCATCTTCGGAACGTATAACACGAAGTGGTCCACGTTCATCGCGAACCGGTCGGAGGGATTCACGCTTCCGGGTCTGGCCAGATTGGACGCGTCCATTCGAGTCTTCGCCTGGGCGGTCTTGGGCGCACAAGGTCAAACGAGAGCCTCGATCGTGGACGCCGGCGCCACCTCGCTCGACGCCGAGAAACAATTTTTGGTCAACGTCGAGGATGCGATCAAACAGACCGCTCGATCTACCGGCCGCCGACATTTCTCGCTACGAAAATTGTCTAAGATATGCAAATTCCAAACTCGACTTTGTCATCCATCCGGGGCTTTACATGTTACCCAGCAACATGGAGCTGAAAATCGGTGCCAACATCGCCGATTATAATAACGAAATCTTGATCGCGCCCGAAACCACAAAAACGGGGACGAACGTCGACCTCAACGCGAAAACGTTCGCCCAACAGATCAAACCACCTCCCATACGGGTCAAACCACCGCCTCCTATACAGATCACGTCCCCGCCGAAAGACGATCACGAAAGTCAAATGACGGCCATTCTCGCCCTATCGTTATTTTCTTTTCTTCTCTTCGTCGAGTTTCGTTAACAACCAACCGACGACGACCATGCCCAACACCCACAGATGTTCGCCCAACCACACGGCGGTGTTGCCGAGCGTCGACAAGATCCAGGAAAGGATGGAACCCAATATACCCGGCAACGCCTCGCCGAATTTGGCGGCCAATCTCGCGAGCAGTTTTCCTACCGCGTCTAGCTGTTTCTTGAGCCATTCCTGTAATCCACCCTCCTTGTTCGGGGGAGGAGGGGGAGGCGAGGGTGCTACTGTCGTTTCCGGAAGGAGCAATTCGACTAAGAATCCCACCGTCATGCCGATGGCGGTCAGGACGCTAAAGATGGTGATGCCCTGTTCTTTGAACAGAGTGGCGATTCTTTCTCTCAAGGGGAGATTGTCATCGAGTAACCTCTTGATCGACTCTTTTATGGCGGTCAATTGCGATTTTAAGTTTCCTTTTAGGATGTCGAGACTTTCGTTCACAACGTCTATTTCGTTTTGGGTTTTGGTTATCTCTCTCTCTCTCGATGCGTTCTCTGTCATCCGGATTGTTTTCGAGGTCTTCTTTCTACTGCGACAACGTGTGTTCCAATTCTACTTTTTTTTATTCTTGAACGCGTAATGAACCGCGAATGGTTTGTAAACTTTTATCTAAACCCAACGGGTCTCTCATGGGTAGTACGTCCGCTTGCGTCGATGCATAGACGAGGGCGTGTATACTATCCGATAGTTTTGTCATGCCGTTGTCTAACTGTTTTGGTTGCGTTTCGTCGCCTTCTACATATGACATCTCTATGTCATTAAGAAGAAATTCTACTTCTTCGATTTCTTTTACAGGAAGTTCTTTTATCATACCCATTGCTCTAACAAAATTAGTACGCAGCTCATTCTTCAAAGTGCCTTCCGTATAAAAACCGCTTCCATCTTTATACGTTAATAATACCCATTTACCCATCCATTTTACCCATAAATCACCTTGTTTCGATGATATAAATTCGTAAGACGCTTTCATACCAAATTTAGATCTTTCACTTTTCCATCTTTCCACTAATGCCACTCTATCTTCTTCAGACATTACATTCTTAACATCTAGACCGGGGGGTAGATCTTCTCCACTGGCCCATCCAGGGGCTTCCCTATTCTCGATGAAAGACGTCTCCGCCGTATCATCATCGTAAGTCGTATCACCACCGTTATTGTAAGTCGTATCATCCGTGGCATCAACATCGTTGGGGTCGTACTCCGGATTTTTGTAAATATCAGCCATTTTTAAAACGAGTTAAAATTTTTTATCGCATAAAATAAAAGATGATGCATTACGGACACATTCTCGATCCCGATAGAAGATTGCGTACTCCCTTCGGTGTGAAGGGCGTTCGCCAAACGGTCACCAATTCCCATAATCCCTCGAGTATCGAAGAAAACCAAACGTTGACGATTCGTTTTCCCAATTTGAGCGACAACGACGTCATCGTTCCCAGAACTACGAAACTATGCTTCGATATGGAAATCGGTGTGGAGGGTGGCGATCTCACTAAGGCGGGTGTTTATAATAATCTGGGGCGTAACATCGTCAAAAAAAATCGAGGTGAAGATTTCGGGAAATACCGTTTCAAACCATCGACGATGCCGATAAATTTTTAGTCTATAACGATCTTTGGAAAGTAGAACGACGTAACATGGCCTATCAGGGAATACAGAATGACAATCTAAATAAAATAAGGGCGAAACCCACCAGCTATAAAATACCTCGCGACACCAACGAACACTACGAAATTGCCGCGGCGTACGGTAATCGATTTTGTATTCCATTGGATTTCGAAATCTTGGAAACGAGCGAACCCTTTTATCAAGCGGGGTTGCACGATAGATTGGAATACATGCTGACATTTAACGATGCCGTACACGTCGTCTCTCCGGACCCCGGCGATGTCGATAAGACGCTTAGTTATAAGGCGACCAACATCACTTTGGAATTCGAAAAAATTACCGACGCCAGTCTCGCTCGCAGCATCAGACAGAGGTATGCGGGGGACCACGTCTATTACTTCAACAAAATATTGCGATATCTCAAAAACGACGATGAGTAAATCGGAAGCCTCCCGCACTTATTCAATCAACACCCCCGCACATTCTCTCTCGGGCATTCTGTTTCTCTTCAAGGATATTTCTATAAAAGATCCGGAAAAAATTTATAATCCGAGAATCACCCACGTGGAGATAACCATCGAGGGGCAACCGAACCAACTCTTCTCCGCCGGAATGAAACCTCATCACCAATTCGACGAGATTAAAAAGTTTTTCTCGGCTTCCCTGAATCGCGAAAACATCACAGAATCAGTCGCCAAGGAACTCGACCTGAGTGAAGTGACTCTGGGAAAATATCTCAAAGATCATTACGCCCTCTGGTTAGACTTACGCACGACACCCGAAAATCATCTCCACGGCACGGGTCGTAAGCTTCAAAACATCAGCCAAGGCGTCGACGTCCGAATCGAGAAAACTCCCGAAATCGATACCGATCCCTTGGACGTTTACATTTTCGTCGTCAAAGACGGACAGATCAACATGTCGAACGGCCGTTTCGCGAGCGTTATATCTTAAAAAATTTGAAGTCATTAAAAAATGTACATTCATCAACCTCATTCCGCCATGATCGTGGGTGCCACCGGTTGCGGGAAGACGGAGTTTGTCCTCGATCTGTTGGAAGACGAATACAAAGATTTCTTCGAGCACATCGTGATCCTGTGCCCCTCGATCGATTTCAACAAGGCGTATAGATCGAGAGAATGGATTGGGGACGATGTAAAACATCCTAAAGACAAGCGGGTCGTCATCGTCAACCCCGTGTCGAAAAAGGGGGAAGAGAGATTGCAGGACCTGCTGCGACTCTTTTACGACAAATACAAGGGGACGTCCACGCTGTACATCATCGACGACTGTTCGGCCACGAGGCAGATAAAAAAGAAAGCGGACGCCCTGTCCATGTTGGCGTTTTCGGGAAGACACGCCAACCAGTCCGTGTGGGTATTGACACAACGATATAATAGCGCGTCCAAAGATTTTCGCACGCAGGTCAAGTGGGTTGCGCTTTTCTATACCAAGGACAAATTTAGCTACAACGAATGCTTGGACGAGAACGACGTCGTCCCCGACGAGGATAAGAGACGTCTCAAGCACGAGCTGTCGCAGCGCAAACACTCCAAGCTGATCTTGCGGACGGAACAACCGACGGGGTACAAGTTTATACAATAATTTACATTTTTTTGTAAAATATAAATTTTAGTACTTACCCAAATTTTTATATCCTCACCTTCCCTTTCATCTACCCTCCTCGTCCGAAAAAATATCATCGTCATCCTCCGCGTATAATGCGGCCAGTGCCCTCTCCCGTGCCGCCACGGTTTGTTTCCACTCCCGTGCCTCCGCGGTTTGTTCCCACTCCCGGTCATTCGCGGCTATCTCCTCGCCTAATGCGGCTATCTCCGCTTTTAAATAGGCTCGTTCCTCCTCATCGTATACGGCTAGTTCCTCCTCGAGGGCCTCCTCGTCTAATAATAAGTGTAGGGAACACACTTCTATCCATACTACATTGTCCATTAAGGCTTGGTCTATCTCCCGAACAGGTTCTTCATAATCTTCTGCGATCCTATTTAGCTTCTCAAAAATACTACGTTTGCAATCCATATCTCCAATTACTCATCTAAAATCTTAATAAAATTTCAAATTTTTTACACTATGTCATTGGACACCTGCGCCCCATCTATCGCTGCGAGTGAAAAAATTGAACGACCGGGTCCAGTTATCTATCGTGTGTAATTTACCCCGGAGATCACCGGACCCGTGAATACGTTATATATCATCATTTATATATAACTGCGATTCCTGGAAATCTGGGTGTGTTTCGTTTCTCGGAAAAAGGTGCTCTTAAGTGCCTTACATATACTACTGAGTTAGCAATGTGTGGATACTAGTAATTGACAAAAGGAAAATATCATTTGACAAAAACAACCAGAATAAGACTTGTTAGTTCATCAAGGTATGTGTAAAGATTTGAAATCCTGAACTGATTTCACTCTTAAGTTTTTTGAAATTGTCCGTCTGATATACAAATGAAAACAGAAAACATAAATGTAATTTAAATTTTATAACAAATGAACAAAAGAAAAAAATGATGAAATAAACAGTGATATTTATAAACGTGTCAACTCAAAAAGAAAACGAATACCAAACATTCACTTACAACACGTGTATACATGTACTAGTAACATAAACAGATACACTAATTAAGGTAGAACAGTCTTATGGTAGGCCATGTTCTGGCTCTCCAAAAGTTTGCTGAATGTCAAACTCTTGATCTGGCGAACACATAAGTATATACAATATAAAAAATCTCAGATACCAAAGTATAAATCAATAGAATGTCCAGAAAATAGATACACATCCGGTAAAAATGGACAAACACGAAACTCTGGAAACCAAGAGGTGGGATCAGGTGTCATGGAGGAGTAAGCATCCACTGTCGACCGGTCACAACCGCCATGAGTCCACAGTCAAGTCCAATGAAATACGTGAGGAGTATATCCTCGTCACAATAGGTACAGACGTCTCAACAACCGCCAACGAAAAGGCAACTCAGTATTTCACTGAGTGAAACAGAGTAGTCGCAAACAAGAAAATTATACCGACCGTAAAATTTGCGGAACGTTGACATTAAACGCGGTTTTCGATATCCCTGTGTCAATAATTTGTCAGTGAGTAGTTTACCTCTGCATGACAAAGTATGCCCTGTACTGGCGCTAACAATGGTGCCTTATGAATAATAATCATGGACTGTTCTGGTGCTCACACGAGTATAAAAAATACAGATATTCATCCTGTCCCAGCGTTCAGGGGAGTATGTATATCAAATAAACCACGCAACTGTGGTGCTCAAAAAAGATCATACTGGAAATTAGCATCTGTGTTATTACTCCAGTATATAAATGATACATGGTGGGCCCTGTTCTGGTACTACCAGGAAGTTAACACACTTGGTACACTCCACTTAGACGACAATACGATTATGACTGGACAGGAGCTCCATACACATATTTAAAACATTACACTTTCCCCTTAAAATGAAATGAATTAGGAAAACTATAAGGAAAACACACGAATTGAATAGGAACAAATTATCAACAATTTGTACTTAACTTATTAAATGTGCGAATATGTGTTAATTTAAAAACTTGCTACATTTTGACCGCAAACAGGGCCTACCATAATAAAGCATACTGCAGACAATTTTCTGAATGGCCAAATTGACATTTTCATCAAACTAGAAAAGTTTCCATGATAATTTGCGGCGGATGTGGCGTGCCGGCGGGGACCGCCGACTTCCTCCGGACAGTTGGTCCTATCCCCTTTGGATTCGCGATATCTATTCATGTTGAGACCATTGAAAATCACCAAGCTTGATCTTTTCACCAAATTTGACCTTTTCGTTGAATAAGACCTTTTAATCGAACTAGATAGGTTTCCATCGAACATTTGTAACGGATGTGGCATGCCGGCAGGGGACACTGACTCCTTCCGGTCACCTGGTCCTATCCCGTTTGGGATTTACAATTGTTCTTCATGTTAAGACCATTCGTCGTGTTCTAATGGACTTGAGTTTCGATTGTACATTCAGAAAATATTAAAACTTTCTCTTTTGTCATGACAATGGCTTTAAACAATCAGCGTCACAGCCTGTATTACTTACTATTTTGTCATATGAACACTAGTGACCAATCAATTTAATGTTAACGCTTTTACCTTATGCAAAATTGATACATAAATTTTTATAGTTAAAAAGTCAAATATTAAGAGGTTGTGTCAAAGAATAATATTGACTTAAGCTGAAATGTTTCATTCTCTTGGAGAGGCATTTAAACCGGACGAAACGTACCGTTTTACCAGCATACTGTAGCATCTTGGGAATAACGAAAACGGTTCGACAGAGACTTTTAGAAATCATTTCGATCTAGGTCTCAGTATATGCGATTTATCTATGGAAAAGTCTTGTTTCGGAGATTTCTGATTTTTCAAGTGTCATTTTGACAATTATAAGCACGTATCAAGCACATAAGACTATTTTTCAAATCCACAGGTAGGATCAGGTGCCATGGAGGAATAAAGATATCCTGTTGACTGATCACACCCGCTGCGATTCCACTGACATTCAAATGAAACACGTAAGGAACAAATCCTCTTCACAATCGGTAATAACTACTCAACAACAGTTATCGAACATGCAACTCAACATCCCATTCACTATTAAACCCTTTCGACACGAGACTGTTGCTTGATTGATAAGTGACCTCATCATTTCTGGTTAACGCCGAATCATCTTCAGTAGTCCTGTGGTGGCTATGAAACAGATATCGATCAATTTTATTCAATTTTGTTCATTTATTTTTTATGTTCGTAGACTGTTGCGAAGTAGTCACGTGCATTATCGTTTAGCAACACTGAGCTACGAAAACACTGTTCCTTGACAAATCATTTTAGTTTTTACAATATTTTATTCGCCATATGTCATTTAGATATAAATTTCTCAGATTCCAAAGTATAAATCTATAGGACGATCAGGGTATATAGACAAATTTGATACAAATTGGACAAGCATGAAGCTCTGGAAAGAGGTGGGATCTGGAGCCATGGATGAGTAAGCATCCTATGTTGACCGGGTCACACCTTCCGTGAGTCCACAGTCAAATGAAAACCTTTGCTCCTCTTCGCTATAAACCTTCAGATGTAGAAATTCTAGTTATGAAGTCTCTATATGATACAGACGATACAATGAATGCCACTGAAAAATGCAAGCAATCTGGGTATCAGTGACCTAGAACAATAACTAGTATTTCACGACAGATCGAGATACGAACTATCTAAATTGAAATATCGGCTTTCTGAGACACAATTTATCACTGCTGTTCAATTTATTTATCCAGCTTATTGGAAGAGAGGCAAATTTTGACCTGTTTTTTATTAAGGTTTTAAAGACAACTTTCACATATTTAGATAAAACATTTTGTAAATTGCGTATGTGTTATGTATCATATTTAGAGATACTTTGGTTTAAGCTATAAGTCAACATGGTTTTTATTTTCTGCAAAACTTCGACTTTCCCTCTCTAGCCTCTTTGTACTTAAACGCACTATAAGTGATAACATGTTATTATATCCTAAAATAATAACTGAATTGTATATACATGTACTTGTAATATACACAAATGAGATACATATTTCCAGGTTAGTAATCATTTTATTATATTACGGTTCTATTTATAGTTATAACAACTCTATTCTATGCGTAATTTGAGCTCATGGAAAACTGTCATGTAGATTATGGCGGTAAGTGTCAATGCACGGAGTACAGTCTATATATACTAGCGGGAAAAAGAAACTGTGTATACTTAAAAGATAAATAAAAACATAAAAAGTATTCTTTAACCGATCTTTATTCTTAAAGTCATAGTTTAATATACTAAACGCGTGTTTGATTCCTTAATTTGTTAAATATCGCATTTGATTCGCTTGATGGCCACAACACGCTTTTCTCGAGTTTCTAGCCTAAGCGACAGGTGGTTAGTAATCGATTAGAATTTCTTGCATTCACTGACAGTATCCAATGTATTGAAATAGGAAAACATTGGTTTTTGGAATAAAATTTTGATTGAGAGATGTCTTGCATAATTGAATATGATCCGTCCTGTTATATGTCCTTCTGCTCTGATGTCAGCGTGTTGCGAGGTTAGCGTGGTGTAGGAGGCATTGTCATTTCAATAACAGAGATTGGGCGGAAGTTCTGTTTACGGACGAGTCGAGATTTCATCTCGACAGCAGTGACGGTCGTGTTCGGACTTACAGTCGTGCCGTGGAACGTTACATTGACTCCCGCGTTATTCAGCGCCGCCAATTCGGCGGAGGGAGCGTTATGGTCTGGGCTAGAATTACAACACATGGAAGTACCCCTTTGGTGATAGTGGATGGCAATTTAACCGGCGTACGACAGCACGTCATTCCGTTCATTCACAACAACCAGCGTAACGTCATTGTGCAGGAGGACAACGCACGAAGGCTCACAGCACGCGTTGCTAGTGACTATGTACAGCAGCAAAACGTGAATATGCTATCCTTGCCTGCGATGTCACCGGATTTATTGCCCATAGAACTTGTTTGGGATGAATGAAACGACGTCTATGTCAAGAGCCAAGCCACCTGCTATGTTGTACGCTTTGCGTCGTTGTTTATAGTCAATCTGGTGGAACATTCCCTAGGCATTTCTGTATAATCTGTTTTGTTCAATGCGTGTTAGGTGGGTTGATGTTTGAATTGAAAGACAATGCATTATATTAAATAATGATATACATAATGCAACATAATATTTGGTATATGAATCTATAAATGAAATTACTGAACTACACAGTTTCTTTTTTTTCCACTAGAATATATTTCAATATTAAATCTTTCATCCATTCATATATTTACATGTAGCTCTGGACAGAAACCAGTAGGAAGTGCAGTTTGGGTGACTTTATGAAACTAGATAAAATGGCAGAACTTGAATAAGAGATCGAGATCTCATGATGAAAAAATAACATTCAACTTTAAATACTGTTGTATTTATGGTAGCATGTCTTTCCGCTATTACAGAAAAACAAATATGTATGTCATATCCCTATATTAAACAATCAGTTAATTTTCATACGATTAATCGGTACATTTGAAAATCAACTTTTGTAATAACATTTTGATTATTAATTTAAACTTTTAATGCATTCACATGCTTTAATTGACAAATTACACACAGCTAGAGTACATATCGCGTGTAGTAAAGCAAGAAGGGCGATGCGAAGAAAGAGAAGTCAAATCACTCGAAATCCCAGACAAATACAGAAATTTTAACCATGCCCCGGTTCAGGTTCGACCCCTGGACCTACTGCACCAATCGCCTGGCTCTCATGTACGACTTCCTAAACACTTGGTCATCTACGGATTCACTACGTTGGTTTAATCCATTGCACTTAAATATTTTCAAAACAAATTAATTTTGTTGTTTATAAATTTCTTATTCATTCTCGATAAAAGTACCAAGGAATAGGAATAGGCATCACATCCCTGTACATGTCAATTAACACCACACTCGCTTTTTTCGCGTTTATCATTTAAATCATATATTTCGTAAGTGATATATTTCGCTTTAAAAAGTAATTTTGTTCGTTTGAATGGCGTTAAGTCAAACTTAACAAATTTTCAATTATATGTTAGCGGACATTTTTAATGGCGGAGGAGAGAACCTAGTTACAATACACTCGGGGAGAGACATCGTCAATCTTAGATTCAAGCGGGGCTTTGAAATTATTAAATAAAGACGTATTGATTAGCAAATGGTGAAGATTTTCTTAATTCTAAAACTCATTCATGGATTATCAAGAACTAGTTACCGTCCATGATGGATGTTGACTGGGGATCTGAAAAGATTGCAGGTATGCCGACGTGTATAGCAGTTTTGAGGTTACCTAACTGATACTGTATTGTAGAATGTTTGGATACCGTAAGAGTGAATTTTATTACTTAGCTATACGAGCTCACATGAATTTACTAGTTGGTTAGATTTTCTAGACTGTAATCATAAGTATAGACCCACCACGAACTTGATAACATAATGAATATGATATCACTGATGTTTCCCGCCTTCATGGCAATAAGCACACACCTCTTGCTTCCATAAACACACACATACACACACCTACACACACGTTTTTTTTCACATTGTACAGGCCAACATGCTTGTTAATTTGTGGTGAATATCATTAAGGCAATTTAGGCCTTTGGTGTTATTTCTCTACTGCTAATAATAACTTGAGACATTGGAGGCTTTGTTTTAAAACTCAATGACTGAGTGTTATATTTAATCAGTAATAAATTTTCTTAACTAGGGTGTCATAGATGATAAAAGAAAAGAAAACTGGACAATTTTCCAATTCCCAAAGAGAGCCGCAAGGACAGTAGGCATCACTAGCGTTAAACAGAAACAAAACTCAATCACTCAATTTATCCGTAAATTATTCAATATATCATAAACATAATACCAAAGTTATAATGCTCCAGACGATCGTTTCTGTCAATTAGACTTCATCAGCTGAGCTCCAACAGATTTTCTAAAGGGAACGTGGTAATACAAGGCCAAATAATAAATGTAAATGCATAGCCTAATATATTTTGTAATTTTGAAAGTTATATTTTTGAAGGTAAATAAAGGAATGATGAAACTATCAACGATCATAGACTGATATTGGTCAGAAGCTATGTTAAAACATATCCGTATAAAGTGTTGATTTCTACATGTTGTATCTATGTTGTCATACTGATAATATATTATTTATTTGCTTACATAACATGGGAAATGGTGGGAGATTAAAATGGAACATTTGTTTGTTTAATTGTTGCTTTACATTCCGTCATGACTTTTTCACTTATATAGAGATTTCACCTGCTTAAATTGAAGTGCTCACATTTTGGCCTCTGTTATGGACCTACTCCAATGCAGTGAGGGTGATTTCACATACGACGCCTTCCGCGACACGGAACCTTGGCTTTTAGTATAACTTTTGACTTTCATTTCGTATTCCGATGGCTTGACGAAGAAACATACATTGTTTGGTATGACACGGACATCATCAATAAGGATGACTATCTTGTGGGTAAGAGGACAGATAGAATATATTTTGAAAAATTTAATTCTGGAACGAACACAATGTGTGTGATCCATCATACATTTCCTACTTATACACGATCAAAGAGAGGTAAATAGTATGTTTATTTTGGAGAATGCTGGGTTTCCTTCCAGTCTTGTTTCCCCTTAATTCATCAAGCAAAATAATTAAATCTGTCATCTCAACACCAAGAAAACAATTTTTCAAAATATTTCACCTGATCTTGATGAAAACGAAGATTTGGGATTTACGACTGCTTAGAAATTTTGTCCGAAATCGATAAAAAGAAAAGTTAAGTTCATGAACCGGTCGTTAATCGTATGATTGGGTTTACGACTTTTTTCCCGACTTACGACCTTTTATAAAACGGTCCCTGGTTCGTGAATCGAACCCGGGATCTTCCGCTTGCTTGTCGAACGCTCTACTACTAGGCCACCACAAGCAAATAAATATTGTATTGTGCATTTCACGCAGACTGGAAGTCATCTTTCCATATTCATGTTGCGTTTGTTCACTTTTACCACGTTCGGAAGACGTCGAATAAGAAGGGCGATAACTCTAACTGGTGAAACTAACTAGCTGAATTCTTATATTTTGAAAGCAGGCAGTATTTATTTATTTATTTTTGACAGAATTCGGAAATGTAATGCCATCTTGGTAGACCTATACCATGTTATTTTTGTTTATCGTGATCCCAATCCTTGTCGAGACATCAGGTGTGCTCTTGGAGCCTAATTTAATTATTGATGCAAAACAAAGGCCTTAAAAGTAAATTATATCCTGCAATATAGAGACAAACATGTAACCGAAAGATTATTGTCACAAGATGAACGCATAAAGAACCCCATTTACAATCAACATTTGACAAATAGCTTGGTTGATATGATGACCTTGGTTGCAATGCTTCCCTGTTTGATATGATAGATGTCAAATACGGGTCTGACCAGATCCTATATCACAAACGCATGGCATCTATGTTTGTTATTGATATGGATTTCAAAACTTGGCAGTTTGGTAAAAATATGCAAAGACGTTATTTTTTTCTTTAAGTGATAATATATTGTTATATAAAGATACAAAGTTCTCATTAATTACACTTGCACATATTGGATTGTTCAAAAGTATAACAAATGTTAAAATAATAAATAATATTAGTAGGCATGGACCAAAAAACAAATGGTATTGTGGGCAATATTCATAACAACCTCACATCGGAAAGTTCGTAGACATGCGCAGTAGTTTATTTTCATCCTATTGGGATAACATTTATTTAAAGTGAATCCAATCTATCCAAATTTAGTACTTTTATTTATCTTTTTGAAGAAAACATAAAATAAAACGCTAAGATAGTCTGTTTACTTGGCGATCTATTTATAGTATTGCTGGTCAACTCGTACCCAAGTCGAGTGATTTCGGATCTGCGGAAATATGGAAATCGACACTTTGTGTGCACTTGGAAAAATGTTGATATTAATTCGGAACTTGAAAATGTTCATAATGGCACCCATGAAGATTAATCTCAATTGGTTCTAAAAAGTAATTTTATGAGAAAATTGGAGTAAAAATTGCATTATTGAATTAACTTACATTCCATATATTTTTTAACTTTCAGCTATTATTGCTAATTGTTAGTAAAACATTATATTAGCTAAACAGTCGTTCAGATGTAATAAAAGGAACTAAAAAGAATCTAAATCAAATAATTTTGTAATTAAAGAGATAATGACGAAAATGTGGTTTTGTGAGGTCCCATCCTCATTCACTCTACCTGGCAATTCATAAAAATAAAAATACATAAGAACACACACACCTACACACACACCTACACACACTCACACACACACACTTCAGTAGGCTACTAAAAATCTAAATTCGAATTATTCATATATATGTAAAACACAATGTAGAATTATATAAATGTTATCATATTGTCGATAATAAAATTACTTGAGAGCAATTGCCTAAATCACTTGCACTTTCCGAAATATCACCATAAAAGACAATATAATATAGACATATGGATTCTGTTTTATAGTACCGATGTAACTAGGTGTCAATATGCATAATCTCACTGAGGTGCCGAGAGAGCCGTACTGGCTCCACGGTAGAGTGCTCAATTCGCAACCGGAAGGTAGGTAATAGGTATCGGAACGTTAAAGAATCATCATTGCTCAATGGCCGTAAGTGCCGAGCATAGGCTAAAATGTGAAGCCCTTCACCGGCAGTTGGTGACGTCTTCATATGAGTGAACGATTCTCGAGTGGGACGTTAAACAACTATACAACAACAACAACTGAGGTTTCGAAGTAACGACTGTCCGTGCAGCTCACTTCGAAAATAGGAATACATCACTTAAATTTTAAACTTTGAATCATTGGGCTGAATAAAAGTCTTATGTTTTACTGAAGTTGTTGAATAACCTCTACATAATACAAATTTCATGGAGATGGACGTTTTCATTGTTAAAAATGTCTCCCGCCGGACCGGGTATTATCCTGTGCTTACTATGACGTCATTAGTCAGCGTTTCCAAATATTCCCAAGCCTATGAAATGTACACGGGAAGTACTCTTGGATAAATAAAATGAAAATTACCGATGTAGTAATTATATATAAACATGTTCATTCACAATATTTAAGTATCATTGAATTGAAGTATTATTAGTAGCACCAAAGTTATAGTTTTACTAAAAAGGCAACATACACACATGCTCAATACGACCGTTTATGTCAATACGACTTTAAATGACAAATTTATATTTCAGAAAGAAAACAGTGGTATCATACAAGGCGAAATAATACACCTAAATGTATTTTTAAGAGTACTCACTCTTAAAATCTCGTACACATCTACGAAGATGATCGGAAAGTAATACGACGCCATGTCCTGTTTCAGTTTCCGTGTAAACACAAAATAATATTGATTAATTTTTTACATCTGCACTCTGTATTCGACGGTAAATCGTACTGTCGGGATATTTCTTATGGTAAACAATCGTTTCATGATTATTACACACTTTCCGAAAAATATTTCTAACTTAGCTAATGCTGCTTAATGCTTCAGTGAGCAATATGTCCATCGGGTATATTGCTTATGACATACTTAATCAACAGAAACATATCCCATAAATCAGGTTTCATACACTTGACTTCACGTAAACATCAACTTTCTGAATATAGATCGTTTGGAAATCCTCTTTCGCACCAGTGAATATGCTGTATAAATGACGTTTAATATGATTTCAGAAGAAAACTTTATTCTATCTTAGGTCATTTTGCGGGAATGATAATGCCTTTGCCCATCAAAAGGTCTGGTTTGCAGTTATAAAAGAGATATTTAAAATTTGGGGAAAAAGTTTCGGTCGCATATTACGGAAAATCAAGCTAAGTTCGGGTTTCTTAAAACAAGACTAAAATGGCAAAACACTTCACGGATGGATGATTGTAATCTAACATTGGTAAAATTTTAACCTGTTATTTGGTATCATTCTAACCTAATATATGTTATAATTTTAACCTAAAATTGTGTATCATTTTAACCTAATATTTGGTATCATTTTCACCAAACATTTGGCTCCAGTTCCATAAATCAGAGTATTTGCCTGAAAGTTAGGTGGGTGTGCATCCTGTAATTATTTCGTTGAGTAATCCATTAATGCCACTAAAGATCATATCATCTACTACCGAAAACATAAACGGATTAACAGAATCTTACATGGGTGATTTTCGTGGATGAGGATAAATCCATCCGATTGATGAGAATTCGGTTGTCCAGTCTGGACTTTCAGATTCCTACCACGATTGGCACGAAAGTTGATGTTTCCCTTTCCACTCAAAACACTTTTTTCTCTCATGCTTCAAATACATGTTTATGCTTGTACATAGGATCTCACACAACTTTACTGTATTCTCATCACACACAAGTCCTTCTTTTTAAAATTTAAATTGCGATGTAAAGGTGCTTATGCCTATGTAGGTGTGGACATAATTATTCTGGCCTGGCAAAATGGTAGATTCATCTGTTCAAGGTGAGAGAAAACTCATTTTCAGCTGTTCATATGTATATGTTATATATGGCAAGCCAAAACACATAGACGAGTTAAACCTAGTTTTTCTCAGTAAAACCCAGTTTTTCAAAGTAAGCAAACTGCACCAAAATCACATTAATGACTATTTAACGCAGTAAAATCTAGTTTTTCTCAGTCAAACCTAGTTTTTCTCCAGTTAATGTGGGTTACCAGAAAAACAAGGATTGACTTGAGAAACAGTAGGCTGAACATGTTTCGTCATTTGACAACAAATCTCGGCTAGCGGAGTTTGTATGACGCGGAAATCAGGTAAATGTATCCGACGTGATCTTACAGGAAAGGTGTTAACTTTTGCACATCGAAACATTAGGTATCCATTTAACCGTCACGGTTCTTTCCAGTTTTATTCTGACCTAAAATGTTTCATTTGGCTATTGAGATATATAATAATATATTACTTTTTATGGTGGATATATGAATTTACATTTAAATTTATATCATTTCCATGGAACACAACCAGAGTGGCGTACTAACATCGCTGACTTCTTCCTGCACACCCGATCTCATCCTGTTTTGGATTCGTAATCGTTCTCCATGTTGAGACCGTCATTTATAACCAATCTGTTGTATTTCAATAGACTTGGAATTTGGAAGATTCTTTGCTATTGCTTCAATTTTACCTCATATTGAGCACTGAAACATACTGATATGTGGCATTTTATGACGTTAAACCTACTTAAAAGTCGTCATTATAATTTTATACATTATATTAACAACGTAGATGAAGCCTGTATATCGTTTTCTTGTTTTAACTACATCCGGTCAGTTGTTATATGGACATAACATAACTTGTGAAATTAGATAAGTCAAACATATATGAGCAGTTATCACACTGAAATTGTTTTTCTTACTAAAACATTTCGACGACTTTTTAGTAATATTATAGTATTTAAAACGTCTTAATCACTTAATATAACCACGTGCTAATCATTGTACTTTCAGTGGTGACTGCAGTTTGGCAGCTGTTTTTTAACCATTGCCATTTATGAACTTGAACAAAACCTAGAGTAGTTTGGATAGTTTATGCTTCCTTCCTTAACATCATCGAAAACTTTTTTTTTCACTAAAAGTGGTATCCGAAAACTAAATACCTAGTCCTTGATTAGCACTTATTTTGTCCGACACATGTCTGATTCAACGCAAAATACATTGAGGCTTATATTTTTAAATGCTGAAAATTCTAAGAGACACTATATTTGTATTATTTCAGTAAACTTTATTGGCTGACTTATCCCCTTATTCATATGAAGCAGACTTCAGAAAAACTTATTTCTCTTTCTCTCGTGATCACAATGTTGAAATTCGGTTATGAAATTGACATTAGTTATGTCGACATAACAATTTAGCCGATGTAGTTAAAACAAAGAAACGATGTAGAAGCTTCTTTTACATCGTAAGTGTGCTGTAAAAAATTTTATTACAACATTAAAGTGGGTTGGACGTCATAAAAAGCGACAATTTAACCACTTATTAATTGGTTTTAGAGGGATGTTGTACGCTTCCGTGGATATAAAGTCGCTATACCTGATACGATGTGGAATTTCTTTGACATAATGACATTTAGTAAGTGAAATAAATTTTAATTTAACATGACGTCTGCCATGAAATAGTTTATTGTCCAGCACGATTCTTTTAGGATAAGTTTAAATGTGTTATTTACCCATTACCGTATTATTACTGAAATTGACATATTCCATTTTCAGAAAAATATACAATCATGTTCATGTAGAACATTATCCATTTAAAACACAGCATGAAACAAGACAATGTATCACAATAGCCTAGTTTAGTACATCTATTTTATCCTTGTGAATTGTCTGTGAGATTCATTTTCACCATTCAAAATCATAGAAGATAAAAACAATTGAACGGAAATGGTACAAACTTAACTTTATATCGCATTTAAATGACACAACTCTTCATTTTCCATGAGCCACAGTTTACATATAGATTTGTACATTAAGAGGTTATAATACTCAAGGGATACCAAGTGTAATAAAATGATTAAAACATACAGAAATTTCATAATTTCAAACTTTCAGAGTCACGTCAAACCTTTGTCAGGACGTAACCATTATTTGCACAGAGACAACAATGTCCATGTTAATATTATTACCATAACAATAATCCTCGCTGTATAATGTAACTTTTATATGAATAGTTACTTACTTCGATATATATATATATATATATATATATATATATATATATATATATATATATATATATATATATATATATATATATATATAAATTTATATATACCAATGCAACAAATTCCAACTTATTCTTATTATCTGAACCGCTGTATCACATAATTATGTACTGAGCTTCCTCAATGCATACTGCAATCACTTCAGATTTGTATTGAAAAAATAAAATCCGTCTTATTTAAAGATGAGTTATTTACGGAAAGTATTTAACAATCACGAAACTATGATACATCATTAAATATGCAAAAAACAGAAAAACACTCAAATTTCACAAATTTTCGGCCACTTGGCCTTTATCAAGTGAAAGACGATAATATGTATATCAGTTACATAGTATTAAGTTTGCACAATAAAAAGCTCCAGTGCAAATGCATACTGATACTTCCCTTTGGGGCCTATTAAATTGCATCATAAAATAGTCGACCAAGAATGCGATTTAACTTCGAAAACAGAGCAAAGATGCGAATAATATTCTATATGTTTGGTGCATATAAAGAAAGGAGACAAAACATGATATCTAATTATTCCTTTCAGCTCCGGTGTCTGGTGCCAGATAAAAAGTTATCAATACCAAACCCAAGACAAAGATCCATGAGGGACAAACCGTACCAATCGAACTAGAACTCAAATATATCTGTACGAGTTGTCCAAGATAGTTCGTACCAAAGTAGTTACTGGACACGAATAGACCAAACAATTTGTATCAAAATCAATAGGATACTATTCATTTCTGATTTGGGTACAAATTGTCTTGGGCAGTACAATTGTAATTTAAAATTTTACACATTTTGATTGAGATCTGCGATTTGTTTTACACAGAAACTATGGTTACAGATAGAAACTATGGTCCATATAACAACCATATTTACCAATACGACGTTTCACTCTCGGAAAGATTGAATCACTTCTGTGATGGTTTTACCAATATGTGGAATTCAAGGGGCATTAGCTGTGTTTACCCAAAACAATTATTTTGATTTTCTTCTACTTTTACTACTTATACTTGATGTACAATAACAAATAACAAGTATACACAGGCATAGAAAATATTATATTCCTGGTATACATTTTGTGAATATACGGTTAGGTCAAATGTGGTATTCATATGGAAATACTAAGGTTGAGTTAATTAATTGCAATTAAACAATGCCAGTCCTGGGTTTCTCAAGTAACTTCCACAAAATATATAGGAATTTAATCATTTTAATGCTTGCGTATGTCTCTCGTTTGTTATTGAATATCAATCTAATTGGTAAAAATGCAATGCCCCTTAAACCTCGTCACTTGGTCAAAATTTGCGTATTAACGACATGTTTTGACCAGTCAATATGGAATGTATGACACCATCCCACCAATGATGTTCAAGAGGTCTATGTTTATTAACGCTTATTTCTCTGTTGCCTGTGCTATTATAGATACAGTGCAACTTCCAAAAACCGATCTTCGTTCACACCGTTAATTTTGTTTCGTTTTCGGGGCATTCGGCTTTTGGAAGTTGACCGTAAGCCAATAATTCCGGTCAGTTCCGGTTTTAAATACTGGTGATATTTACTCTCTGTTCCGGTTTTTAATGTGTACTCTTTAATTGGCCTTATACGGGATGATACCTCAAGTATTTTTTCAGTGTTTTTTCAGCCAATACATACTTTTTACATCAGATGCAAATCCAGAATTCTGTTTATTTAACAAATACAAAAACAAACGTCTACATCGTACCGTTTGTAGTATATCACTGTTTTGCTCCGTTGAGGTAATCATTGCTTGTATTCACGACCAAATAAGATAATTCGCACTTATAGAGGTAAACCTACTGAAATACCTCTAGACAACATTACAGTACTTCTCCAAATGCCCAGACACCCCCAACAAATAGACAAAATCATCGGCACCCTAATTGTCCTGTATCCTGACTTTTCCAAGTGAATAGCGTAATGATATTTTCAAAATAAGATTCATTAGGTAAGTATGTATTTGCAACGTAACTACTCATAAATCAGACATATTGGATTGTGGTCAGTTTTTGTTTATTAATTTATTGTACAGAAACAAAAAGTCTATACCTTTATTAACAAACTGTAAACTGTAAAAGTTTCCACAGATACCTTAAAAGCACCAAAAATTTCATACCTCTTACATCAAACTTGATATTCAATCGAAGAGATCAAACATTGCTTGTTGTAACATCTGAGATGATGTTTTTTGCCATTGCCAATATTGATCATGGTCGCCATCAAATGTCCAGTTTGGGTTTTCACGTTTATTGGCTGTGGTGACACGATTTTGATTTCGTCGTATCGTATGTTCATTATCTTTTGGTCTTCTCCACGTGCTGTACTTCTGTGTTACGTACGATTTCCCTATTCTCAGATGCGAAGTTCTAGCAGGGGTAAAATGACGCCTACTTTGAGGCACGTTCACATGTTTCCTGAAACCATTATTTCTATGGAAATGTGAATTCTGAAACATTGTAGCTTTGTTTCTATGACTCTCTTGTTTATTGAAAGCTTTTCGACTCAAATGTCTTCCATCGTTTTTATGCCTTCTGGTGTTCGGACGACGAAATGCACCATATCTTGGTTTATGTTTTGAAAACGTTTGTCTGTGTTGTCCTGGTCTCGAGTTTTGCCAGGAAGTAGTTTTGGCAACTTCACTGCCTTGTCTCATTATACCCTCTTTAGTGGCTCTGTTCCAATGAATTGGGGGCTTGAACAATGGTACATTTTTCGGTTGATTAACTGGTTCCCTTCTTTTATTTCGATGCCATGCCTTTTGCTCGTTGAAATTGGTTAAAGTTTTTCCTTTGTCTCTTGAAAAATAATGTTGAGTAGGAAAATGTTGGGAAAAGTGTTCATTTTCATGTTGCCGAGCATTATATGTATCCAGTCCTGGTTCGTGTTCATTACGTTTTTCAAATGTTCTGCTTAAAGCCTTGGTAAATATAGGGAACACCAGAAAAAGATAGAATAATATGCTTATCCACTTAATCATCGTATAGATCATTTGTTGCAGTCCTGTGGAAACAGAAAAAGCCATATTACTAGGGGCACAAAAATTATATATATATATATATACAAGGTTCGTAGCACAAGGGGTAGCGGGGGCACGTGTCCCACATTTTGGAAACCGGGGTGAGGGCGCGATTATGTTTGTCCCCCTACACTTTTTGACGTAATTTCTTATATCACACAGCAACATTTTTTAAATACTTAATTTTTTCAAAGCAGTAGTTATAATTCTTGAATAATTGATTTTCCGGAACCCGTACTTATTCCATGGGGGCGTAAGGGGTATAATTTGGCCGGAATAAAAACGAGTTACAATGTGATAATTAACTCTCTGGGCTGTAATAGTATATAACGTCTCTTGGAAGCATACCCTTGACCACGGGGAAACGGCGAATTTTGTATCTTCAAGCTAGAGAATACCTCATCCGCCTCCCGAATGAATCAATCAACGATAATTTTAACAACAAAGAGGTCATAGTTCAGTGCGTTTTAGTAACTTTTTTGTTTATCCAACCTTCTTTGGAGAAGGATTATCAAAGTTTTTATTAGCGGATTGCAATGCGTATTTTGGCATCTGGATGCAGAAAAAAATTCTAAGTTAAAAAAAAAACATCTGAATGATGCGTAAAACCCTACCCCTAACTCCTACACCACTGTATAAAGAACGCCCCGTTTTCACGCGCGCGGTGTCTTGTCATCCCCCCCCAAAAAAAAGAAAAACAAGTTACGCCCACTCTTTGAAAATTCCTGGATCCGCCCCTGACACAGGTACCCGGATTTACGTCTAATTCGAAACACCAGTGACATTGAGTTTGTAAGCCGGTTGCTTCATAAATAGATATGTTTAAAAAGTAATTGGTGTGACCCAGTAGTGGGAATCAAACCTGGACACTCCCGCTTGAAAGTCTACCGATCTTAAATACAACAATATCAAACCCCTGAGTGTAATTACACATACAATTATACCCGAGACCTGATTGTGATTACACATACAATGATACCCGAATCCGGAGTGTAATTACATATACAAAGATACCCGAGACCTGAGTGTAATTACACATACAATGATACCCGAGACCAGAGTATAATTATAAATACAATAATCCGAATCCTGAGTGTTATTATACACAAATGATACCCGAATCCTGAGTATAATTATACATACAATGATACCCGAGACCAGAGTATAATTATAAATACAATGATACCCGAATCCTGAGTGTTATTATACACAAATGATACCCGAATCCTGAGTGTAATTATACATACAATGATACCCGAGACCAGAGTATAATCATACATACAATGATACCCGAATCCTGAGTGAAATTATACATACAATGATACCCAAGACCTGAGTGTAATTACACACACAATGATACCCGAATCCTGAGTGTAATTATACAAACAATGATACCCCAGACCTGAGTGTAATTATATATACAATGATACCCGAGACCTTAATGTAATTATACATACAATGATACCCGAGACCGGAGTACAATTGCACATACAATGATACCCGAATCCTGAGTGTAATTACATATACAATGAATCCCCAATCCTGAGTGTGATTATACATACAGTGATACCCGAATCCTGAGTGTAACTATACATACAATGAAATCTGAATCCTGAGTTCAAATATACATACAATGATACCTAAATCCTAAGTGTAATTACACATATATGTACAATGATACCCGAATCCTGTGTGTAATTTTACATACAATGATACCTGAAACCGGAATGTAATTACACATACACTGATACCCGAATCCTGAGTGTAATTATACATACAATGGTATCCGAATCCTGAGTGTAATTAAAATAACATGATACCTGAATCCTGTGTGTAATTACATATACAATGAATCCCCAATCCTGAGTGTGATTATACATACAGTGATACCCGAATCCTGAGTGTAACTATACATACAATGAAATCTGAATCCTGAGTTCAAATATACATACAATGATACCCAAATCCTAAGTGTAATTACACATATATGTACAATGATACCCAAATCCTGTGTGTACTTTTACATACAATGATACCTGAAACCGGAATGTAATTACACATACATTACAATGATACCCGAATCCGAATCCCCCTGAGTGTAATTATACATGATACCCAAATGGTACCCGAATCCTGAGTGTGTAATTACATATACAATGAATCCCCAATCCTGAGTGTGATTATACATACAATGGTACCCGAATCCTGAGTGTAATTACATTATACAATGAATCCCCAATCCTGAGTGTGATTATACATACAAATGGTACTCGAATCCTGAGTGTAATTACATATACAATGAATCCCCAATCCTGAGTGTGATTATACATACAATGGTACCCGAATCCTGAGTGTAATTACATATACAATGAATCCCCAATCCTGAGTGTGATTATACATACAATGGTACCCGAATCCTGAGTGTAATTACATATACAATGAATCCCCAATCCTGAGTGTGATTATACATACAGTGATACCTAAATCCAAAGTGTAATTACATATACAATGAATCCCCAATCCTGAGTGTGATTATACATACAGTGATACCTAAATCCAAAGTGTAATTACATATACAATGAATCCCCAATCCTGAGTGTGATTATACATACAGTGATAATTACCCGAATCCTGAGTGTAATTAAACAAAGTGTAATTATATACAATGAATCCCCAATCCTGAGTGTGATTATACATACATACAGTGATACCCGAATCCTGAGTGTAACTATACATACAATGAAATCTGAATCCTGAGTTCAAATATACATACAATGATACCCAAATCCTAAGTGTAATTACACATATATGTACAATGATACCCGAATCCTGAGTGTAATTACATATACAATGAATCCCCAATCCTGAGTGTGATTATACATACAGTGATACCTATACAGTGATACCCGAATCCTGAGTGTAACTATACATACAATGAAATCTGAATCCTGAGTGATCTAAATATACATACATAATGATGAACCCAAATCCTAAGTGTATACATTACACCATAAATGTACAATGATACAATGAATCCCGAATCCTGAGTGTAGTTACATGATAAAAGTGTAATTACATATACAATGAATCCCCAATCCTGAGTGTGATTATACATACAGTGATACCTAAATCCAAAGTGTAATTACAATACCATGATGCCCGAATCCTGTGTGTAATTTTACATACAATGATACCTGAAACCGGAATGTAATTACACATACAATGATACCCGAATCCTGAGTGTAATTATACATACAATGATACCCGAATCCTGAGTGTAACTATACATACAATGAAATCTGAATCCTGAGTTCAAATATACATACAATGATACCCAAATCCTAAGTGTAATTACACATATATGTACAATGATACCCGAATCCTGAGTGTAATTACACATGCAATGATACCCGAATCCTGAGTGTAATTACACATACAATGATACCCGAATATTGAGTGTAATTACACAAGCAATGATACCTAAATCCTAAGTGTAATACAATATAAACATGATACATATACAATGAATCCCGAATCCTGAGTGTAATTATACAGTGATACCTACAATGATTACCTACAATGAATCCCGGAATGTAATTACACATACAATGATACCTGAAACCGGAATGTAATTACACATACAATGATACCTGAAACCGGAATGTAATTACACATACAATGATGCCCGAATCCTGTGTGTAATACAGTTTAAATCCAAAGTGTAATTACATATACAATGATACCTGAAACCGGAATGTAATTACACATACAATGATACCCGAATCCTGAGTGTAATTATACATACAATGGTACCCGAATCCTGAGTGTAATTACACATACAATGATACCCGAATATTGAGTGTAATTACACAAGCAATGATACCTAAATCCTAAGTGTAATTAAAATAACATGATACCCGAATCCTGAGTGTAATTATACATACAAATTACAATGATACCCGAATCCTGAGTGTAATTATACATACAATGATACCCGAGACCTAAGTGTAATTATACATACAATGATACCCGAATCCTAGGTGTAATTACACATACATGTACAATGATTCACAACAATATCCGAATCCTAAATATAACTCTATATACAATGATATCCGAATCCCTGTGCAATTATATATACAATAATACCCGAACGCTGGGTGAAATATAAATACAATAACATCGGGATCATAAAATGGTAAATATGTACAATAAAAGAGAATAACCGTCATATCCCGAAAAATGCTAATTGAAATCAGCATATACCTGAAATCTGCCGTTCCAAGTATTTAGATATTGTTTATAGACACAACCTGTATGCATATCTTAAGTTTACGTCATAGTTTTGTAAATAACCAGCAGATCTTCCGTTTACAACCACTCAACATGCCTTTGTTACCGTTGTTCCAATATGATGACAAACTGTGATAGTAGGCCCCTCTCTGTATCAAGCGCTGGGGTTGACATTTCTTAAAATTACGGACATGATACATTTATTATTGCATATAAAACCCATACAGTTGCATGTAAACTATACTCACACATTCACAAATGTTGAAGTTTATTTCCCTGAAAAGTTGCAAAACTAATTATTAAGATTTGTTTTGAGTTTGTTTATTTAGTATAGTTCAGTATATACATCCTGAACACACCCTGGATATTGTGTAGTCGGTGATTTACAAAGTCTTTTCAGTACCTTTTCAATGTTCTCTTTTTTCATTAGTGTATTTATAAAGAAAATATTTAATATATTAATTGTTATACTACTTTATCAATAACTGCCTTATTTTACAACATCTTACTATTATAAATTCAATATACATGAACATGCAAACCAAATATGTCCGATTCACATAAGATTGCGGGTCGGAGTAACCTTTTGATTTGATTTGATTTGATTTTTTTGTTTTTACACCATACTCAACAATCTTTCAGTCATATGATGGAGTCCAGTTTTTATTTGTGGAGGAGAAACCACGGTTACCCGGGTAAAGAACACCGACCTTCCGCAAGAAAACTGGCAAACTTTCCCACTTAATTCGAAATGACCCTAGCGGGATTCGAAGTAACCTTTTGATTATCATGCGGATGATGCTACTCACTTTTCGGTTATGACAAGCTGCAGGAGAAAAACGTTTAATTCCTCACTGGATACTCTCGTATGTTTGGTGACAAGTGGGAAAGATTACTTTAGTCAGTGTAAGTTTAATGTTATACTTTATTACCAAAATTTTAAACTGGTCCAGATCAAGAAAGGGTTCACGAGACTCCACCCACCAGGTTATATGCATTTTACTTTACTCCTTAAACACATTTTCTAGAATGATAGAAGTGTAAGAAAAAGAAATAAGAGAAAAAGACAGATGAACTAATATTGTAATAATTAGCTTTTTAAGGCTATAACCTAAGCTCTGAGTGTGTATACATAATTTATAGCATAAGTTTAGTGTGGGGATGAATATATGCATACCTGTGTTTTTGTTTTGTGTTGTTTGTTTTGTTTATTTTTTTTTGTATGGTTTTCTTTCGATTTGTTTGTTTTGTTTTTGATTTTTTTTTTTTTTTTTTTTTTTTTTTTTTGGGGGGGGGGGTTGGTTGGGTTTTTTTTTTTTTTTTGGTCTAATATAACCATTCAACAGTGAGGATATACTTTCGGTTATTTTTAACCTATTATATTTATATATACATATACTGAAATGATACCGTATAATGATAGGGATTTATGATTTTAGAAGGACTTATATTTTCGTGAAGAGGGCATAAAACAAGGAGCAGAAATAATTTTGCGAGCCTTTGGTGATTTAATTTTGGTTGTGAAAACAGGGAATGAACACTCTTGTATAATTACTATAACAGTTAGCGGTACACACGAATGACTCGATTGTGTTAAGATGTGTATGAAAACCCTATTATAATCATCTTTTTACGCCCGTCGAAGACGGCGTATTATGGTATGGCGTTGTCCGTCCGGTTCTTTTATACGATAACTCGAGCAATTATGGCCCGATTTATTGCATAAACCGTTCTGAGGAGTTCGTAAATCGTAAAATGTCAATTATATTTCATATTATGCCCCTATTATTGCCAAATATTGGCATTATGCACAAAATGCAAGTACTTTTTTGTATTTCGTTCAATTCCTTTCAAATTTGGTATGGCATCACAACAGGCAATAATGTTTAACATATAACACGGGTTTTTGTTGTCCTGTTTCAACTTTCCGCAGAATTGTAGTCATGGTATGACCCTCCGTGATCTAGCTTTTTTTCTGGTTTCTTGTGTTGATTGGTATCGTATAAAGATGTGCATGTGGTAAAATGATGATGCATCGTTAATTTTCACAATAATTATGAACATTTGATTGTCAAAAAAGGACATTATGTAGAAAATGCAAGAACTTTTTTCTAATTTTTCATTTAATTCCTTTTTTGCTATGGTAACACAAGAAGAGAGCCAGCCTGGTTCAGTCGGTAGCGCGCTCGACTTTTGAACGTGAGGTCGTGAGTTCGAGTCCAATCGGCGGCAGGTTATTTCCTGTCCTTCGGACTGAGACAGTAAAAACTGAGGTCCCGTGTCACAGTATGTGTCGGCACGTTAAAGAACCCTCACTGCTCAATGGCCGTAAATGCCGAGCATAGGCCAAAATGTGAAGCCCTTCATCGGCATTTGGTGACGCGTCCATATGAGTGAAAGATTATCGAGTGGGACGTTAAACAACAACAAACAAACAATAAAAGTGGCAAATAGTTACCCTTTTGTATCTGCTCTTTTTATAGTTAAACCATATATATAAAGTTACATATTGCAAAATCGTATAATTATATCGTATTATAAGCCACACTTACCCTCGGCTAACATCAAACCTCCATATAATATATCATATTATGGGATAATGGAATATAACATTAAAGTTTCTGTGAAGATGATAAAGCATTTAAGAAGCTAAATTGTATTAGTTGTATTGAAATAACATCTGAACGTGTAGTGGCTTACCTTATGTCATTACAGCACTGGAGTACAAGTTCTCTCTGAACAAATAACTTCAAAGTACACAATAAATTTATTTGTTGTCTATCCGACAATGCGAGATTTGACTCAGATAATGGCATTTTAATGCAAGCAAATTTCTTTGGCAGTTAGTATGATAATTTCGCATCAAAGGTCACTGATGCACAAAATAGTTAATTAATTTCATAAAATGACGTTACTATTCGTGTTCTTAAAAATAAAACAGTCAGAATGACGAATATCGTAATACATTAAAAGCGTTCCAAGTCACGAAAAACATGAAGAAAATTTTGTAGATTTTTGTGAAAAAGAGGCGACGCATTTTACTTCGTTCGTTTCATTATACCTTCTCATTACTCTGCGTAAACAAATGAATTTTATCCCTCAGTGTTATCACCGTATCTTATATTTTACAAAACAAAGGTGACATTACGGCAAAAATAATTATAATTAACTCTAACTGGTGCAAAGTATAATGAGGAGAAATACACTTTGTTCAGAGTATATATATATATATATATATATATATATATATATATATATATATATATATATATATATATATATATATATATATATATATATATATATATACATATGGACGATTAGGGGAAATCATCTGTGAATGATAAGGAAACTGAATAAATGTGTACTTTACATAAATTATGTTAGTTTACAAACTGTATAGTTAGAGAGTCAGGTGGAGTTTAAAGTAAAATGAAATGACCAAATCTATATAAAATTCACGTCTTGTTAATCGTTTTACATAAATTACAATCGTAAAAAGATGTGCGGAGTAGATTAGAAGAAAAAAAATAAATGTGACGTTTGAATAATTATTCCTTTCCGGGCAGTAATAAAATGATGTAATCGACTTATATGCAAGTGAACTCAAGGTCAAACATTCGGAAAACCTTTATCGCGCATGTACCGGCATTGGATATCCCGGTCTATTACTAATTTAACCCACGCGGTCTCGGAAAAATAATTCTCGTTCAATAAATGATATCTATCACTAATTATTTCTGATAACAATTCCATATTGTATTTTTAAAGTAAATATACAACCAGAGACATATCTCTGATACTACACATAAGAAAAAGGTCGATTTTAACAATGTCCAAGTGTGTTATGAGCAGAATGTCTGACACCGAGTGCCCGAGATTTCCCTGAACCCGTAGGCTAAAAGTATTTGTTGACACTGAAGCGATGTAGGGAACACGTGGTCGGAATCTTAAATTGACTGATTTGGCACAGAAAAGACACCGACAAATATCGAGTTTCAGACTTTATAGATTCGTCATGAGCATTATAACTTTGGTATTATGTTTATGATATTCAAATGTAATTGGATTCAAGTAAGGCCATTGGACTGCATTATTTGGAAACTTAATGTGAATATTCAATAAAACGAATGTCTATTTAGCCAGGACGCTGCCTGTCAGATTTGTTTACACTTACAGTTCATCCTTTTTCACAACGTTATATCAATTCCATAAAATAGGCACAATTTTCATACCTTAACTATTGTTATGTGGAGTGTTTAAATATTCTTTCAGTACTGAGAAATCTTGACAAATTATCATACATTGGATTATAGATGCACACATCTCCCCATGTGCTTCCTTAATAATCGGTAATCTTCGTAAAGCTTTTTGGAAATTTAATTAGCAATGACCAGAATGAAGGCCGATTCATATGAACAGATATACGGACTACGTTTGACGAGATTATTGTAATTACACGCTTCCATTCGTTCTTTTAACCACCAGGTTTATCGGTTTGGGATGTATATTAGATAACATATTGCATAAAATTTGCGTGCAAAATTTATGAACCGAGGACATTTCATATTGCTTTAATTGTTTAACTGTTGAGAAAAAGAAAGTTTTGAGTGTTTGATTATGTGGTAAACTTAAAAACATCTATTAAAGAAGGGCGTTTTGAATTGCTGAGTCCTGGGGTTTGGTTCCCAGGGGGTCAATTTTTAAAAAAAATCAAATACAACATCCTTTCAAATCACTTTCATTTGGATTGCGGCAAAATATAACATGAAAATGTATGTGTTTCTTATTTTAAAGACGCTTTCTAGTTTATGGCACATCGGCAATTTTATATTTGTTATTGTTTAGTACATCAAAAACTCTTGTTGTATATTATCATTGAATGACTCCTAACATCATAACTACAACTCAAGACGCGATTTTCCCACGAATCTGTATTAACGACAGAGGCATTTGGAAGTAGGAGATTTTAAGAACACTGTATTTATAAAAAGGGCGTGGTACACAGATCTTGATAGGAAATATGGCTAAAACATTACTAAAACAGCTAAAACAGATGACAAGCTATCAAATGTTGTTCCAGTATGCTGAATACCACCACCATCACTAATGACATGATATCAAATGCTGCCCCAGAATGCTATATACCACTACAATCATCACTAATGACAAGCTATCAAATGCTGTCCAACCATGTTATATACCACTACAATCATCACTAATGACAAGCTATCAAATGCTACCCAAGCATTCTATATACCACCACCATCATTAATGACAAGTTTTTAATTGCTGCCCAAGCATGCTATTTACCACCACCACTAATGACAAACTATCAAATGCTGCCCGAGTATGACAAGCTATCAAATGCAGTCCAAGCATGCTACATACCACGACCACTACCATCACAAATGACAAGCCCACAAATGCTGTCCAAGCATGCTACATACCACGCCCACTACCACCACTAATGACAAGCTATCAAATGCCGCCCAAGCATGATATATACCACCAGTTCTAATGACAAGCTATCAATTGCTGCCCAAGCAAACTAAATACCACCAAAATCACTAATGACAAGCTACAAAATTCTGTCCCGTATGTCAGTTTAAAATATAATCTATTCCAATAGATACCCCATGTTTGTAGTCTCACGGAAGACAATACTCACTAATGACTTTAGAAAATGGCAGTGTCTTTATGTGTACTTTTAATTTAGATCCATTTTTTTCCACCTTACTTAAAAACTTAAATTGGGAAATTAGTTAAACTGATATGTTAAAATATAGCACACGTACATGCTATTCTGCTTAAACTATACCTCGACAAATAGTCATCTTTTCGTCATCTCCTGCACATCACCCATAGGAAATAACTTTCTCACGCAGTGTTTCATTGTTTTTGTAATTGTTTTGAAATACAAAATCATTTCACTTAAAATTCCTCGTACACTAAACCTTAAAGCGATTGTTTCACCATTACTGATCAAATGTTTAAACGTTTAGTAACTACAGATAAGAAGTAAAGTCCGTAACAGCAACACATAGGTAAATTTCAAACATTCGACTATAGAAACCCGCATCGTAATATTCGCAGTGTCTTTTCTATCTGGTAAGTTTTAATGCATGTTTCTCTAAAAATGATTTCTGCTACTATATTTATTTCATCGTTACCATTTTCATTTTTATTTCTACATGTATTATTAGTTTTACATATCTCTGTGTTTCATGAAATCGTTAATTGTATTAATTATTGATCGATTTTAAAATATTCTTTTCCTTGTTTCGGTTCAGCTTTGACGCCTTGAAGCCATGGTTATTGGTAATGTCTTAGTGTTACTAGGATTCTTGTCTGTGGCAGATGCAGGTTGTCCAGATGGTTGTTTGTGTTACCTTGATGGTTATATCACGTGTTCAAAGTTGAAAACATTCCCAGATGCATTTCCGGATGATACGACATTTTTGAAGATTATTGACGCTGACATTATTGACTTTCCTGGAAATATATTACAAAGATATGGCGATCTGCATACAATAAAGATTTTCTATGGCTCCTTTAGAAAAATAAATTCGAATGCGTTCAGTGGATTGGAAGATATTGATCAAATAAGTTTCTATATGACTGATATCAAGGAAATAGAATCGTATGCATTTTCAGATATTCGGAATATTTCATCATTTATAGTTTATCAATCGAAAATTGATATTATTCGACAACATGCATTCAACAATATTTACGAAACAGAACATTTTGAGATTTCATACACAAATATATCGCTGCAGGAATCATTTGCATTCAATGAATTTTCGCGAATTGCAAACTTTAGAATTTATTTAAGCAATTTTGGACAAATAGAGAGTGGTAGTTTTGTCGGCTTCAATGATATTGGTTCATTTGGCTTCTATAAGAACAATATTGAATTGTTTCAATGTCAGAATGTTGACAGACTGTTTACTAATGTGGCTTCTATTGCATTTAATTCTAACAAGATGACATGTAACTGCGGCATTGGTTGGATATTGACCAATGTCAACCTCAAGAATTTTACATATTCAAATGAGTGTCAAAATCCCAGTGATGAATCTGTTGTGGATTTATCGCTTTTGACAGTTGAATATCTGAACTGTACAGACGTAAATAGTACATGTAAACAAATAGGCTACTCTCAGGTCACGAGTACTTTAAACACCATTTCAGTTAATAGCTCATTCACAAATCAATTGAAGTCAAGTATACCACGTACTCTAACAACTTCCTCTAACAATACACCAACTTCCGTTTCAAACCTTCAACACGTGACTCAGTCTAAGATTGCAATAACAGTGGAACATTATAGTATTGTTTATCCAAAAACAAAAGCTTCAACGACAACGGAAATTCCAATTGATACCTCTACAATTTCTCCTGTCACGAAAAGTGGAACTACTAAGACTTACACAAGCAGACTGAATGGAGCCGACAGTCATCATTGGAGAGGTGTATATGTCTCAAATTTGATAAAACTCGGTTTAATGAGCTGTTTTCTGTCTCTTGCTGTTCAGTTGACCATAACCTATGGAATTTGACAAAATACCGTATCTCTATCACTTGTTGAAAAATATTGTTTGCAGAAGTATTTCGTTTGTTTATGTGGATATCTTAATTATATTAAAAGGCTTCAAACTGAGCAGTCATGCAAATCGGTTTGTTCAGTGTTTTATGCTTATCAAGGTACAAAAGAAATTTAAACTACGTAAGTATTTTGTCCATATCAACTAGATTTGGTGTGTTTGTGTGGCTTGATACGATGGACTGATCCTTTATGTGTGTATTTTAAAGGTGAATGTAACTATTTACGTGTTACCCAATATATATACATGTATATATATATATATATATATATATATATATATATATATATAGATAGAGAGAGAGAGAGAGAGAGAGAGAGAGAGAGAGAGAGAGAGAGATGGATAGAAAGAGATTTGTCGTCATGTACCCAAGATATTTAGCTGTCATTTCGAATAAAACAGACAATCTGCCTTTGTATTTTTTTCCTGAACGATTACTCGGATGTCTTCAATTACAAATCTCATATATGATAACATATTGATACTGATTCATTACATTGGGTTTGAGTCATTTAAAACAGAAAGATGTTTTGGATTATATTAGGATCAATATGACAAAGTGTTGAAGTCATGAGATCAAGGTCACAAGCAAATGGCAAATATATATATATATATATATATATATATATATATATATATATATATATATATATATATATATATATATATATATATATATATATATATATTGGGATGTTCATAATCTTAATATTTCCCATTGCTATCATTCTCTAAGAAGACCTTTGAAAAGAGCCTCCTGTAATAAAATACAATTACAATATTTAAACACCTAGTACGTTTTCGTGTAGATTAGGGGTGTGTTGCGTATGTACCATGTGCTTGACCTATTTTAGATGTGTGTGGTTTAAAAACTTTACATTGACAATATTGTTATGGACATACTAAATTACACCTAAGTAATTTTACTTGAAAATTCAAAAATATGATGCACGGTTTTTGTTATGAAAAACAATGTCACGTATACAAGTGGCATTTCTATATTGGATTAATAATTTTCTAAAACCCCCAAACAGACACAGATACATCACAGAATCCACCAAATGTTGCACAAGACCTGTACACCTTACCCAGATACTGCACACCATAAAGAGAAACTTAGTACTATATATTACTGCTTACTCCAAACGATCCAAAATAAAACGGACAGATAATATGAAATTTAAACACAAACATTTCATGTTTCTAGTATCGAGACATACGATTTCTTTATACTTTTTACAAAAACTCCGAATGAAAAATTAAAACATAGAGTTTTTTTCCAGAAATGTGGTAAGTGCCAATTTCAAAACCTAGTCATTGGTTAGATTTATTTCCCCATCCCATTTCCTAGGATTTTAAAAGCACTGTTCAAGCGGTCAACTTTTTGCATGATGTGTGAATTTGCTCATATAATTATATGTAATAGCAAATTTGCAATGCGTTCCCATGGAAAAAGTGCATGTATGTATATGTGCAAATTTGCGACGTTTTGTCACTTAGTAATGACAATTTCCATTCTTCATGGATCGGTTAGGTTACTGAATTGAGGGTACAATTCGACGGTCATCCTCTTTGAAATTTGTGCTAGCCTTCTTTTATAATAGCATGGTTTTTGAGACAACCACACACGAAGTAAGAGTAAGAGTTACCTTTCTTTCAGCGAGAAATTTTACCCAGAGAAAAAATGTTAATTATGTCCTCTCAATCGAACATACATATTTTATAAAATACAACAAACACACTTGTTGGACTTGAATTGCTCTGAAAAATATAGAGTACATTTTTTGTAAATATTGTTACAAAGTACTCAAGAACGCTTAGCTTCGTTATGAAATCATTTGCAATATGAGATACAACTGTAATATGATATACAAGTCATGCACGTGACTATATTTTGATAATCAAGTCAAACATACGACTGTAAATACACGTGACTATACAACTGTAATATGATATACAAGTCATACACAGTTATATTTTGATATTCACGTCATACATACAACTGTTATATGATATACAAGTCATATATGTGAATATATTTTGATATTCACGTCATACATAAAACTGTAAATACACGTGATTATACAACTGTGATGTGATATACAAGTCATACACGTGTCTATATTTTGATATTCACGTCATACATACAACTGCAATATGATATACAAGTCATATACGTGACTTAATTTTAATATTCACGTCATTTATACAACTGTTATATGATATACAAGTCATATAAGTGACTTTATTTTGATATTCAAGTCATACAGGTGACTATATTTAAGCTGTATATGTATATCCCATGTTTTTCAAAAAATGAAAAACAATTATATTTATGTCTGTTATTATATTCGGCGAAACTGTAGTCATCTGATTACAAAATTCATTCTTTCGAGGGTGGGGAGTTTTTCATATGAGGTGACAGCTTAACAGCTGTGTGAAACGAGACGTCGTTCCTTTTTCTGTCCGGAAATACTGAATAGAATTCTTTTTTTTTTCATATTATTTTAAAAGAAACTAGTGATGTAGAAAATCGTGATTACTTATTGTCAGATTTGGTTCGTGGTTATTTATATTTGACTGATTGGTGGAGGAAGATTAAACGGGTCAGAAGAGTGTCAGAATGTGTCAACGAGTTTCCGTTTGAATTCTGATATATTATTAATGGGATATACCTAATGACAACTGAAAGTAGCCCTTTTGTTTGACACTTTTTACCAGTCAGCTGGGAAATGCCGTGATGACTGATTCGTACGTAACTTACGTAAATATTTCAGCATATACATGTAGTCTACTAGCAAACCTTGAAACAAATCAAATGCAGATTATTTCGTAAAATAACATACTTTTTGGTCTATTTGAAAGTAATGAATAGAATGGAGAGCAATATGTGGTGTTAAAATATATCTTATATCATATTAAATATATCATATATCATATTAGATATACCATATATCATATCATATATATCATATATCACATTAAATATATCATATTAAATATATCATATAAGTTTATAAGAAAATAGAAATTGTTTGAAAGAAACGCATCCAAAGTGGAGTGTTATTGAAGTGAGTTTAAATGGATGTTTGCTGAGACATCCGTTTTGAATGTATAAATTATGAATGAAGAATAATAGAAAGAGATGGACGGATTGTTGAATAAGCAATCGGACGCATCATTTTGTGGAAAATAAAAACTTAGCAATTGTTGATAATCTTTTCAGGCGTTTGACTTCCAGGACGACATAAAGTATAAATGTTCAATTTCAGTCCAGTGCCCTATTCATTACATTAGTTTGCTATGACTGATGTATCTATATTTAAGTTACTTAAAGCGATATGAGCTGTCGTAGGTGAAAAATTTTACATGCCCATCTGGTGGTTAGAATAACAAGTGCATGTGTAAAATTGCAACAATCTTGCCAAACGTAACCAGTTATTTTTTGGTCCGCCATACTATGAGCATTGCAAATTAACTTTCGGTATTTTTTCACGAAGATTACCGAGTGATCAATAAACATGTGGTATTCGCAGTTAATATACATTCAATTTTTATTACCTTTTGCTTTTATTTTCGTACATCATTACTTCATACCTAAATCAGGCAAAGTTTGTCATTTTCGTCGTTTTGGGTGACCTCGACCCATTTTTAACTCGTCCCATTGCATTCTCGGCTTTACCATTCATGACACATATTATCATGGACTGCCCAACTCCACCGGACATGGCAGCACGATTGTAAAGCATGAGGTACGCATACTTTTTACAGTTATATTGTTTTGATTTAGTCAATCTCAGCATTCAGGGTAACATTAAAGATCGGAAAAGTATCTTTTTGTGACCTGATATATTTATTCATATATTCATCCGATTTTCTTCAGGTATTTAAAATAGCATTTAAAGGCATATATTTTACATAATACATGCACTTTCCAATAAAAAAAATAATTATAAAGCACATAAAAATCGACCGATTTTAACGCGTAAAGGATCGTGATCCCTTGACCGAAATACGAAGTACATTTGATATGGCGAAAGAGTTTATTTGAAAGGTCATTGCATACGGAAATACAGGTTGATTTTTTAAGGTACGGGAAAACTTAAATTCTAATAAAACAAATAACTTCGAAAAGAAGATCTTTTAAAACGTTTCACGTGTTTTATAATGTTGTCATGTTTTAATTTTTGAATTTACTCTATGGGGTGTAAATACACCCCCCCCCCCCCCCCCCCCCGAGTAAATTCAAAAATTAAAACATGACAATATATTTGAGCACACATTTTATCATATTCTCATAGTCACGGGACAAAAATAAAAAAAATTTCAGATACCAAAGTATAAATTTACCATAGATACTCCGGTAAAAATGGACAAACACGGACCTCTGAAAGGTTTTCAGGTATGATGAGTACATCCCCTGTCGACCGGTCACACCCGCCTGAGTCCACATCAATTGTGAGGATTTGTCCTCGTCACAATGGTACAACGTCTCCTACAACCGCCAACGAAAAGGCAACTCAACATTTCACTTAGTGAAACTGAGTAGTCGCAAATAAGACTATTATAACTAATTTGCGGAATGTGGACATTAAACGCATTTTCGATATCCCTGTGTCTATAATTTGTCAGTGAGTAGCCTGTATATGAAATTTTCATACACGCCCTGGCATATCGGATCATTTGTGAAATATAAATATGCTGAGGGATATTACTACTTAAATTGAAAATTTACGATGGGAAAGCCGAAATCCTTATCGTATTTAGTTATTTCCCTGTGTTTATATTCAGTAAAATGTCTAAGTATGAAGCGTGTGTGCTGGATTCTGTTGTATCTTTAATTTCTAGTTCGCTGGGATATATCGCATTGACATATGTATGAAAATTGTCATTATTAATTGACAAAACGTCGTCGATATATCTAAATGTCAAATTAAAGGACACCACTAACTTTTTCTTCTTTTGATTCAGCAGTTTCTGAATGAAGTCTGCTTCGTATGAATAAAGGAATAGGTCGGCCATTAAGGAGCAGAATTGGTTCCCATAGGCATGCCGACAGTTTGTTGAAAGACCACGTCTCCGAACATTACAAATATATTGTCTATTAGAAATTCCAGCATGTGTTTATATCAACTTCAGTATATTTATGTGTAGAATCAGAGTGGTGTTTGACGAAATAAGTATCCTGATAGCCAATCACTAGATATTTAAATTTTCGGGTACCACCGTTAGTGAAAAAACAGTTGTCTATGATGCTGAAAAGTCTTTCTTTTAATTTTTTTATATGGAATAGTAGTGTAAAGAGTAGAGAAGTCATACGTTTTGATACTGTGAATTCGAGAAAAATTGTGTGCCTTCAAATTTTCTAAAAGCTGTTTAGAATTTTTAAGTATCCACATCTGATTTACACCGCTTCTGGAATAAGCAACTGTACAGTATTGTTGAAGTTTCTCCTTAACGGCTGTCAATATCTTGTTAAGGAGTAAAGATAAAGGTTTGGTAGAACATTTGCTGGATCCCGCTATGTATCTTTGCTTATATGGGGTTTTATGAAGTTTAGGTATCCAGTATAAATGTGGTAGCTCGAAATCGGTATCCGTTGTAGGCATATCAAATGAGCGTAATACGGACACGTGAATTTGAAGGATCTCGTCCTTTGAAAGTGAGCTACGTGTGTATGTAGGATTTCCAGAATTCGTATCAAACCCAAGTTCTTCTAATAAACAATTATAGTAATGTGCCTTACAAATAAAAACTATATTATTTGAGGCTTTGTCTGCTGGTACCAGTACATATTGGTCATGTAATATATCCAGTTCAGTTACTACTTCTGGATCATTAAATACAAAGGGATAACGTGTTTTCATAGTCCCTTTAAGTTTTCGAAAACGAGATTTTATCAACCATCGTATGGCTTTCAGCCATTCAGACAAAGTGTCTGGTTCTACGTCTTCATATTTGGCCCATCGTCTGGCATAATCGTCGACAAAATCCATAACTAAACTGAAATTCTGACGCCAATTCAAGGAACGGACTTCCCGGTATTTAGGGCCCCTTAAAATAAGATTTTTGAGGCTTTCATTTTCAACAATAGAAACGTCGCCGGTAATGACATGCCCGATAGTATTGTATTTGAAAGGGGATGAAGCACATGGACATGTGACAGTGTTGTGTAGAAGATGGTTGATTTCTAGGCACTGCAAAACCTGTTTGTAATCGAATAGCTTGGATGCGATGCTAGGTGTATAGCTATATGAAATGCAAGGCGTGGTATTCAGTTTAAAATATGGTGGAATACAGGACTAAACGTTTTTATGATTTAGAACATTGCCAATGTTTAAAGCGTCTATGCCTTTATTTGTAAATTTAAGTTTAAGGAAAAGACGTTTCTGTTCAGAACAGTCATCGTTTGTAACGCGTGCAGGCTTAAACAGTCTGTGATAAGCGATGTCCATTATAATGGAGTTCAGTATGTATTCTGGGGTTGAAGAATCCGTGTAGGGGTTCATTCTTGCTTCTTGAAAAAGTTTATTGAGATTTGTAATTATGACAGCTTATATCGCTTTAATACACCGTGTACGTTGCATTCTGGATCATCACCTACTTTTATGGCGCTGTGTTAATACTCTAAAGAAAGAAAATTTGCGTTTTATACGCCCGTCTATAAATGACGTGTTCTTGTAGTCTGTCATCCAATCCAATCTAATTAAAAGTCAATCTCTCATAGCTACAGTTTTCTTGCTAGGATATCTAATGAAAACAGGCTATAAATGAAAGTAACCTTGTAGGAGAGTTATGTTCGACCTATGAAAATGAGACTTCAACGATGTTGGAAGTTAAGCGATGAAATATCTCTTTTAAACAGACTGACCTTTAACCGTCCGCACAAATCTCGTTATAACTCATTATTACCTTGAAGAATCCATACAAAATGTTTACATATTGTATCTATTGGTGAAGTGTCAATTTCAGTCAAGTTCACCCTGCTGTAACTGATATCTCCAAAGTAATTGAGATGAAATTCTACAATTATCTAATTATCTATTTTTAATGATAAAATGATTCCGTATAATTTGTTTTTTTACTTAATTCCAATAGTTGGTTGTGGTGTTATCGATTTATTTTGGCCGGGAACCTGTCAATATTGAACAATGGTATAATATCGTAATAAAACATTAATGTGAACCAAACAAATGCATATAAAACCTGTGAGACCATGCTCTATTGTAAATATTTTGATGCTTACAGAGAACTCATAGTAAACCATTATATATATTTTTTTATGTATGAAGGTCAACTCTTCCAGGTAATATATGACATATTTATGTACATTTTCCGTCGACGTACAGCTTATATTTCTAAAAAACATTTATCATATATCTTGGTATACAAAAAGTCAAACAGTTTTGAGCTAATAAGAAATTTGTATAAATCCGTACCCTATAATAACCATAGCGCCTTTATAGGGAAATTTTGTAGAAAGATGTCACTTTATTCACAAACTTGGTTGAAAATGACTTACCAATCATGTATGAGTAAATATACTTTATTCCGTTTTAATAGTATGCCTTGTAATTAAGGCACAACTTCCTGTTAAATTTTAAAGAATTATTATGTATTTGTGTATAATTGGGTTTTTGTTCATTTGTTTATATTTATTATAATAATTATCATACTAAACTAGTTTATTACAGTGTCACACAATTTTACAACAGTTCATATATAATACAAACAAAACAGACATTTTATTATAAAACTGCCCAGCCATATATGACTTATGAGACACTAAAAGTAAGCATATGTTCACTAAAAGTAGTAAAAGTTGTATCATCTTTAGTTATATATCATTAAAAGAAGTACAAATATTGTCATCTATACGTCACTAAAATTATTGAAAATATTTTGATCTTCTTTATAATAAAAATTACTAAAAATGAATTAAACACCAGAACTCCGTTAAAATAAAGTATGCACTATGCATTTAAGTTCAGGACTAATTGCAACCATTTAAAGTATACAGGTACTTGTATATTATGTTCTGTCATTAGACATTAAAACGTTTTCTACAGTGTACACATTTGTAGATGTTGGTTGCAAGATTACTTTGAAGGTTTTCACAATTGATGATATTAATGATTTTTTTCATGTAAATTCATACTATTAAAATTCTTAATCATATTGGCACTATATTGTAATAGCTCAAAACGTATGTCGCTATATAGTGGACAAGCTCATTAGGAAATGTTTTTCGTCTTTTATTTCGTTAAGATTAGAATATACACAATGTCTATCGTTTAAAGGAATCAGCGGCCTGGAGTATCTACACGTTTCCACGGCCAAAAGTAAGGACCCAGAGCGAAACTGAGCTAGGTATCTACGGTTTGATCTGGGCATGTCAATTTTGACATATTATTCGGCACAGACATCATTTTTATAAAGTCCGTATGTACGTAATTTGTTTCCGTTTTCGTTATTTCTATCGTCGTGAAGTTCTGCCTGTCATTCTTATTTATCTACTGTTTTGAGAATTTTCGATAAGTGTTTAACAGCTGTGTGTGTCTCGATATTCATGTTTCGTGACATTTCAGTGGTATCGTAATCGTCTATTAACTTGTTGACGGTTGTATACCATCCTTTTCTACGTCTTGAAGTCCATCTCATTACCTTGCTCCAGGTTATAATTTTTTACACAATAAATGAATACATGATATTCTGTTTCGTGTAACACGATTGCCAACCTATGTCATCACGGGTTGCCACATTGGAAGAATATTTTCCAACAGCTAGAAAGTAACGGGCAGCTTTGTTTTGTACAGCGTTAATACAATTAAATTGCTTTGTATCCCAAACAGCGCTGCCATACATACGAACAGGTTCCACAAGTAAGTTGTACAATTTTGTATATACTTCATGTCATCCCACCCTTGGCGATGAATTTTCCAAATAAAGTACCAAAATATTAATGCTTTACTGGCTGACTTAGACAATTAATATACAGCCTTTTCCATTTTCAGATGTTTGTCGAACCAAATCCCTAAGTATTTGTAATTGTCGACGGTGTCAATAGAATAAACACCACATTTAAAAGAATAAATTGCATGCGGGGACTCATCATTTCGAAATTGAACAACCTTCCTTTTACTTGAATTAATGGATAGTTTCCTGTTGTTACACCATTCAGCGACTCCATCCATTATGATTTGTAGTTTTGCTTCGTCCTGTGCTATTATTGTTATGCCGTCTGCATATAAAAGTATACTTATCATTGTGCCATGTATTCCACAATTTTTCAAATTAACAATACTTGTAAGATCGTTGATACACGATGTAAATAATGTAGTTTAGAGTGTACAACCTTATTTCACTCCGGATCCTACTTTGAACCAGGGGGTAAAGTCGTCATTATTTTAATTTTGCACTGTACGTCTTTGTATAAGGCTTGGATAGCCTGATAAAAAGTGTCCGTTTAGACCCTACCTGGATAACTTATACCATAAGAACTCTCGATTTACCAGGTCAGATGCTTTACGCATATCAACAAAACATACAAATGTTGATTTTCTTGACATTTTCCTGTCGTTAATTATAGTATGAAATGTGAGAATATGGTCTTCACAGCTACGATTTGTACGAAAACCGTATTGTTTATCACAAATTAATGAGTTTTTTTCTAGCCAATCACGTAGTCTGTTATTAAGAATAGTAAAGTATATTTTACCCTGCACAGATAGTAAAATATATATCATCATTAGAATTCTTGTGATTGATCTTCGTCCGTCATCGTCCGTAAACAATTGAACATTTATAATATCTTAAAAACTTCCATGTCAATCAACTTCAAATCTAGTGAGAAGCTTCATTAGGGTACGAGAAACACAAACTGTGAATTAAGTGATCCTAATATTCCTGGGCCGATAAAAAACGAGGCCAAAACTGGAAAAATCAGTCCAATTTTTAAAAAATTGTTTTCTTTACCCCTGTTCATAAAGGATAAAAATTGAATACATGGCTAGAAAGAGGATAAAACCTTTTCCAAAATTGTGAAATTGATTAGCCTTTGAGCAAGGATTCCGGGTCTGGACGGGGCCTATATGACCCTATATAGTGATTATGTACTTCTTGTATGCATTGTAAAGAAAAGGTGAATATATTTCAGATTGAGCATAAAGCCCATAACATTTATTGGAAATTTTTTAATTATGGACGAATATATGTACAGAGTCCAGAAACTGGCTGCGGAGTCAACCAGGGAACATGAGCAAGGTTACACTTAATTAATTTACAAATTAAATGACACTTAATTGAAAAAGAAAACAGCATACTTAAAAAATAATGAATCCCACATATAGTGATGTTAGAATAAGGGCACATCAAGTACTGGCTTCTGTCACAGACATACATGGATCCCCAGTTATCCCCTTAGATGATGAGATACTATACTTAAGTCCCACTATAAAAAATCAAAATGTTTCATGAAGACAAACAATCTTTGTTTTTTTTTTTTTTTTTTTTTTCAGTTACAGAAAACCTGTGCAGACTTCCAATACATTATTAATTATCTTGAGAACCAGATGTTACCAGATGACCAGAAGCATAGAGCAGCTGTTGTAGCTGAGGCTCAACACTACACATTATCGATGGTGTACTTTATCATTTATTTCAGCGAAGGTGCAAGCGCCAACCTAAAGAGGATCGATTTATCCTTCAGATCGCTCTACCCCAGTCTTTACGTAAGGATGCATTAATGTCTTATCATGACAGCCTTGCTGGGGGTGGACATCTGGGGATAGAAAAAGGTAAGAACTTCCTTAATTCAAAAGTATTTTTGGCCAAGGATGCACCAGGACATTGTAGACTATGTCAAATCCTGTGATAGATGTCAAAGAGCCAAGAGGAATTACAACCCGACAAAGCCACCGCTGACATCTATGCCCAGGAAAGAAAGGTTTGAGTGTTGGCAGATAGATATTCTGGGGCCAATACATAAAACTCAGGAAGGATATGAATATATCCTTTTATGTATTGACGCTGGGACTCGCTGGCCGGAAGCATTCCCATTAAAATCCCAAAATGCCAAGGAAGTAGCCAGAGTTCTCTTTGATAATATATTTTGTAGGTTTGGTGCACCGTCTATTCTCTTTTCTGATAGGGGACGTAATTTCATGTCCAAACTAATCAATGCTCTCTGTGAAATCTTCTCTATTTCTCAGTTCCATACCAGTTCCTATCACCCACAAACAAATGGTATGGTTGAAAGGCAGAATAGTGTAATAGCACAATCCTTACGTGCCTATTGTGATAAGGATCAGGAAAAATGGCCATTTGTACTGCCGGGTGTCATGATGTCATTCCGTAAGTCTGTCTCGGCAAAACTCGACTGAAAATTTGTATGCTCATTTATTACTTGTTAACACATACATATGCATGTATGCACATTTATCCCTTACTAATGCATACATATGCATGTATGCTCATTTATTCCTTGTTAACACATACATATGCATGTATGCTCATTTATTCCTTGTTAACACATACATATGCATGTATGCTCATTTATTACTTGTTAACTCATACATATGCAAATATGCACATTTATTCCTTATTGACTTGTACATATGCATGTACAATGAATGCACAGTTATTCCATATTACACATACATATGCATGTATGTTCATTTATCCCTGATGACATGTAACAAAAGCATTGTGCGTGTGTATTTATATAACATTTGCTGTTACATATGCATGAGTGTTCATGAATTCCATAATTCTACAACACAAAATGCTAAAATATTCCTTGATAACCATACATGTATGGTATGTATGATACAGGCTTAATTAGTCCTAACATACATGTATACCAATATTGAAAATAATGTATCATAGTTGAGATTAAGTATCACAGTACATATATACATTCTTATACAAAGTTTCACATTTTAGCCTTGTTTCCCTGTTCGCTTGTATTACCCTACATATATATCTGTATTACCCATGTGGTCTGGAAGATGTACAAATTGTAGACTATCACTACCATTTACCAAGTTGAGAGTGGCCCATTTTCATAAATCATTTTGAAACTTTGATTTGACCAAAACAATCAAATTATTTAGATCAAAATTAGGTGCGATATAGTCACTCCTTACAGTTACTGTAGTATATTAGTGCTAGATAGTATGATTGCGCAGTCATACAATCACTGACTTATCACACCTACAATTTTTTTCTTTTGGTATTTTGTAGGAAAATTTTCATCTTCCTGGTATACTTGGTACAGTCTTCTGATTTCCATTTTCATCTTTACCCTCCCCATGTGTAGTACAGCGGACAGCAAAATTAAGGCTGATGTGGTTGGAAACAGTATACAACGTATAAACTATGGTGTGATATTTAAACAAGACTCTAAGCTGGCTCTTTCTCAAGAATATTGGTTGCATACTTTTCAATTGCAATTACCACAACGTATTAAGACCACAACTGTATCTAAGTGTATGCAAAATACAACATATTGCTACACATTAAATAATTTGATAAATTTTATTCATGCAATCCATGTTGATACAGAATCCCACGTTAATGAGGCTATATCAGCCATTAAGACACTTGTCCCACAGAAGCAACCCACAAAAAGTCATAGAAATCAAAGATCTTTATTACCATTCATTGGAACACTATCCAGGGGATTATTTGGGACAGTGAATGTTCTAAACAAAAGAACATCACAGCTTGCCTTAGCTATGGAACAATATGGTTCTCATCTCTCCTCTTTTATATCAGTGGTTGACAAGAGAACATCTAATTTACTAAAGGGTATCAAGCTCAACTCAAAAGCAATCGATCATGTTGCAAAGGCTTTCGACAAAAATTTAGTTAACCTACAGAATGCCATGACTAACATATCCACTATTCTTATAACCCAGGTTAATAAGGGTAACATCCTCAGGACTACGTTAGATAAAGTCCAGGCATCAATACAGTCTCTAGTTCAAGGGAAAATCTCCCCATTTCTCTTGCCAAAATCTAAGCTATTTAGAGTCATCCGTGGCATTACTCAATTGTTAGGTAAATCTTATAAGGGTTTTTACTTGTCACACACTGATCCAGAATACTACTACTCAACATGCCTAATTTCCTTTATGCTACCCGTCACTATGGTAAACTCTATCTTACCCCCCCATTAAATTCCCTATTTCTACTAACAAAGTACCTTTACAACTGTACAAGATAATTTCACTTCCTGTACCTGTTAACACTACCTCCTCCCATGCTACTCAGCTCTTATCTCTACTACCTGGCTATCACTAGTCACCATGATCACTACACATCTTTATCCTCTGAAGACTTAACCAACTGCATAAAAGGCTCAACTATCCTCTGCAATTTTAACATACCACTCACACCTGTCACTGTCCCAGATTGCACTGTGGCGCTCTTTTCTAACAACATTGAGCAAATTAAGCATCTCTGTAACTTCCGGTTTATCCCAAATCATCTAAAGTCCAATCTAATAGAACTATCACCAACCTCTGTGTTAGTATATAATATACACAACTTGGCATTGGACTGTCCTGATGAGAAGAAAGTTATTCCAGGATGCTCTTTTTGCATTATTCATGTACCTTGTAAATGTTCCTTATCTACTAACTCCCTATATCTACCACCTAGGTTGGTTGACTGCTATAAATCACACCATAACATTTCTAAACTTCATCCCTTTAATCTTGCTTTACTCCAAGAATTTTTCAGTGACAGAAAGTTAATTTCTCTTTTTGGTGACACTACATTTCCTTCACCTATTGATCTTGAGGTTCCATCCTTTCACATTTATAACCACTCTTTCACTCAAATGCTGGTAGAGGATCATGATTCCCATTTGAGTTTAAAGAAGATGGCAGTAGCTGCCAGGAAGGATGAAAAGATTTTCAAAACTTTAGCAGAACCCTTAGTGGACGGTCAAATTCAGCTCATAAGCACCTGGCCCGATACAAATGCTATTTTAATCTTTTCAACTATGGGTGTAGCTGCTATTGCTATGATTATTTGTATTCTAGCATTATGTAAAATCCGGAAGCTTTCTGTTACTCTCTTAGTCTTACAACAGGTGGTAAATGCTAAATCACAAACTATACCTTCCTTTATTTATCACAATAACCCTACAGAATCAGTGATCAATACACAAGACACCTTGGATCAGCTGTTCTCAGCAGAAATTAATTGGTCCCATGGTGTACTTGTTGTCAGTATTATAGTAGTTGTAATATTGGGTATCTGTATTTGTTTGTTATGCCGCACAAAACAAAACAAACATACTGTTGTGTATTTAGAACTCACTTCAGGTGGCTCATGTGTCAAGATTCCAGTACTGCACTTGCCCTTGTGCCCATCCTACTATAAATTCACTTATCCAAATATTACAAATATCACAGTTTCCAGTTCCCCAACTTTCGAATTAAATGCTGAGTGGTCTCCCTTTAATGTGAGGGATATACTCACATCTAAGTCAATCAAAATACCAGAAACCATAAAAGTGAATTATTTTGTTCATCGAAGAATCATTCAGATTCTGAAACATCCATTTTCTGCTCACATTGTTGTAGTTCATCAAGGTTATGCCATCCTATTAAAGCCATCTACTATTAAAGATGACTGTGACATGCTACATGTAGTTAATGATCTTTTGTGAAGGTCTTTTATTTTAAACTTGTATTTTGGACAAGCTGTCTTATTTTTGAAGCAGGACTTACAATTTTTACTTTGTTTATCTGATTCCACCAGAGTGTAGAGACTTTATTTTTATACAGTCGTATATATTGTTTATACTCCCGAGTAACATTGTGTATATATGTTAATGATTTTGTTTTTGGTTTTGGTGATTACCTCATTTTTGTATGCTATTGTTGTGCATTGATACATGTATATATATACATTTGCTGGATGTTCATATTCTGTAGTCATCTACTTTTACTCATAGGAGGTATATAGATGTAATTTTTTTAGTGTTTGGAAACTGACATTTATTTTTGGCTTGGGGACCAAGCCTATCAGGGCCAGGGGGGAATACTGTCCTGTACTCATTTTTAATTTCTTCTAAATTAAAAATTAGTAAAGGACATTTGTCAGGAGGAAATTATTATTGATTAAAATAATAATTATAAATAATCTATAAATTTCTAAAATATAAGTATGAAATTTAAAAAACAAATTTTAGGACTTAAATCAAGTGAAATTATATACAATATTTTTATTTATATCATTGTACAATTTAGATATTTTGTAAGTATGCTTTAAAGTCTTTTTTTTTTTATTAAGCTCTCTATTGTAAATTTTTTGACAGTTGAGAATATCTCGACATCTTGATTTGTTTTCGCATGATTTTTCTGTTTGTGAATTGTCTTTTTTAATCTTTAGTTCGATTGTCATTTCTTTCTTGTCGGAGGAAATGTTTATCTAACAAATGGTTGTGTCACACAAATTTTTGTCAGATTTCGGCTAAGATATACATTGCTAATTGATAGTACATTATAAGGTGTTCTAAGTTCTATTATATAGGGATTAATGAAATTTCCTCCCGAAATAATCGGTTGGCGTCCCCAGACGCGGGTAGCACTGATCACGCGTGTAGAAAGTGATAGCCGCATCATGCCTTCTAGAAATAAATACGCAATATAGATTTTAGTTTAAGACGGAATATTCCTTCCGCATTTATTCTAGGAAATTTGTATTTTCATTGGTTCGTGAGTCAGAAAAGTTGAAAAAAAAAATAGTTACCTACCTCGCACGATCAGAAGTGCGCGTCTGATCTGGTCATTCCAATGCTGACCAGAAATAAAAACCAGACGTTTCAACATAATTTTGATTTCTTGAATTATTTACAGGTAACTATATTTCATATTTCATTTATATTTTAAGGGTAACAAGTAAAACTTTTCATTTAAAAAAGAAGTTAAAATCAGAATATATTTTGTATTTTATTGTGAGTGATGTTAGGTACAAGTTTTTACTTTGTAATTTTTCTGAAATATGATTTTGATATGTTTGTTTCTTCTGCGAGTCACAACCGCCAGTTTGTATTTTGATTAATTTATCCAACACGATGGTGATTTTTGGATCGCAACGCTTGTAAGCATTTTTGGAAGAATTTCATATTAGTTTCCATTTATATTTAGAATGGTTTTCCCAGGCTATGTTGTTAAGAATTTTAGTTTAACATTACATGCACATGTATATATTTTATAAATAGAGTTACTCAAGTTCGTTTAGTTTTTCTTTTATCAGTGGACATTTATTTTTGGCGAAAGCAAATACTCATTATTATTATATTTTATTTTTTTTACCAAGATATTAAAACTGTATAGTTCGCTCAGGTAATAGGGCTATTTACAGTTGTTCATTAGGCATCATATTATTGTTTATATTTTTATTATGGGATGAATGCCTTACATACATTTTGTATATATTATATTATTGTTGTTATACATGCATTCCAATGCTGACCAGAAATAAAACCAGACGTTTCAACTAATTTTGATTTCTTGAATTATTTACAGGCCACACAACCAAAGCTTCGGCTATTTTGTTGTTGTGCTGCAACTACTGCGTCAGACACATTTATCCTCACGACGACAGTAGACAATTTCATTTTTAATTTCTTCTAAATTAAAAATTAGTAAAGGACAATATCTTAAACACTTCCATGTCAATCACCTTCAAATCTAGTGAGAAGCTTCATTAGGGTACGAGAAACACAAACTGTGAATTAAGTGATCCTAATATTCCTGGGCCGATAAAAAACGAGGCCAAAACTGAAAAATCAGTCCAATTTTTAAAAAATTGTTTTCTTTACCCCTGTTCATAAAGGATACAAATTGAATACATGGCTAGAAAGAGGATAAAACCTTTTCCAAAATTGTGAAATTGATTAGCCTTTGAGCAAGGATTCCGGGTCTGGACGGGGCCTATATGACCCTATATAGTGGTACTTCCATTGTAAAGAAAAGGTGAATATATTTCAGATTGAGCATAAAGCCCATAACAAATTTTTTAATTATTATCCAGGGAACATGAGCAAGGTTACACTTAATTAATTTACAAATTAAATGACACTTAATTAAACAATGACAATGACAATGACAATGCCAATGACAATGACAATTTTATTCTCATAAACGTAATAGGATACATTGTAGAGAAGATATACAAAATGTAAGTTTCGATAGATTAATACTCGCATGCGTACAAAGTCAGAAAAATAAATTAGTAAATACGGGTCGTTTAAACCCGGAGGACAAACTCTCTCTTTTATGCACTCAATAAATTTTGAAATTTTCCTGAGTAAATACATGGAATAATTCTTTGAATTTATGAACGTTAGGAAGTAGTGTATTTATGTGGTAAGTATCTATTTCTGGAGTTACAAATTTCTCCATCTTTACAGACAAACAAATTCATCTCCGATTGTATTTAAATTGCAGAGAGTACATACCCTATTTTCTCTCTGAACATTAGACCATCGACACCAATTCGATAGGTAATTTTAGATTACAAGTTCGAAATTTACAAAGAAGTTTTGCTTAGTTTATTTGATAACAAATCTAAATAGTTCTCAAACTTTTAACTCATCTTTAAATATTCGATAATTGATACACTTTGGAGCGTTATAAACAGTACTTCTCCAGTTTTGTAAATAATGATCAAATAAAATTCTGTGTACCTCAGTTTTTAACCACATTTTATTGCATATATTTGGACTGTCCCATAAATATGTCAGCCCACACTCTATATGATACAATTTACCCATGGTAATGATTGACTTCGAATTAGTCTTCTATATAGCAATATTGATATTTTATTATCATTTGAAAAATGTAATTTTGACCAGAACGATATCATTCTGACTTTGATGTTAATAATAAGTGGATGTGTACCAAGTTCTCCGAACACCATAGCATTTGGAGTTTTTGTTATTAACGTTTATATATGTTTGCAGAATTTTAGATGTATCTTTTCAAATATTGATATATTAGAAAAAACCCCATATTTCACAGCCATATAACAATATAGGCTGTATAATTTTGTCAAACAGTTCCATATGACAGATGATTTCTTTTACATTTGGAAAGTACACTATACATAGCTTTAATTCCTTTACATACAGTTGTTTATTATTAAAGTTAAATGAACCTGATGGAGAAAAATACTCCGAGATATTTGAAATTTTCAACAACTTCATTTTCTTGTTCTGGTAAACAAAAATCATGAGTCCGATGTTTTCCTCGGCCAAAAAATCATAACTTTTGTTTTTTCAACATTCACATTTAATTTCCACATTGAACAGTAATCGTAAAAGTTATGCAATTGTAATTGCAAATCTTTTGCTGTCTCTGATAATATGATAAGTATCATCAGCATATAAAAGTACAAATAATTGGAAAAATACATGTAGCTCATTTTCAAACAATTGAGTAATTAAAGTCCCTTTCCCTGCTTTGAAATCAGGAAATTTTTCTAAATCATTTAAAAATATAGAAAAGAGAAATGGCGACAAATTTTCGCCTTGACGGACTCCGAGTTGACATGGAAATGGTTCGGAAAAAATCCCTTAAGTTTAATTTTAGCCTTTATTCCGTTATACATATTCCTAATTATCCTAAAGCATTTACCGTCTATATTACTGATTAAAAGAAAATCAAAATGTTTCATCAAATTTGAGACTTTTTTACCTTTTAGAAGGGATGGGACTAAATGCCAATAACCAAGGTGACTTTCATATTTTGTATGCATGATTGCTAAGTCATTATGTACAAAGTTTGGAAATAAAATCTGTCCATGCCAGTAACAGGAGCTACAAATGACAGGATACAATATTTACGCAAAACTGATTGACTTTTTATATACAAAGATATATTAGGAAGTTATTTGGATCGTCCGTGGATCCGAAACGAAAGGGGGTTAGATCCAATAGGATCCCCAAAAGGGACCAAAAATTTGTACATACATGTTCTTGAAAAATCGTTAACCAATGATCGGCCTATTCTGAATTTAATCATGTTTTGCTCAGGTGACCGATAAAGTCCATTGTGCTTCTTGTTATTTATTGGATTCACTACAATTAATCTATTGATGGATAATATTGAAAATATCCAATGCTCTTATTAAAGACAATTTAAAGTAACCAAATCCTCGTAAAATTAGAATTATACTAGCGGACAGAGAGTCGCATAAAGATAAGAGGAGGATGTCCACTAAATATCTCAAATTTCTCGAAGTACCTCATTTCTTAGCCACTGATATGTCTGTCACCAAATTTCCCAAGCCTATAAAGTCGTAAATCAACTTTCCATGATGCAGATGAGGCAACTGCCTCATTTGATTTTTCCCCCAATTTCTTTAATGAATAATACCATGGAAATGTTTGAAAAGTGTTATATTTATCTAATGTTCCATTTTCTATGCGCAGGGTTTCGCCCCCTGTGCCTCCCTCTTTAGTGTGAGTCTTGCGTAAGCTGATTTGTGAGAAAGTTTTCTAATTTACTTGCGCCGAAGGTCGGTGGTCTCTTCCCGGGTACATCATGACAGCCCTACATCATACAACTGAATCTTATTGAATGTCACATAAAAAACAGATATTTACCTGTACAGGTAAAAAATCCTGCTGAAAATTTTAAATAATATATATATATATATATATATATATATATATATATATATATATATATATATATATATATATATATATATATATATATATATATATAAGAATTCTTTAAATCAAATGCCAGTAAGAATTAATTCAGAAACATATCAGTAATTGATTTAAAATTTGGAAATAGAATCAAATCAATTTTAAAGGATTGAATATCTGTTTCTTTCTATTAGAAAACCTGAAGACTCAGAAATATTTTTTAAATTCCCAGTGGGTTAATTATCCTATATACAAATATTTAGGAAAATGCGTCCCACGAAAACTATTCATGGGTTTTTCCTCATCTCATTATAGGGAGAAACTGCCCTAAGCACTTTTGTCCGTCGTGATTTCATTCTTTAAAACTCAATATCCTTACAGGTATCATCAGATATAAATTGATTTTTTTATTTTTATAAATTAGATATATTTTCCAAAGGAAAGTGGTATCATACAAGGCTAAATAATAAAATAAATATATCTGTTTTGGGTTGACATGAATAGTTGTCCACCTGAGAGGCGCTCTAATATGTATCTTTACTTCTGATTCGTCAAAATCGTATCACGTGATCTAAAACATTCTGTATGTCAATTGTAAATGTCCACATTCTTCCATGTCTCCCTGACACATTTATGTCACCCTCTATGCCGGTTCATGTCTGTAACAATATGAGGTACGGGAGATAAATCTTTTAGGAAATTATATACGTAAATAAATTGGTGTGACTTGAAATAGTATTGATGTGTATTATATGTATTTGGGAAAACACGGGCAGCTAAAATTACATGATTTCTAATTCGGTCAAGTAAATATGTTGACAAAGTTAATTTAGATATAAAATTCCAAATTCAAAAATTACTCAGCATAATATTTAGTATTATTACAATATACTGTTTTGGATAAACAACTTGTCAACACCTTTACAAATTCAGCAGCAATTGAAGCTGCATGTTAAAAGGTCAAATATCTGTCATCATCAGTTTTGGTAAACAAGAATTGATGTTAATGATAATTAATATAAAGTACTGAAGTTGTACTAAGAAGAAATGATAATGTAAAAGGTTGCCAAAGGTTGCATTATGACAGATTTTGATGATGCAGGCGCCCGTATTCTTCCAAATGTAGATGCATTTAACTCTCTATAAGCTTCTAGAACTTTAGTGTTTTGCGTTGGTCAAAACTGACAAATGTATATAAGCACTGGAGTTCTGGAAACGAGAGAGACCAGCGGGAAACCGCCTAGAGAGAACACCACCATACTCTCTGATTATTGAAACATTTGTTACTATTGCTGTACTCTGCTGTGCTGAGAATAAAACTATACGATCACAGACCAGACTTTGAGTTATTGATATTTGTGGGTTGGTTTACAAATATCGATTTGGTGCCTTTTGCCCTGGATAAAAGACCTGGGAACAACACAAGACTTGAAACGAAAAGGTAAGACTTTTACTTTTCTTAGTACCTTATTATTTTGACCACAAATTGTGAACATTCTTTTTGACGAACTCTAAAACTTAAAACTTAATTTAATAAAATTTAAATTAACCAAAACTCTATCTTAAACAAAAACTACAATTTTAACTTATTTAGGCAATAGTATTAAACATCCATAAAAAAACTTATTTTGAAAACTTTAACAAAATTAGTTAAACACAAATTTAAAAATTTTGAAATAAAATACAAAATTAAAAACAGAATTAATAATGGCAGAAGAAAATAGTAGACTAAAATTCAGTAGTATGGCTACGGCTTTAGGAGAAAATTGAGGATAATTTAATGTTAGACGACATAAATAAAACTAGACCAACCACGTCAGATCAGACAGACATACAAAATGAAACTGAAAATAGAAATATAACGAAAACAAAAGCATCAGGTCAGTCAGACGTATCAAACAAAACCGACGGTAGTAGTAACAAGTACTACAGTATATCGGGGGGAGTAGGAAATAGAGAACCACCATTTTGTAGAGTGTCTGGAATACCTGAAAACAAAGGTGACAATGATGAAAAAGAGATGTTTGATAACATTTTAAGACAATTCTCTAACATGGCAAGTGCAATGGCAGTACCTGTACATCAGGTAATTAAGAACTTTTCGGGTAAACCGGCAGACCTTAAGGCATGGATATCAGACATAGAAAGATATGCAAATTTAGTTGAATTAAATGTACAGAAAATGCCGGGTATAGCATTGGTAACATGTTCAGGGGCGGTAGCGGATTTCATTAGGAGGTATTTAATAGAACAAGAAAATAACGAAAATGTAGCTAGTTGGGGGGACCTCAAGAAATTATTAAAAGAAAAATTTGGGGAAGTGACAAACAAAAGACAGGCATTAATTAAGTTAAGAAATCTAAAACAAGAGACAGACGAATCAGTACAAATGTTTGGGGAAAGAATAATACAAGCATCTGAAGATGTTTATACGACAGAACAGACTAAAAACAAAAGCACAAAAGACTTAGTAGAACAACAGTTGATAGACATATTTTGTAAAGGGGTGACTTTTGATTACATCAAAATGAAATTGATTAGGGAAGAACCTACGACTTTAGAAGCCGCAGTTAAGATAGCGACACGCGAACAAAACGTTAGGGATCAGATAGCATTGACTTTAGACGGTACACAAAATGTGTTTAGATTTAAAACTGAAAAAGAAGACAGAGACATACAACCAATGGAAGTAGATCACCTAAGAAATAAACTATGTAAGAATTGTTTAAGGAAGGGTCACACTACTCAAAATTGTCCTAAAAAGGTAGATGTAAATGCAGCTGACGAGACAGAAAGTGACAGTGATAGTGACGATGACTTACAAATATCAGTAGCAGACAATAAGAAACAGGTTAGGTTCAAAAACGCTAGAAAACAACAAACTCAGCACACACCAAGGTTAAAATATCAATCACAAAGAAACAACCAAGTAGGTCCAAGTAGACAAAATTCACAATCTGTACCAGATTGGGTATTAGGCGCAGAATGTTGGGTATGTCACATGATAGGTCACCTTAAAAGAAATTGTCCAAATCGAAACATTAACCCTCGCAACTGGGTACCATATTGGCAGTATAATCAGGGACCACCAATGAACCGTGGCAGGGGTAGAACAAATAATAACTATCAATATAGACAACATTACGATCCTCCACCCTCGCAGTTTACACATAATACTTATCGGAATAGGCAAAACTTCAACTTTCGACCTCCACAATTTACATACCAGCAAACTCAGTCAGATGATCAAACATTAGCATTACCAGAACCACCTCAGATGTTAGCACTTCCGGCACCCCCAATGCGAGATAATACATCTCAGTCAAATAAACAGTTAAAGATTGAAAAGGAACAGGAAATAATCTGTAATTTTTGGGAATTAGACCGTAGAGAATTTTGTAATAGAATGGATCCTAAACATAAAGATTATTATTGGGATGGGGAAGAATACAAATGGAAAAAGCTTAAACCTTTAGATTTACCAAAAAGAGTAAAGGCAAGAAAATGGCCAACTGTACAGATAAAACCCACACAGTTAGATACTTGTAGTCAAAACATATCACACTTACCCTCATTAGTAGTCGACGAAATAAACAGACAGTTGATAAAAATCACAGTTAAACAATTAAGGCCGTTAGTGCAAGAATTTAACCATTTCAAGAGAATTCAAAAGGATACTCTTATAAAAGAGATGATAGGACTAGAAGATAATGAATATCTGCAACCCTCTCTTATTAAGATAGTAAAGGGAGATATCAATATTTACAAACTAACACAAAACCTCATTAGACAAATAAATTGGTTAGAAATGACAAAAAGAATGAATTGGGTAGAAGCACAGGAACATACAATAATTTCGATAGGGGAATTAATAACAGAATTACATGACATGCTATCTAGATGTTACTTTCCCTTCAGACAAGTAAACAAAAATTTCTTTATTCTCTTCCAGCGGAAGAGGAAGAAAATGATACTGCCACTTATACTCATATACATTTTCGCCGTCGTGCATACCACGCCTACATTGCTGAACAGAGAAAATATCATATTCGAAAAAAATTAATGAGATAACAACCTCAAAATCCAAATGGATGATAGCATTTCAGATACCTGTAACTCCATACAGAATTATACTACATAAACTAAACCAAACAATCTCAGACTTAGATGAATACTTAGATGAAGCTAAGAAATTCACAATAGTAAACCTGAATGTAAGACAGCAAGTTTTGACAGTTAGCTCTGAAATAAACAAATTGACAATATTACAAGACACTTTTGAAAAGGAACTTAATGACATTTTGACACTTAGAAAACAGACTGGAAAACGTAGAAAAAGAAGTCTTATACCTGTCGTAGGTAAAGCTCTTTCTTGGCTCTTTGGCACAGTAAGTGAGGATGATCTCTCATCCATTCAAAAGAATATCAAATCTTTAATGAAAAATCAACAGGGTATGAAACATGTTTTAAATGCAAGTTTGACCATTACAAAAGACAATCGACATAAAATTTCAGAAAATCGAAAAACCATAACTGACACTTTGACGACCTTGAAAATACTAGTTCAAAGAAATGAAAATGTGACAGATCAAACGAACAAAAACAAAATAGCAATTGATAATTATATCCAATTAGATAGAGCTTTAGATCATGTTAAGAACTGGGTTAGACTGGCTCAAAACAAATTACAACATCTTGAAATCCAACTGAACATGTTGTCATTGGGACACCTTGCACCATCTGTTATACAACCTTTACAGTTTCGGCAACTACTTTTATCCATCAAAAATCAATTGAATCCACGTTTTGCTTTGCCTTTTGACCCTGAAAAAGATCTTTGGGACCTGTACAAAACATTGACTTGTGCTACATATTTCAAAGACGAAAACATTGTAGTCATTGTGTCAGTACCTTTGGTTGACACAACAAATGCCTTAGAAATTTATAAGATACATAACCTGGCATTGCCACATATGAAAGAACCCTCGGTACTCGCCAAATATGACTTAGAGTCAGAAGCCTTAGCGGTAAACAAAGAGAAAACACAATTTGCACTTTTAACTCAACAAGAGTTAGAAAAATGTTCAAATCCTTCAATAAGATATTGTTCTTTTGACAGTCCTATCTATACTGTTTCAAACAGACAGACATGTGTGATTTCTATATTTTTCGAAACACGATCTAAAATTGAACAAAACTGTAAGACCACACTGATCAATAATGCAATTCTTCCTCGAGGACAGTATGTTACAGAAGGAAATTGGTTAATCATTGCTGAAAAGTTACAAAATTTCATGATCATGTGTGTGATAAAGAATCAATGATTAAGAAAACCTTACCACCTCTAGACATTCTACATTTGGAACAAAATTGTCAAGCTTCTAACGGGGATATGACTTTAACACCTTACATTTATAAGGAAAGTAATTTTAACTTTAGGGATCCTTTGAAAACATTAGTTGACAAGTATAAAAAAGACGAAGTAAGTTTGTTTTGGAGATATAAACAAAATTTCCCACGGTATGATAAGATTAAAATTCCCAAGACGTTGAAACCAGTAAAAGAAATTAATTTAGATAATTTGATAAATGAACTAAAACTAGAAGAAATGCAACCAATGCCAGAAGATGATTTTTGGGTTTAAGAACGGTCAATACTTTCTCATACCAATAGTGCCAGTAGTAACAATCTTAATAATTATAATGATAAAATGTGGAAAAAGAATAATAAGAAAATGTAGAAATAGGCATTCAGAATCTTCTGTCAAAAAGAAAAATAAAGATAATCCTAATGTTAAGTGGTCAAGTAGTGAGGGAAAAGAGGAGTTGAGTCTTCCAAATCTTTCAAGACTTCTAAGAAACCAGAACCAACAGCCATATCAGGAGCACCAAGTAACAAACAGTCGATCATGCATAAATACACAGTCAACAGCAGATGATAATGACATTCGCAATCTTATAACAGAAAAGATGAAACAACGGTCAAGAAACACAGCCAGTATATACAAAGAAGACATTCAAACTGAACAAGAACCGAACGCATATCCAGACATGAAACTTTGCAGTATGTACCTTAAGGATAAATACGACATAGACTTAATACCAATAACTGATCAAACCAGAATTAACACTGAAGACAGAACACGATCCGGTCAAGATAAAAGAGAAACAGAAAACACGAAACAAAATAGTCAAGGAGAAATGAAAAACAGTCAACAAAACTACAAAAGCGAATATCCAGACGTACATTCCTGTGAAATAAAGGAATACAAACACGGTAACAATGAAATAAACCATGAACTTTATCAAGACCCAGAAACAGGTGATGTGACACCGCAAGAATTTAACGATAACAACAAATCGTCGATCGAAAACATCGAAGTGGATGAGACCACTTGGCTTCGATCCAGAAGCCCGATTACCAGTTTTAAGTTCACCAGTAACTAAAGACACTAACATTCGACTACTGAAGACTATACAAGAACTTAAGTAATAATCACAGTGTAATGTGAATACAAAAAGATGATAACTTAAAGAAGTCGAAAACTTTATTATTATTTAAAGAAACAGAATTTACGCAAAGGACGGAGGACTTTCCGTGAATATATTAAAGATGGAGGACTTTCCATGATTTCATGAATATTCATAAGGACGGAGGACTTTCCGTGATGGAGGACTTTCCATGAATATGTTAAAAGTGTTAAAAATGAATTATTAAATGTATTATGATATGATGATATTGACATAATGAACTTTACTTATGGACTTTTACTAATGAACTTTATTGTGTTGCGACAATGATTATTGAATTGAATTATGCATAAATTCTATGTTATTGAACCGGTTTATGTCGCTTTATAATGCATGAATATATATTGAAATTATAATCCAAGTCACATTTTTTTTCATCCAGGTCACATTTTTATTTAATATTAATTCAGATCACGAGTTTTATGAATTGTTGAAAATCCAGGTCACGATTGATAGTGGATTATTGAGAAATCTAAGTTACAAGTTAATTTACTAATGATCCAGGATACGAATTGTTATCGATAAAATCCAGGTCATAACTTATTCATTCCATGATTAACAGTGAAAACTTTATTGAATTGTGTATTGATAATTATGTAAATTATGTTTTGACTTTCAAGCCACACCAATGGGGGAAATTTTATAAACAGTTACTAACTATAATTTAGAAAGTATTTATGAGAGATGAAATTTTTACCATTTAGTAAAAATTTCAAGGGATAGGGACGTTTGTAACAATATGAGGTACGGGAGATAAATCTTTTAGGAAATTATATACGTAAATAAATTGGTGTGACTTGAAATAGTATTGATGTGTATTATATGTATTTGGGAAAACACGGGCAGCTAAAATTACATGATTTCTAATTCGGTCAAGTAAATATGTTGACAAAGTTAATTTAGATATAAAATTCCAAATTCAAAATTACTCAGCATAATATTTAGTATTATTACTTAGCATTATTACAATATACTGTTTTGGATAAACAACTTGTCAACACCTTTACAAATTCAGCAGCAATTGAAGCTGCATGTTAAAAGGTCAAATATCTGTCATCATCAGTTTTGGTAAACAAGAATTGATGTTAATGATAATTAATATAAAAGTACTGAAGTTGTACTAAGAATGATAATGTAAAAGGTTGCCAAAGGTTGCATTATGACAGATTTTGATGATGCAGGCGCCCGTATTCTTCCAATTGTAGATGCATTTAACTCTCTATAAGCTTCTAGAACTTTAGTGTTTTGCGTTGGTCAAAACTGACAAATGTATATAAGCACTGGAGTTCTGGAAACGAGAGAGACCAGCGGGAAACCGCCTAGAGAGAACACCACCATACTCTCTGATTATTGAAACATTTGTTACTATTGCTGTACTCTGCTGTGCTGAGAATAAAACTATACGATCACAGACCAGACTTTGAGTTATTGATATTTGTGGGTTGGTTTACATGTCACCCTCTCGTGTTCAGAAATACGTGTGCGTACTGTTCGTTTTTTTTTTTTCAGTAAGCTATGTGGTAATAAGATGTAATGAGTTATGAAACGGAGTTTTACTCAATGCAGACTGGAATAGAGAGAAACAACAGCAGAAATTCAATAATTTGACAGAATTGTTACATCGTTGTAAAGCAGATTTGCTGAAGTCAGCCTTGATGGAGGTAAAAAAACGCAAAGAACTAGCAAATCCTTTAAATAAATTGATAAATGACAAATGCAGATTGTGTTGTGAAATAACGTACTTTTATTGGTCTGTTTGAAAGTAGATTATCGACACCTTCGTTCAGGACAACCCTTGTAGGCCTATATGTATAATAGATCCATATGCTTTGTAGATCGATTCGGTATTTATCAGCTGATCATATAACATGAACATGATAATCATAGAGTTTGTATCTATGTCCTGGACATTCTATTGATTTATACTTTAGTATCTGAGATTTGTATATTATTTTGTGTTTTAACTAATTCAATGGATAATAAATATGCATTAATTTGATGCTAATTGCAACGTTACCATTAACTTTAGCAATACTTATTACAAGTAAAATATACGTCTGTGTGCTATTCTGCAATATTAATAAATATAAATAAAACTGAAATAGTTCACTTTGTTAGTTAAGTTCTACTTCCTTTCGGTATAAGAAAACAATTATTGTCATTGGTCGACATGTTTGCCCACCCTCGGGGTGTTATGTCACATATGCGACGTGTGTGGCATGGTAACAGGGGACGCTGACTTCTTCTGGATACCTGGTTCCATCCCGTTTGGAATTCGCAATTGCTTTTCGTGTCGAGACCGTTGTTATATCTACCAATTCACCTTGACCTTTTCAATGATTTTAAGAGGTTTTTATGGACATTTGTGGCGTGGTGACAAGGGACTTCATCAGGACGCCTGTCCCATCCCAATAATTATTGTTTCTCACATTGAGACCGTTGGTATAACTGACCTCTTCACTGAACTCGAGAGATTCCCATATCGATTTTGCTATTGTTGTGGCATGCTGGCAGGGGACGTTGACTCCTACCAGAAACCTGGTCCCATCACGTTTGGGATTCGCAATTATTCTTCATGTTTAGACCATTTATATATCTAACTTTGTCGTATTATAATGGACTTTTGAGTTCCGGTTATCCATCGGTACTTTTTCATTTTCACCTTATAATTTGTAATAGATCCTTTACATTGTATTTTGGCATTTTTCCCAACGTCTTGATTTGATATATACCCCTAGCTTTATAGTTTGACATATACCCTGAACTTCGTATTTCGAAACGTATTCCTAATTACATACTTCTAGATGTATACCTCACATTTCAGTTTAACCCATACTGCTAACGTTATAACTTGACATATGCCCTTAAAATTATATAGTATGGAATATATACCTAACTTTATAGTATAGCATATATACCCAACTTTATTGATTAACATGTGTCCTTTATAATATGACATAATTATGTCCCATGCTTTATAATATGGCATATGCCCCATACTTTATAATGTGACACATGTCCCATACTTTATAATGTGACATGTAACCCATACTTTATGTGACATATATACCATACTTTGTGACATATGTCCCATAATTTATAATGTGACATGTGCCCCATACTTTATAATATGACATGTGCCCCATACGTATTATGACATGTGCCCCATATGTATTGTGACATATACCAAAAACTTTATAATGCGACATGTGCCCCATACTTTATAATATGACATGTGCCCCATACGTATTATGGCATGTGAACCATATGTATTGTGACATATACCAAAAACTTTATAATGCGACATGTGCCCCATACTTTATAATATGACATGTGCCCCATACGTATTATGACATGTGCCCCATATGTATTGTGACATATACCAAAAACTTTATAATGCGACATGTGCCCCATACTTTATAATATGACATGTGCCCCATACGTATTATGACATGTGCCCCATATGTATTGTGACATATACCAAAAACTTTATAATGCGACATGTGCCCCATACTTTATAATATGACATGTGCCCCATACATATTGTGACATGTGCCCCATATGTACTGACATATACCAAAAACTTTATAATGTGACATGTGTCCCATACTTTATAATATGACATGTGCCCCATACGTATTGTGACATGTGCCCCATACGTATTGTGACATATACCAAATACTTTATAATGTGACATGTTTCCAATACTTTATAATGTGACTTGTGCCCCATACGTTTTAGTTTGACCTACAAACCTTCTTTTATCCCTATCCTCTACCATTATAGGTTAACATATAATCCTACTGTTATAACTTAACAAATATCTACTAACGTTATAATTTTACAAATACCCCGAAATTTATATTTTGACACTTATCCCTAATTTTGAAGTCCACAATGTACCCCTAACGTTATTCTTTAACACTTACCCATAATAGAAGTCACACTGTATAAATACAGCAAATTCTATACATGTTATTGATATATAACCTTATCTTTACATGTATACATGTTATTGATATATAACCTTATCTTTACATGTATACATGTTATTGATATATAACCTTATCTTTACATGTATACATGTTATTGATATATAACCTTATCTTTACATGTATACATGTTATTGATATATAACCTTATCTTTACATGTATACATGTTAATGATATATAATCGTATCTTTACATGTATACATGTTATTGATATATAATCGTATCTTTACATGTGTTTAATACTTGCATTGCCAACATTTTATAGACATTACTGTATTACTAAATTCATGTATTTCCCCATATATTAATTTCTTTTATATTACTGTCGTTGGCGCAACACCAAATTGGGAATCTTTTTTATCTCATTGGGAAGAACCTTATGTCATTTGTAATGGGATTGAGGCTGAATTTCGGAAACTATAGGAAAGGACATGGCATTACAATAGAATTTTCAATGTTAAACAAATAATTGAATACAGTTTTAATTTTCTGAATTAAGATATTCATCAGTTTAAACAGAAAGTTGATTTTTGTGATGAAAATTCCTTATTTGTTTAAGTAACCCCGAGATATCTCAAGTTTTACTTTTTGTTTAAATTGTCAGATTTTTTAATTTACAAATTGGAAAATTAAGAAATGAAATTTGAAATAATTCTCTGTTTAACAGAATAAATTCTATTCAAATGTGGTAAGAAATCACTTCACAATGGTTTTTTTTTTGGGGGGGGTTTTTTGGTTTTTTGGGGGTTTTTTGAGAAAAAAAATGTGGTTTTATATGAAATACATGTATATAGTAAAAATGATAATGTCTATAAACTTTTGAGAAATAGCTGTACTTCCAGTTTTTATGATAAAAAAATTTAACATTCCAATTCACTGTAGAAAGTAGATGCATAGGAGTCCACAAAAATATACAAAATTTCACCAAATTTAAGAGTCAGACTAACAGTTTTATCGATACATCTATTTATAAGAAAAACCTGAAAAGCTACTGTATGGGGGAAAGAGTATCAGTTGACTTATTTACCATAGTATAGATTAACGAAAAACAGAAAGAGACAGCCTTCTGTGTGAATGTCTTTATTTCACGAATTACTGTCCCAATACAAATCTTATTCACAGCAGATTTACGAATTACGGAATCTTTCAAAAATGACCATGGAGATCGTCTTTGAGTATAACCTGTAAGTACAAGTACGCATATGAAAGGATTCGATTAATTCAGAAAAAAAGTCATGAAAACAACTCTTTCAAGCACTTCATGGTAAGAATTTTCAGTTTATTCCGACCGTGTAATCCTAGTTTTGGCTGATTAAAATAAATTGGTTGATACTTACCTCTTAATTTTAACTTAGCGTATTCTAAATACACTGTGTAACTTATCCATACCAATGGCATATGAAATTAATCCATTCTTTTCAAGATATTCACACTCAAATTACCCCTATGACAACTTAGAATATGCAATGGCGATTCGTTGATACAAGAAAACGGAAGTGAAAGAAGGGAGCAACTATTTTATCAGACTGAAATTAGGATAAAATCGTCTCATTTTAACCCAGTTTGTTTTTAGAATTATTCCCCTTCAATCGCTCAGAAAATTACGTGTCACATGACCCTTAGTATTCATTGCCAACAGCGATATATAAAGCTCGCTGATTGCCAACAAAGATTTTCGTACGGAAAGATTTTATAAAATGAAACGACCATACAGCGAAAAAAGTCTATTGAAATGATAAAGTATACACTTTATTTTTGTTTTCCACTTATATGAACAATTTGTTTTAATTCAGACAACAAGTTGCTTTACAAATCAACTTTAAAATTTCCTATCTAACGTGACTCAAGCTATAAAAAAAATCTTATATAACGAGTTACGCGTGAAAAGATTGTTGTAGTTGTTATTTTAACCACCAGGTGTTCTCCTTGGGATATATATGAGATAAAATATTACATAAAATGGGCATGTAAAATTCTGCATCGACGACAGCTAAAATCACTTTAAAGGCCTGTGACAGGCGGTTTACGCTCTGGTAGGATGTTAATTTATTGTTCTTTAGAATAGAATAACTTTTGGATTTACTATGGATGAACTAACAATTTCTTTGTTTGTACGTTGTTGAAAACTTCACTGGATGCACAGATGTATATTTCACTTGAAACGTCTATAGACACGGTATACACAGAAGATGGGGATATGAAGTGGGAATGTTTAAAAACATTTTTTCCAACACACATTTTTTAAATAAAAGTTCAAAAGCTATATATCTTCGTAGTTCAGCTTTTATGTTATTTTCGGTTTCGATAATATATAGATAGCCCCCATAGCACAATTATTAAGAACACCCTGCAAGTGTTCGGAAAGTCCTGTCCGCACATTTTTCTCTGTCTGATACATTTCAGTAATTTGGCATTCAACTAAATAACCCGCTGTGGTATGTTTTAAGAGTCTCTTGGGTTTCTTTATACAAAATTAATTTAATGCGTTAAAAAGTAAAAATATTCCCGTTTACTTACATATGTGACGGTTACGATTTAATCCGCCTGCTAGTATAAGTGTCAGCGTAGTGATACGTTTACTACTTTTAAATTTTGCACATTGATATTTTAAGGGTATTATATTTAAATAGTAATACTCAGAAGTATTGTTAATTCTCGATAATAATTATGATGGTTATTTTAAGCGCTAACGTTCACACTCAGTTGGGTCTAATTTTCTTCATAGGCGTCGGAAGCAAATTGAAAGTGGGTGGGGGGGCTAAACCAACTTAAAAAACACACACACACACACACAAGTCAGAAACGTCTGGGGGCTAAGCCCCAATTTTCAACACCTATGTCTATCTTTGCAAAACTACCAGATCACCTCTCCACCAGTCTGGTCGGGGTGCTCTTCCTATTCGAAGAATTCTCATGAAGGAACGTCGAGGTATTTTACAACCCGCGCGTGAAAAAGGTGGAGGTGACGATCGAGGGGGTGTCCAATCAGCACTATGACAAGGGCATGCAATCTTCCCAGCAGTATAACGAGATCAAAACGTGGTTCGCCGACGTCAGAACTAGAGACCTCCTCGTCAGTCGGGTGGTGGTCGATACGGCAATGACCGACATGACCGTCGGAAAGTATTTACACGATCACTAAGGGCTCTGGATGGATCTCCAAGGCGTAGAAGCGATCCACACGGAGCGGGCCGGAAACTGCAAAACATCAGCCAGGGGGTTTCCACCCGCATCGAACGCGAACGGGAAACCGACACCGTTTCACTGGATGTTTACATCTAGGTGGTCAAGGACGCCCAGATTAATCTGATGGACGACAGATTCGTGTCGGTGATTTCGTAGGAAGAAAAGTTTTCATAAAATGTTTCCAAAGGATCCGCACACGACCATCGTCTGCGGGGCGACAGGGTGCGGGAAGACGGAATTTGCGTTAGATCTCTTGGAAGGCGAGTACAAAGGCGTTTTCAAATGCATCGTCATCCTGTGTCCGTCCATTACTTGGAATCGGGCGTATAAACGTCGGAAGTGGATCGGCAAGGACCCGAAAAACCTGGTCGACGAGACCGTGGTGATAGTCAATCCCGTATGTCGCAAGACCGGCGACGAAAAACTGCAAGAGCTGCTGAGGCTGTTTTTCGAGAAAAAAAAATAAAGGGCGCGACACTCTTCGACGACTGCTCCGCGATGAACGAGCTTAAGAAGAAACAAGACATGCTCATGTTTTTGACATTCCCGGGACGTTACGCTCGTCAATGGGTCTGGAGTTTAACGCAGTGGTATAACAGCGCGAAACACATTAAAAAAAATCACGGCCAATCAATAAAAATCGATGACGGAAACGGAGATCTCGCAGCAGATGAGTCCCCCCATGACTGGAGTGACCGGTATGACTTGCGATCTCAATCGGTTGGCCCCGACGAATGTCAGGAGCAAGGACCCGAGACGAGTGGAAGTGGAGAGAAAGGGGGCGGCGGCCAGAAAGCTGAAACACAAAGCGAATTAGGGCGGTGCAAATTTGCTATCTCGCAAATGATGAGGTGGACGTCGTACCCCTTCAGGTTGTGAAAGATCACAAGGATCTTGGTGACCTTTTTCTTGACCTGCAACTGGAGGTTACACTTTCTGTGGGCCGCGCCTCTGTATTTTCCGGTTATGTATCAGTGGTTGACCACTTTCACATTTCTGCACCTCCATTTTTCGTTTCAGATTTGCACCTGGATCACTCCTCGGGACTCTTCCAAAGTAGTCGATCTGCAAATTCCGATTTAGCGGACAGCACGTCCTGTTCTCTCGTTCGTAGTCTTCCAACGCTTTTTTCAACGTCTTAGCCTTCGACAATTTCTCCATTCTCGCGGAAACGGCCTTTCTTTGGTGAAACAGTCTGTAGAGTTTGCCCAATACCCTCTTCTCGAATCCCTCCTTTTCACAGATCCAGCACTTGTTCACCCTCTCGAAACTCCTCCTCTCCCTCTTCCCCCACGCGATCGGTACCTTCTCACTGAAGACTTCGTTAATCTTCTCTTCCTCATCGCTTCCTAAAATTTAAAGGCCACGTCAGGGCCGCGATAGACGACGGGGTCCTGCGGGTTTTTGTGAGCCAAGACGACCTGATACTCATAACCGCAGGCGCGATGGACGGCCGTTTTTCCGATCGCTTGCCGAATTTATCCTCGAAAGGTTCGACGTTCAGACGTTCGAAACTTGAGTGACGGACGTCGGGAAATCGACGCCCTTCATGTCCAGTTCGTTCAGTAGTCTTCGTATTTCGTCACGCGTGGTGCAATTTCGACAGTATGGCGTACATCAAGGATTTTTCGTCCTTATTTTTAACGTTGATGATGCAATATTTCGCCGCCAAGGCGGGTGGGAGGGGAATGTACGAGCTGCAGGTAAAAGGCTGGTAAGTGGCGATGTTCAAAAACATCGTCAAACAGCGGTCTATCATCCACCCGGATTCCGACTTTGCCACAGGAATAATATCCAATAGCCCCCTTTCAATCTTTCAATTTTCAACACCTATGTCTATCTTTGCACAAAAAGTGGGGGGCTAAGCCCCCCTAGACCCTCCCCTCCGGTTCCGACGCCTATGATTTTTAATTTCTAAAAATTAAAAATGAGTACAGGACAATTGTCCTGTATTCATTTTTAAATTTTAGAAATTAAAAATTAGAAAAGGATACTTTATTACTTAAAATCTGGACACGCCCAACTCAAGAAAGGTTTTACGAGACTCCACCCCACTATTAGACTTAGTATTATAATTATTGAATTTACTGCTCAACAGCCGTAAGTGCCGAGCATAGGCCAGACACTGGCATTTGGTGACGTCTCCATATGAGTGAATGATTCTTGAGACGTTAAACAACAATAAACAAAAACAAACGAAAACAAAAACATGGGACATTTCCATTGTAAATTTCCGCTATTTTTGTTTTATATCAAAGGGACTTCCCAGGAGAAGGACACATTATCGGGATTATCTAGTCCATTCTCTCCTATTGGAGTGCTGGCACACGAAATTTTGTTCAGTTAAAAAAACAGTTTATTTCTTCTTCTTCGTATACACATTCATGTTGCACATCAGTTATTTTATTTGTCAGTGAGAATTCGCAGGATATCATCTCTTCTATCAATATGAGTCATAAGTTTTTTATCATGAACTTTGCATTTCCTGTGTAAACCTATATTTACTAAGTAGAACAAGTTAAAAAAATTATATTTTAAATAAAACAACACACACACACATACAGAGAGAGAGAAAGAGAGAGAGAGAGAGAGAGAGAGAGAGAGAGAGAGAGAGAGAGAGAGAGAGAGAGAGAGAGAGAGAAGGGGGTTTCTCACATGAGATTTTATTAGATTCGGTAAATTATAAAAACTGGAGGTCCCGTGTCACAGTAGGTGGCGGCACGTTAAAGAACCCTCACTGCTCAATGGCCGTAAGTGCCGAGTATAGGCCAAAATTTGAAGCCCTTCACCGGCATTTGGTGACGTCTCCATTTGAGTGAAATATTCTTGAGTGGGACGTTAAACAACAATAAACAAACAAACAAACAAACAAAATAGATGTGAATTAGAAGTATACATATAGTCAAACTACAAAGTAAGAGATACATGTGTTTTCAACTATAAAGCTACAGATATATGTCAAACTAGAGCTGAGCTTTTTGCAAAAAGGAGTCATCCGACCATAGCTGAGGCTACAGCTTTGATACAACCCGAGGCGAGCAATAGAGCAAAGCTCAGAAGCAATGAACTTCATACCGTAATCCGATCTTTAAAGTTTGAGTTGAAATGTTCAAACTGTGACCATGACCTTTAATCCGATGACCTTGAAACTCCCCACAAATATTCTTCAGCATATTGTCTACAAACCTTCAATATTAACATATATATATAAGTTATGTAGTTTCTGGGCTATTTTGAGTTGAAATTTTCAAATTGACCTTGAACTTTGATCCTATGACTTTGAAACTTCAGGCAAATATTCTTTGTGTCATTGTTTATAACAAAAAATCATCGTCTTCTAAATTTTCTGGTAGGGAAAATTTGAGCTATTTCGAGTTGAATAGATTGAGCTGTGACCTTGTCCTTTGATCCGATGAACTTGAAACTTCACACAACTATTCTTCAGCAAATTGCCTACAAACTTCTACACTTACCTATATATAGAAGTTCTTTAGTTTTTTAGCTATTTGAGTTAAAATTTTGAATTAACAATCAAACTAATCTGTGACCTTGGACACTGACTTGTTGACTTTGAAACTTCTTTAGCACATTTTCTACAAATCTCACATCTCTCATATATTATGTATAATTTACACGTTTATTCAGCTTAGTCTAGACAGGATTTGATGGCTTCTACAAACCAACCTGGCTCGATTATGACAAAATAAAGTCTCGTTCTTTCTGGGCAAAGGAAGCCAATTAAGAGAAATGAAATATCGTCCTTTTGGGTCCAAAGAACGAAAGCCGCCAATTAAGAGAGACAAAATCTCAACCTTTCGAAGCGAAACAACGAAAAATCGCCTATTAAGAAAACAAATCTCGTCCTTTCGATGCAAAACAACGAAAGTTCTACGTTTATATACGATTTTAGGGTCGGAAATAAGAGATTAACATTGTCGTCCTTTCACGAAACAATTATCGTTTTTTCGGGGCGATACAAGGAAAGGTTGCCAATTAAGACATAAAATCAACGACAGGTCCCCAATTAAGAAGTACTAAATCTTCTCCATTCGGGCGCAACAACGAAAGGTTGGCAGTTAAAAGAAATAAGATATCGTCCTTTTGGGGATGAAATAAAGAAAGATCGCCAATTAAGAGAAATGAAAATCTCAACCTTTCGGGACAAAACAACGGAAGGTCGCCAATTAAGAAGCAATAAATCTTGTCCTTTCGGGGCGAAACAACCACAGGTTGACAATTCAGAGAAATAAAATTTCGACCTTTGGGGCGAAATAACGAAAGGTTGACGGTTAATAGAAATGAAATATCGTCTTTTAGGGTGAAACAACGAAAAATCGTCAACTAGGAGAAAAGGAAACCTCGACCTTTCGGGGCAAAGCAACGGAAGGTCGCCATTTAAAAAGTAATAAATTTCGTCCTTTCGGGGCTAAACAACGAAAAGTCGACAAATAAGAGCTCGACCTTTCGGGGCGAAACAACGAAAGTCGTCAATTAAGAGAAAATAAATTCACGTCCTTTCAGGACAAAACAACGAAAGTTTCCAATTAAGAAAACTAATATCTCGTCCTTTCAGGGTTTTTATCCCAAATGACGAGATTTTAGGGTTGCTAATTAGCGACCAATATTGTCGTCCTTTCGCGAAACAATTCTTCTTGCTTCCTTCTTTCGGGGTGAAATAACGAAATATCGCCAATTAAGAAGAATCTAATCTCGTCCTTTGGGGCGAAAGGTCGACAAATAAGAAGTACTAAACGTCGTCCTTTCGGGGAAAAATCGAAAGAACTACACAACGAAATGGCACAAATCAGACATCGTAGAAAAACTTAATGATGGCAGTAATGAGTCAATAACATTTCAAAAAATTAACTTGTATACCATATTTTCTTTAAACTCCTCAAAATTGTAAAATAGTTTATTACGGACATCCTTCAGTAGGTCACTAACAACAATAATACCCCTGCTGTACCAGTCTCTGTAGAAAAAAGTATTAGTATAATTTAATATTTTTAATTGAACCCTTGACGGGTGTATTTTCTCCATGTATATCTGATCAAGTGTCAGGATAAATCTCTCTCTCTCTCTCTCTCTCTCTCTCTCTCTCTCTCTCTCTCTCTCTATATATATATATATATATATATATATATATATATATATATATATATATATATATATAAATCATAGGCGTCGGAAGCAAATTGAAAGGGGGGGGGGGGGGGGGGGGGCTAAACCAACTTAAAACACACACAAACGCCAGAAGCGTCTGGGGGCTAAGCCCCAATTTTCAACACCTATGTCTATCTTTGCAAAAAAGTATATATAGACACGGTAGAATCACAAAACCGGTAGTTGTGGCCTACAGAGCGGGGATAAACGCACCATACATTTCCATCATATGTCAATATATGAATGCCAACGTATGTGCACATACATTGATAACAGTGACATCAACACTGATCAAAATAAATTACATACAAATCATATCAGATTCAGTCACTGACCACTGTATATACTCCAGCAGATCCGGATGGTTACATTTCGCAACATTGGTATTGGAAGACATACTAGACCAAGTTATATTTATCTGTAAACATCCATGACAGTGCTTTCTTTAGAAAAATAGTTCGCAGCACCATATCGAATGCCATAGTAACCTCGCGTTACATTTCTAATCCATGAAAGTGATGTATTGTTTCCCAAGTGTGATTTACTTGTTCTATACATTACACTTTATGGATGTGATATACATAAGTATTGAATCAGTTCAAATAATGTATACAAGCAGTCTTTTGTCAACGTAAATCGTATTACTTTTACATTTACAAATTACTCCAGGCTTAGTCTTTCCTAATGGATTTATGTGAAAGGAAATGGAAGAAGATTATTCATAATCGACAGATTAAACAAAAAACACATACATACAGACATATATATATACATCATCGTCTTAATTAATCTTGAAATTTCAGCAATTTTAGAATATGATTACACCTCCGACTGTAATTTGTAATCTCATGTAATTTTAAAGATACATATTAAATGTATCCTTTTACCATTATTTCCAAGATCTATTTCCGTGTTCTTTTTGTTCTGATAAAGTTAATCATTCTGTTTTATTATGGAATCAAACGAATCAAAGAAAATTTAATTATGTTTTTAACAAACGAGTCAGACAAATATTTTTTATTAAAACGTGATGACTGTACTTTGATACTTTGATAAACGGGTGTTATTTTTGGAGTTTGTAAATCATTTGATTAATGAAATCATAATCCGACTTATGGCTAAATCAAATCCGTCAAAAGGATGATTTTTCTACATTAAATTCAAACGAGAATCTGATTAAATGTGTGTTCAAATACATAATCGTATAAACACAGAAAAAAATATTCTTCTCTAAGATACAAGTTTAAAAATGTTCGATTTTAAATATCATCTTCCCGAACCTTTAAGATTCTGACTATTTGGGTATGCAGTTGTTAGTTGTTTATTTAGCCTTTGACCGTCTGGTCAATCAGCATACAATATACATGTCCCAGTATAAAAATAATATATACATAAATCAATACAAATAAATACAATATATACATAAAGAATGTAGTGATCAAGTGAGTGAAAGTATTTTGAGGTAAGCATCGGAGAAAAGACAGATATAAACAAATTTTTCATTGTACAGATCTAATCTTCATTGCATTAATGAGGTACTTAGCCAAATTGCTTAACATCTTTTTGTTCTTAGCTGATAATAATTGAACTAATTTAAACATTGACGGATTTACATAATAATACCTTTTTATATACATAATACGTAAATTACGATATAGAGGACACACTAAAATAAAGTGAAACTCGTCTTCAATATTAGTATGCAGTAACCTTTCAGATAAACTCTTTCAGTTTCGTAATATCTCAGCACACGGACAATGTCTGAATGTTTTGAAATGAGGGAGAATGTCAACTTTGCTTGATTCAGGTAGAAAACGTCGATACTGGAAAATACATTGTAAATGCAAATAGTAAAAAGAAAAGAAAATTCGCTTGGGATGGTAATCTCATCAATTACGTCATGCAACTCTTCGTCGAAAAAAGTATACATGATGGCATCAGTAGAGTGTACGGGCTTCCGTGTACCAGTGATTAGGGTATCGCGCCATGAAATATCACTCCGGTCAGCGCTAAACCAAAGCTGATTTTGTTAGAAAGTTCACCAGTTGTCGGAGGTCTCTTCCCAGGTACATTGCAATTAAAACTAATCACCTCCAAATAACTTAAAATTGTTGAAAGTATGACGTAAACACCATCTTTACGCATAGTGTTCAACACTTAAGTCAATAGTCCTTATCTACAGGAATGTAATCCAAATCAACCTAAATACATCTTGTATTGGAATATCAATGCTTTATATTTTACCTATTGTCGTTCTTTAGCCTGTTAAACAAATATGACGACAATTTATTCATCCCCAGATGACAAATAACTCCAAGTCCATCATAATGTGATAATAGATCTAATTGACAGAAACGATCGTCTTGAGCATTATAACTTTGGTATTATGTTTATAATATCTTCAAATGGTCTCAACATGAAGAACTATTGCGAATCAAAAACGGGATAGGACCAGGTGTCCGGAAGGAGTGGGCGTCCTCTGCTGGCATACCACATCCGTCACAGATGTTACATGGAAATCTCTCGAGTTCCGTGAAAAGGTGAAGTTCAGTGAAAATGCGTGGGGTCCGACTCATTTTGATAGATTTTAGAAGTCGGTTCTGGTAGGAAAAATCAATGCATAAAACGACTTTTTTGGTCAATATTTTCATTCAACTGTAATCTCCACCACCTCTGGATCCGAGTTTCCTGTCCTAGTGACTTAGAAAGTAAAATATATTCGTCCTTCGGTCAGAATGAGCTAAAAATCATAACTCATAACTAAAATGCATAACTGACAGGCAGACAGACAAAATACTCGTACTTGGGCTATACCCTGTCGGACAAAAAAGAAAATGAATGACCACAATAACGCACTTTAAATCATATATCTTTTTTCAAATTGTGTTAAACTAAGCATGACAATTTGAAATATTTTTCTTCAAATCGCGTTGAGTCTGTTTCAGTTTTAACGCAATTTGATTTTTATAAGTGTGTTAAATTTATGTTTGTCTCAAGTTTAGCAAAATTACTGATATTTTTTTCTAAATGCTTAGCCAAACGGGCTTGTTAAACCCGATTGCCGTTCTGTAGGTCTAATTAATAATTAAGAAGGTATAAACAAGGCATTTACAAATCTAGGGGGGAAAGCGAAATAATACAAAATGCATATGAATACAAACAGACAGATTAATAGTTGAATATATAGATACAATGTATTTGAAAAAAATCCACGAGATTAGATCTAAATCTTTTAAAATATTAGTTAGGGGAGGAAATAAACAAAACAACAAAAGAAAAAAAAGGGAATTGTTGAATAGGACAAAACTTAATTTAGATTTAAGACAACGTAGAAAAATGTTGTACATCAAAATCCAGACCTAGCAGAGACTAGAGCTACTTTTTATCAAGATATATCTATAGTAGGCCTAGATCAATCTAGATTTGTAAAATCTATGGTAGGCCATAGTCTTAGAGGCTAAATACGTAGGCATTGATTATAGGTCTATGGACGGGCCTAGATAAAAAGGGCAAGCATTCTTTTCCTTCCGGAAAGTTCACCTCCTTTAAATAAAATATATTTATTAAATTCTCAGTAGATCTATATATAACTAGTATTATCACTACTGTGTATTAATTTTCCAATCTGAAGTAATGCCACGTGTTCGGTGTATTTGGCAATTTTATACTTTAAATCCAATGACTGACTATTTTCTTGAAACATGTACATGCATTCTAAAAATTTGTGTAGTATCCGTCACAGTTACATCACTACGTTAAGCAGTCCGAAAACCGTGTAACGAAAGTTTGACTCTGCGGCTTTTGCGTCTAATATCTATCATTCTATGCACCCAACTTTAGTTTTATATGAAAGGGACGAAGGAAGTCAATGTCGGGTGCATTTCTATAAATATAATCATAGACCTTGATTATAGGTCAATGATATAATAGATTTAAATATTGAAATAAACACAAGCTATGAAGCTACAAATTTTCTCCGCGACTTTTGGCGGAAGAAGGCCTACTGCTGTTACAGATGGAAAATTGCCGTTGACATCGTGTAAATTGCACACAGTTGTGCGTATTCTGACGAATTTTGCTGCCCAGTTTAGATTAAATGGGAGTGGGCACGTGTACAGATTGCTATGAATAAAAATTTATTGAGAGATATAAATCGGAAGGCATAAGATTCTGGGGTTGGACAGACTACTGTATAGTTCATATATATTATTAGATAACATGTAAATCATGTCACATGTGTACAGAACATAGAAAAGCGACAGAACTGCGTCAGAAACCTAAAATAAATTCTTCAGACTGCACCACTTCAATCTGATACCAGTAACTCTTTACATAAAAGAACATTCAAATCAAACATTTCATTTCGTAGACGTTTTTCTGGTCATATTCTAGCCGGACTATGATCTAATATTTGACGTCACAATTCAACTGTGACGTCACTTTGCAGGACAAGTGTAGTGAGATCGGATAGAATCCCGATGGCGATGACTACGTTTTCTTCGAGGAGCTTTCACGGCATTGCCTTAGTTCATATTACACATGATCTACAACTCACCTACAGAAATGTAAGTTGCTTACTTCTTCTTAATATACATGTACGTGTATTCCTAAATTTCCTGTTACTTTATAATACGTGATAAATTAATATTCTAATGCACTCTGTGTGTGTTTCGCGTTGTCACATCGGTATCACTGTTTAGATTATATATTGCCGTGTTGCCTACTGTTGGTATTTTTATTCTTTGATGTTTCTGTATATTCTATCCCGTCAGGCGCGATTATTTCCTCAGTTACAGTTATCGCATGTGTGATAAAACGAGCTCCGTCCATTACAATACCACATGGACAATACAAACAATCCATAAACAGAACAACTCTTTACACATTTTTTATTTCAACAAAACTACTGAAAAAAATAAATGTTTTATCTCAAATCCACAGTTGATAAATCCCATGAAAATCTGCAATCATGTTCTCGAACGCGGACTTTAAATCCCACAAAAAATGAAGATAACGCAACGAAAGGTTCTGCTCTTTGAAATCAACACCTTTATATAATTCCCATATAATCACAGTGCACTTTAATATTCAATTCATAATCATGATAATGTACGATTCATAATAAGTTGTTTGAAAACTGAGTACCGGCAGCCTAATAGTACAGCTTCTCTTGTCGTGAATGTTTTACTCGGTATAACTATAACCCTAGCTGTTCTGGTCATTGTCTTATTCACCACGGAAAGTTAAATTACTGGCACCAACGGTCACTGCACGTAAAAAACGTAACCCATTTCCGTCAAGAAGACGACAGTAAAAGAGACAGCCACATCTAATTCAATCCAAATAAAATTAATGATTGTCACATAAATATGAGCATTTTTCTTTGATCTTTTTGTATTGTATCTGGTTGTCATCCCCGCTTTTACCGAAACGGGGGATATTAATTTGCGTTTGTCCGTCTGTCCATCTGACACACTTCGTTTCCGTGCTATAACGACAATAAATATTATCCGATTTTCTTCAAACTTGGTAACAAGGTTAATTACAAAAGGGGTCGATCAAGTTTGATCGCCACTTTTGGTGGACGTTATTTGGCTAAGTTATGGCCCTTGTCATTTTCTTCTGTTTCCGTGCAATCTTGGCAATAAATATTATCCGATTTTCTTCAAACTTGGTATAGTAAAATTCAAATCACCTGGCAGTGCGGAGTCTTGTGAACCCTTTCCTGACCTGGACGCGAGTTTAAATTTTAGGTAAATAAAGCGTTCCTACTTGTCACAATACATAAGAGATTATCCAGTGAGGGATCAAACGTTTTTCTCGTGCAGCTTGTCATAACCGAAAAGTGAGTAGAATCATCCGTATGATAATCAAAAGGTTACCCCGCCCCGCATCTTACGTGAATCGGGCAATAACAAGTTTAAATACCCAAAAGGGCTTGGCCAAATTCGATTACCAATTTTGGCGGACGTTATTTGGTGGAGTTATTGTCTCTTGATTGACAAAAAATGTCATTTTACCATGAGGGAAAGCAGGGGGGATATAAATTCTACGAATTAGATTGTTTCTTCACTGTTAATTATCGCATAATTATGTGATAATACGAGCTCCGCCCATTTCAACACCTCGTGTACTATACAACCAACCCCAAACCAAAACCAAAACAACTATGTACACAAATTTTATTTCAAAAAAATTACCGAAAAATTAAGTTTTTATCTCAAATCCACAGTTGATAAATCCCATGAGAATCTGCAATCATGTTCTCGAACGCAGAGAGAGAGAGAGAGAGAGAGAGAGAGAGAGAGAGAGAGAGAGAGAGAGAGAGAGAGAGAGAGAGAGAAAAAGCATGGGCGCAAAACTCTTCGCAAAATTTTACAGAATTATAGTAAATTAAATTCATATTTATAAAACACATACATCCTAAATTTACTTGATATATTTATAGGAATACGTAGGTTTTAACCATAGAGAAAAAAAATTATTTCCTTACTTGGTATTTAAGTCATCTCTGTTCATGTAAACTAATTTTGTCTCTCATTAAATCAGTGCATATTCAAAATATGCAAGATAGTTTTTATATTTAAGAATAGATTCAATATATACTTCCTATAATCACAGTGCACTTTTATATTCAAATCATAATGTCCGATTCATAATAAGTTGCTCACCCACAGCTTATTGAAAACCGAGTAGTAGTGCAGCTTGTCTTGTGAATGTTTTACACGGTTTAACCCTAGAGGGCGGACCATTTGATTCTGAGGGGGGGGGGGGGGGCTGGTGGCAGATTTTGGAAATAAATATTCTGGCCTTGAAAATATATAAATAAATAATCTGTCCTCGACTTGCAAGAAATTAATAATCTGACCTTAACTGGTGCCAAAGTTGTGTTGAACATTAATTTATGTTTAAAAATTGTGGGCTCGCCTCGCCTGCCATATTTCATTCTTCAATTTTCCAGCTGGCTACACTCGCCCCCCCCCTTTTTTTTTTTTGTAGAGGATAGTCTCTTATGTATGACAACAAGTAGATACAATTACTCTAGTCAGTGTAATTTTAATGTTATGCTTTATTACCTAAAAGTTAAACTCGCCCAGGTGAAGAAAGGGTTCATAAGACTCCATCCCACCAGGTTATGTGGATGTACTATATGTACAGTTAATTAAAATAAACTCAAAAGCCCAAAATTAGACAAAACATTATTAAAACCTCTACACAGTGAAACCACGCCTAAAAAACACCTTCATAAATAAGACCATGAATTTCCAGACTCTTAATTAATGTTGAATCAGTACAGAACCTTACTTAAGAGACCACCCCACTAATGAGGCCACTTTGAGTCAGATAGGTGGTTTTAATGGTGAGGTATCGCTGTATTATTAAATAAGAAGTTGGAAAATTAATAAAAATGAATTACCATACTTTTAGCACCTGGCTATGCTCAGTAAAAACAACTTTATATTCTTCCTTCCCTCTAACTTCAAATCATAGATCTGTTCAGGATTTGTCTATATATTTTGAATTTCATGGCTTTTGACTATGCTTAGTTTATCTCTAAAGTGTTTGCCCTACATATCAGTAAATAAATTTGGATTTGCGTTTTCAAAGTATGCATGAATATGAACAAAATTTGCATTATATCTAAATTTATATGATTTTCCCTACAGTGCGTTATTTTATTATGAGCTGGATATATAAAACTAAATCACCGATGATATCAGATTCTTAACACTGAATGAACGCACCATTTTCACACTACATGTACAGCATCTGGTCAACCCCCCTCCAAGAAAAACTTCATAGGCGTCGGAACCGGGGTGGTGCTAGTTAGCGAATTGTTACTATATTTTCGTCATTTTAAAAAGCAAAAATATATGAATAAAAGTGTGATATGGAAATTGAAATCTTGAAGTTGAGTTTATGTTGCTGAAATGGACATACATGTGGAATTTTCCGTCAATATAATGTGTTATTAATCCCATACTGCAAATGTGCCTTGACTTGTTCTCAATAAACAATTTAGCATTATAACCTAACTGCGTTGATGTTCCATCAACTCGTAAAAATGAAGAAAATAAATAATCTGTTCCTGGTCTGCTTAAAAATAAATATTCTGTCCTGTCCCCCGGTCGTCCCCTAGCTGTTCTGGTCATTGTCTTGATAACCATTTCCGCCTAGAAAGCGACAGTAATTTAAGAGACTTTAAAATCCAACTGTCACATTATCATATTTAGGGGTATATTCACAGAACAATTTATGTTCGATCCATAATAAAGCTCATCCACATCTTTATGAAAACGGAGTAGTACTTAGCGCAGCTTCACTTGTTGTGAAATCTTGTCTCGGTTTATCACAGCACGAAAAAAACCGTTTTCTCGTTGGCATAATCCATTCAAAAATATGTGACAACTATTTGGGTAGGCGTGGTTTGTTTCACTCGCGCGCACTGTCACGTACTTTTTTTGACCGACATTTATGCACTTGTTGAACTTATCTGTTTTTACATATGTTCATGTTGTAATACAATGTAGATCTATATCGAAAAATGTATTTTTCAGTTTGTCTCAAATATGAAAAATTAACTAACAATACTACGATGGCATGACGCTGCCATCGACATGTTGAGATATTCTGACTAGTTATGTCGACAAGGTGTGATAATTAATTGCGCGCTATATTAACAAAACGACTTAATTTTGACGACGTAACCTGATATTTTTCCCAATATGTCAACATATTGATATGGACGATATCGACATAATGATGTGACCAGATTATATCAACATGTCAACAAAAAATGGTTTTATATGAAACTGTATTTTGCGCAGTAAAACGGTCAGATTATATCGACATGTTAAGATAATCATCACATTTTATTATACCTCTAATATGTATCTTACTTCTGATTAGTCAAAACCATATCACGTGATCTAAAACATGCCACCCTGAAACATTTATGCCACCCTCTATGGTGATTTATGTCACCCTCTCCTGCGCAGAAATCGATGCGCGTACGGTTCGTTTTTCCTCAGTAACCTATGTGGTAGGTACCTCTAGCAGATAAAATGGCCGTTTTATAACGCATAGATTAGGCTACTCGATGCAGATTGGAATGGAGAGAAACAACAGCCGAAATTTAATGATACATCGTTGTCAGATATATTTGCTGCAGTCAGTTTTGATAGAGACTTAAGATTAAAAAAAGACGCAAAGAATGATTACACATATCGATAGTGTTGAGTATCGAAGGCGCTATGTGACATGTGATACAACCGTTATAAACTTACGTAGGTCAGTTTGTCGGTTAAGTTTTATTGCGTTTTAGTATAATAAAACAAATATTGCCTTTGCTTTGGGTTGACATGAATATTTACCCATCCCCGAGGTGTTATGTCACCCTCGGGTGACATAACGCCTCTCGGGTGTACAAATATTCATGTCAACTCAAAACAAGGTTTAACATTGTAAGATCGGTTTGAAATTATGCACATATTTCCTGTACTAGGAGCAGGATAACTTGATAGGTCTGTATTAGGCCACTATTCTGGGGCGGATTCAGGAATTTCAAAAGAGGGCGTAAAGTTTGTTTTTCTTTTATTGGGAATGACAAGGCGCCGTACATGTGAAAATTGTGTTCGACCATTCAGTGTAAAGAATTGGATATCATCGATAACTGAATTTTCAGAATAACAAGGAAAAATCGTATACATTTTGATGAAATGCATTTTTTTTTTTCAAATCAATTTTCATATCAATACATGCTGAGAAAACGCAAACGAAAAATTCTCTACCGATATATAGGGCAAACACTTTAGAAGGAAACTGAAATTGTGGTCAAAAGCCATAAAAAGCCAGGATGGATCCAGAATTCCAAGTTTGAGGGAAGGTAGGCCGAACTTTCTGCCTTGATTTTAAGCGATTGTTTTTAGGTAAAATCAGAACATCGCTTAAAATCGGGGCAGAAAATTCGGCCTAGAGGGAAGGAGGAGTATCATAATTGTTTCGCCGACCATAGGGATATATATATATATATATATATATATATATATATATATATATATATATATATATATATATATATTAATTTTTCAATTTTTTATTTAAAACATATAGGTTTTTAATATTTTTGTTAACTTCTGCGCTTTTGAGTTGATTTTTGCTGTAAGGCATACATCTTTACACTGGTGTCCAAAGGAGGGCCATACGCCTTTTAAGCGTACCTTCACCATTGGATTATTCAGTGAAAACCACGATCGATATGCAAATAATTGTTCCTGGACTTTTTAATTTCATTTTTAAAAAAAAACGTTATGTTTCACAATTAGTCTTTATTTTCCTTAAAAAATGTTATTTTCAATAGTATTGTACAAGTAACTTACCCCATAGAAAAGTGTTGGTTATGTTGTGATACACCATGGCCGGTTGCATAATTTCACTCAATCCGCTAGAAAATCACATTGATTATTACCTTTCTTAAAAGAAAAAGTTACTTACTTCCAGACATTGAATTATGACCTCTCTATCGTTAAAATGTTTAGCTTATTGATTAATTCGAAAGCCGATGAAGTATTCTCTAGCTTCCAGACACAAAATCATCGTTTACTTTCCCCATGATCCAGCTGGGTATGCTTCCAAGAAATATTTGTTATGGGTGGGAGTTCCGTACACGTGAAAATGTTGCGTTCATTCTGTGTACAGAATTGAATATCATCGATGATTAAATTTTAATATCTTAAGCTGATAATAAAACAAGGGAATCTCGTATCCATTTTAATCCAATGCAAATTTGCTGTACAAATAAATTTTCATATTAATACATGTGTCATTTGCTTACTCATGTGCTCACTTTTGAATTTATCTTCAATTTAAAAGTAAGCAAATGATTTGAATGGTGTTTTACGCAAACTTATAAGTTTTATAGTGGCTAGCAGTTGTTAGTTTAGTTTACACATTGATATATTTATTTCCAAATTATATAGAAGACGGAACAAGTTTTTAAACTTATTAAGTCCCTCGGTGTTGTAGCATAGAGTCCCCAAGGAAGAACGGGCTCGGGCCCAACTTTCCATCCAATACCCCCCCCCCCCCCCCACGCTAACTCAAAATACTGGATCCAACCAGGCTTCTTAAATAGAAGCACAATAATGACTATGACTTTTTGAGAATATGTTGTCAAAATAAAGTTGTTTTGTCAATATAACGCAATTAATAATTATACCATGTCGACAGAACAGTAATCAGATTATCTCAACATGTGGATGGCAGCTTTATGCCATTGTACATACAAGATCTAAATCGTACGCCTCGGTCAATATCATGCTTCTTTGGACTGATAAATCCTTATTTCACCCTTAATCAAAGTGGATAAATTATATGACTCGTGGATTTTTCCGAAGTATCAATCGAAAAAGCGCTACTTTCATTCAATCGACAGTCCAGAGCCGTGGATTGTTATGTCGCCCTCTGGACCTTCCATTCTTTTCCTATTTGACTGGATGAAACAAATGCATAAACCAATGAACAAGAGGCCCAATGGGCCTTCATGGCCACCTGAGAAAATTTTCAAGTCAAGATTGGTTAAAATTAGTCCATCGGTTATTGAGAATATGTCGAAAATGTCTAAAATGTCAAAAAAAAAAACCCATTCTTTCTGTAAAAAATATGAAAAATCCACTAAAAGGGGAAATAGCTCCCAAAACAATTTTGGCCCTATTGACTTTTTGTAGATCTTTGCATTCTGAACACACATTTTTGTTTCTTTCACGTTCACTCTACCTATTATGCCTTTGGAGATAATAGTACAAAACAGCCCAAAACATGAATAATTCACATAAAGGAGAAATTATTCCCATAAGTGGAAACCTGACAGTTTTGGCCCTTATGACGTTTCAGTAGATCTTCGCGTGCTGAACATTTTTGCTTCTTTCACTTTCTCTCAATCTATTATACTTTTCAAGATAATAGGACAAAACTGTCCAAAACATGAGAAATCCACTAAAAAGGGGGAAATAACTTCCATATGGGTCGACCGAGCAATTTTGGTCCTATTGAATTTTTGGAGATCTTAGCAAGCTGAACATTTCTGCTTTTTTTTCATTTTTTTTCCTATCTATTATACTTTTCAATATAATAGGACAAAACAGACCAAAACATGAATAATTTACAAAAAGGGAAAAAACTCTCAAAGGGTCGACCCAGCAATTTTGGCCCTGATAACGTTTTGTAGATCTTTGTGTGCTTAACATTTATGCTGCTATCACTTTCTCTCGATCTGTTATACTTTTCAAGATAATAGGACAAAGCTGTCAAAAACAAGAGAAATCCACTAAAAAGGGGAAATAACTTCCTTAAGGGTCGACCGGGCAATTTTCGTCCTATTGAATGTTTGGAGATCTTTGCAAGCTGAGCATTTTTGCTTCTTTCACTTTCTCTCAATCTATAATACTTTTCAAGGTAATAGGTAAATACAGCCAAAACATGGATAATCCACATTAAAGGGGAAATAACTCCTATAAGGGGCAACCTGACAATTTCTACCCTGTCGACTTTTTGTGTATCTTGGCATGCTGAAAATGTTTGCTTCTTTCACTTTAACTCTATCTATTATACTTTTCAAGATAATGTCAAAAAAAAAAAAAGAAGAAAACATGCAAAAACATGAAAAATCCACTTAAAAGGGGAAATAACTCAAATAGGGGTCGACCTGACAATTTCCATCAAAATAAAATAATGGTATATTTTTACAAGCCGCTCTTTTTTTAGGTAACGTTGTTTTTAGTTTTAATAATTTTGGCGATACATGCATTAAATAAAAAAAATATCTGCTGACTCATTCGTTCTATATTTACCATGGCAGCCAAGTTTGGTCCTAACCCCTTTTCATCCACAAACTTTATGCGGCTTCCCATGGTTATACTTCCTGTCAAGTTTGGTTCAAATTGGCACAATGATTCTGGAGGTAGTAAAAAAAGTCTAAAAACATATTTTCCATTTAATTAGGTGTCTGATACTTTGGCCTTTGTCCCCATGACCTTGAAATTTGTCAAAATGATCCTTATATTATTTGTAACAACTTTGTCATATATCTTTATATACAAAAAATTGATCAGTTTTGAGTTATTAAACAATTTGTAATACAATCATATCGTATGTTACTGAATCGCCCCCTAGTGGCTCGTTTATTGACAGATTTCAATTTCGTTTGCAAACTTTGTAGATATTGACTTGACAATCATGCATACACAAATTGAAAGTCATCTGATCATTGGTTCACGAGAAGATTTTTAAAGATGTTCGAAGTTTTGGTCCATTTGGGCAGTGTTGGGGCCTCTATGGGTCCTAGCCCTTAGCCCCTTTTCATTCGCAAACTTTATGCAGCTTCACATGGGGATGATACGTGCCAGGTTTGGTTCAAATTGGTCCTCTGGTTCTTGAGAAGAAGTCAACAATGTGTAAATGTGTACGACGGACGACGACAGACAAAACACGATCGCAATAGGCTACCTTGAGCCTTTGGCTCAGATGACCTAAACACCGACTCTCATTTAACCATCGCTCTTAATTATTCATGAAAAATAAAAGTCTAAATATCTTGAAAATCGATCTGTGCAAGAGTTGAATATTAAAGTTGAATCGAGATTCGGCTTAGCCTCGGTCAATATCATGCTTCTTTGGCCTGATTAATCCTTATATTATACCTCTTCATAAATTCTAGCGATTTCATTGGACAATACGCATTGAGTATTTTCCATTGTCGCGGTCAGTCCAGGGTGATATTCAATAAAAATATCACATGCGCAGAAATGGATGCGCGTACGGTTCGTTTGTTTTTCCTATGAAGTAGGCTTAATTAGGTGTAACCTCTATATGAGTTGTGTAACATACATTTCTTCGACGCAGACTGGAACTGAAAGAAACAACAACCGAAATTAAATGATTTGACAGAATTGATATATCATTATCAAATATATTTACTGAAGTCAGCCAAACAGACATGCTCGCTTCAAAATCGCCACTAAGAATGGTTTGGGTATCGAAGGCAGTTTGTATTACGAACGTGATGAACTTACGTACTTGTAGATTTTTGTATGAATAATGTATAAAAATAATACTGCTAATGCAGTTTATTTTGTGTTTTAAGTAATTCAATGGCAGTGGATCGGTATAATATGATTAATATAACATTCCCGAGAGGGTGGTAGTGGAAATTGTTACCCCTTAAAAATCTTTGTCAACCGAGCCGAATGTATTTCCTCGGGGTGGCAATTTTCACTACCACACTCTCAGGAATGTTATATTCATATACTACCACCCTCTCGGGAATGTTATATTTGTATAGTAACCTCTATATGAGTTATGTTACATGCATTTCTTCGACGGAGACTGGAACCCAAAGAAATGATATGACAGAATTGATATATCATAATCAAATATATTTGCTGAAGTCAGCCAAACAGAAGTGCTCGCTTGAGGCTTAAGATTCAAAATCGACATAAAGAACGGTTTGAATATTGAAGGCAGTTTGTATTAACGAAGCGTGATGAACTACGTACATGTGGATCTAGATTGTTGCACGAAGAAAGTATAAAATAATACTGCTGTTGCAGTTTATTTTTTGTTTTAAGTACTTCAATGGATAATATATGCTTCAATACATTGGATCGCTTTTAATATAATAAATACATGTATAACATTCCTGATCGGGTGGAAGTGGAAATTTCCACCCCCTCAGGAATGTTATATTTATATAATGTCACCCTCAACAACTCAATCAATAACTGAAATAATTGCAGCGCCCTCTACCACTACCGTTTCTCGAGGTTAATGGAGCAATCGGAGATCGGCGGAATATAACGACTGGCATTATTCGGGTTAATTATACACTTATTACTCTAGTTGTAGGGAGACATGAGGATTTGTTTACCCGCGACAAGTCATATTCCCATCAGCTTCGCCCCCGGGAAATATGACTTGCCTTCAGTAAACAAATCCTCGTGTCTCCCTACAACCAGGGCAATGAATTGTTTATTATATCGAAGTATAGCATCAATAAAGACTGTGGAATAAGCTGCAAGGGTTTTTCGCATGAGGGAGACATGACGCGCGCGAGGGAGACATAAAGTGTAGTCTCCCTGACACGTGACGGCTCTCAACCAATCCCTGGCCGTGTTTTATTGATAAGGTATATAAATTAACAAAACATGGTTTTCAATGGGGCGCCGTTTTACTTTTTAATACCAGTTACTGATATCGCTCTTTCGAATAGGTGCTATCACTAATTCCAATAGGTGATATCACTCATTCGAATAAGTGATATCACTTGTCTCTTGTAGGAGCAGACAGAGCCGCCGAAACCATACCGCCGACTCCTGCCATTCTGAACTAGGGCCCGATTTCCGCACAAAATTGTTTTAAAAGTGGTTGAACTTAAAACACCCTATATAATTCTTTGGACCAAATGTAAGGAAACAAAGAAAAAAAAATTTATAATACCAAAGATGACACAAGTCATATTTTTGTTAGACCCTGGAATATATTTTATTTTTGTGTAGGGAGCATTCATTGGCATTGATTCCTGAGTGATATCACCTATTCGAATAGGTGATATCACTTTACAAAACGAATAGGTAATATCACTTAGCCGAATAAGTGATATTACTTATTCGACTAGTTGATATCACTCATTCATTTTAATAGGTGATATCTTTCATCCGATTAGGTGATATTACTCATTCGTATAAGTGATATCACTTAAGAATTTATAAAAATGATATCACCTATTCACATAAGTGATATATATCACTTATAGGAATGAGTGATATCAACTAGTCGAATAAGTAATATCACTTATTCGGCTAAGTGATATAACCTATTCGTTTTGTAAAGTGATATCACCTATTCGAATAGGTGATATCACTCAGGAATCAATGCCAATGAATGCTCCCTACACAAAAATAAAAGATATTCCTGGGTCTAACAAAAATATTACTTGTGTCATCTTTGGTATTATAAATTACTTATTTTTGTTTCCTTACATTTGGTCCAAATAATTATATAGGGTGTTTTAAGTTCAACCACTTTTAAAACAATTTTGTGCGGAAATCGGATCCTAGTTCAAAATGGTCGGAGTCGGCGGTATGGTTTCGGCGGCTCCGTCTGCTTTGAATGCTAAACTCCGTCCAACTCCTACAAGAAACACGGGGACGATTCCGATTCCGCAGCGCTGCGCCTTTATCCATTATACCGTAGCAATTGATATTACCTATTCGAAAGAATGATATCACTTTCTGGTATTAAAAAGTTAAACGGCGCATCATAGTTTTCTATGTTGACATTGCTGTGATAAATTGTTTAACGCAATCCCATTAAATTTTCGAAGGATACAGAAAGACGAAGGCATTTGTACATGTATGGATTAATATCATTAAACGTGATAGGTTAAATCCATAAAAATTATACCAAATAAATACCTATAAAAATGATATGCCAAACATTTTAGCAATGACATTGATACTGTACTATAGACCTACATATTTAGTATAGCCTGGGATCCTGGCTACTAAGTCTTATGTTTTATACTTCCCCATATGTGTTAGAGTTTACTGTCTCTTCGCATTTTTTTGTTTTTGGGGGGAGGGGGTGGGCGCACTAGATATACTTAGTCTCTGCACATGTCATATATGTATATTAATCCTAAAAATTCAACTCTGTTTAGAATTAATCTTTTCATTACAAATATGTTGAAATATAACTGAAATCCGTTCCATTAAAACATCGAATTTATAAATTTTCTGAAAATATGTTTCAGAATCAAATTACAAGAATAATCGCACACCGGAATGACAAAACCACAGTGGCATTAATTTTAATTTTCAATCTTGTATATATTCCTATTATCATGTTCCTACCTTTCGATTAACCAGGGGTCTATTTTCATATGAAACCCTGTGTAGAGAAAAAAATCCCTCATGCTTAGGAATGGGGTCAAGGAATTCCGCCTAGAGAACTTTAGATCAGCACTTGATGAAATCGGCACCTAGATTTGCGGAACATAAATTATAAAGATTGCTTTTTTGATTACCCACATTATTGTAAATCTTATGCTTACGTGTAGCCTCTCTGTAATTTTGATTTTAGTGCTTTTACTTATTTATCCTGCTTGTATTTTATTTCTTTTGTGTAGAAATTGTAATCTGCTATGTATTTTTGTCTTTTAAATGTTAAGCTGCTCTGCTGCTAATTGTTTTACGCATGCCATGATTTAATAATCAGTGGCTTTCTTTTTCTTGAGCATATGTGTATGTTTTACATTTGTAAGCTCATTTTAGTGCTTTTATGGTGAATTGTGAAATTTTGACCGCTTTGTTAATAAATGTTTTATTGATCTGTATATGTATGTTAAATATTGTATGCTACAAATTAGTGCATTTTATGTCATTTTGTATCGCAAACGTTTCACTAACCTGCTGTGCTATAAACTGTTCACGTCATGTTGCTTTTACGTTAACTATGTCGGTTAAAAGCTATTGTCCTCCTAACATAACTTTATTATTTATTTTTAGAAGAAAATTCTGTACTATTTAGTCATAATACAGAATTTTATTCTAAAAATAAATAATAAAATTATGTAAGGAGGACACTATCTAGAGCTTGTGTTGTTTTTTGTTTTAAAATTTGCACCGACTTTAAATAAATACTTGTCTTGTCCATAAAAATCTATGAAAATATTGTGTAGAACTAGAAACTAGAGCAACATCGGGTATTATGGACAGGCTGGTGTTATCGACACCCATAATAAAAAAAATCCTGTCTATGGGGATCTGTTTTAGTATTTATTCACTATTGTCTGATATAAAAAATTTACATTTTGATATAAAATAATCGAATTTCTGATATCAAAAAACATTTTTTGATATCCAAAAATCATTTTCTGATATAAAGAACTTGAATTTGAGATATAAAAAATACAACGAATTTCTGAAATCAAAAATTAGATTTTTTGATATCAAAAAATGAATTTTTGATACCATAAATTTGATTTTTTAGTATCAGAAAATCATCAAGAAATCGTTTTTAATTTTTGATATCAGAAATTAGAATTTTTGATATCACAAATTTGATTTTTTTATATCAGAAATTGACTTTATTTCCTATCAGAATTGTACAACTACTGCTCCCTAAGATTTCGCGCCAGATACTAGACCGCGTGTTATTAGGCCCTATTTACTGCGGACCATTGATTGTGTTCAATTTTTCTTGTTCAGCAGCTGTCTTCCCTCGCTTCCGTCCGCCATGTTACGTGCCCGTTTGGATCAGAATTTTTGGCTTGGCCTAGGCCTACTGCTCAAGATTAAACATTCAAGATGGGCTTAGCTTATTTAATCATTCCGTCTAAAATTAAAAACAATCAATTACTAAAACTACGGTTTTTATTCTTTTAAATATACATAGATTTACCCCGGTCTTGACAAGGATCATTTATGGGATATTTTCTGATATAAGAAATAACATTTTATATCAGAAAATCGTTTTTTGTGATATCAAAAAATCGAATACTTGGTATCAGAAAATAGGTTATTTTTTATATCAAACAATAATTTTTTGATATCAGAAATTCGATTTTTTATATCTTTTTTATATCAAATAATACTACATATTTTTTTATATCAGAAAATGATTTTCTGATATATAAAAAAAAATTCTGATATAAAAAATCACCTCTATTTCCTGATATAAAAAAATCGAATTTCTTATATTAAAAATTTGAATAGTATATGATGATGATACTGATTATTTACGAAAGGCTGACCTCCTTAACTCCTTTTTTACATGGCAGTCAACTTTTGATAACTCAAATAATGATGTCCATGAGAAAGAAAACCAAAATATTTAAGATATAAAGTTGTTATTTCAGAAAACGACGTTTGTGACATTCTAAAAGTCTTAAATCCAATCAAAGCTGTTGGGAATGATTATGTGAATTCTAGGCAACAGAATTATCTAAGCCTCTTTGTAAACCTTTTTTTAAATATATCACTATTCTAAAAAGTTTTTCCCACTCAATGGAAAAGAGCTTAGGTGGTTCCATTATTTAAAAAAAGATGATCCTAAAAAGATAAACAGTTATACAGAGTTGGGGACAAAAGTGTTGGTAGCTATCATTTCTTTACTATATATTTCATATAAAACCACATTTTGTCCATAAAATATTGTGAAGCTATTTCTTATCACATTTCAATATAATTTTCACCATTAAACAGAGAATGTTTCCAATTTTCATTGATTATTTGGATAGAACTTTCAAATTTGTAATTTCAAAGATTTAACAATTTCTTATTTAGAAATTAAAAATCAAAATATATAATGAAACTGGTTTAATTCTTTGTTTAATGGTGAAAATTCTATTGAAATGCGATCAGGAATGGCTTCACAATATATTTTTTTAAAATGTGGTTTTATATGAAATATATGATAAATAAAAGTACTGAAAGTACTGATACCAGTTGATGGCAATTGTAAGTTTTAATGAGGTATAATACACTCAGTATGCTGAATACTTTTTAATTCGGAAAATAAGGTTTTACAAAAAAGGGTCAGACATTTGGCCCTAACGTGAATACTGATGGCTTATTTATTATGCAACAAACTACATAGATCAGCGATATTATTATACAAGAGCCCAACGGGGCCTCAAGTCGCTTGGTCAACATTGCAGAAAACATAAAAAGATAAAATGGCTAATAAACATGGAAAACAGTAGGCTCATTGGGGGACTTAAAAATAACCTGAGTGAAATGAATTTTACTGACAATATACTGAAATGCAACCAAAAGCTTGAAAAATTCATTGAAATGGAGAATTAAGTTGCATAAGGGTAGACTTGCCTTGCCGATATTTTTATAAATCTTTCAAGATAATGTGCAACAACAGTATAAAACATGCAAAATCCATTTAAAAGGGGAACTAACTTTCACAAGGATCACCCTCACAAGGGTTGACCTGACAATTTTATTCCTGTTACTTTTTCAAAGATCTTTGCATACTGAACATTTTTGCTTCTTTCACTCTATCTATTATCCTTTTCAAGACAATAGGACAAAACAAATGAGAAATCCACTAAAAGGGGAAATAATTCCCATAAAGTTCGACCTGACAATTTCGGCACTATTGACTTTTTTGTAGATCTTTGCATGCTGATTATTTTTGCTTCTTTCACCTTCTCTCTATCTATTATACTTTTCAAGATAATGTCAAAAACGTCCAAAAAAAAACATGAAAAATCCTCTTAGGGAAAAAACTCCCATAAGGGCAACCTGACAATTTCGGCCCTATTCACTTTTTCTGTAGATCTTTGCATGCTGAACATTTTTGTTTTTCACTTTCTTTCTATCTAGTATTTTCAAGATAATAGGACAAAACTGTCAAAACATGAAAAATCCACTAAAAGGGGAAATTGTAGATCTTTGCATGCTGAACATTTTTGCTTCTTTCACTTTTCAAGATGATGTCAAAATACATCCAAAAACATGAAAAATCCCCTTAAAAGGGGAAAAAACTACCGTAAGGGGCAACCTGACAATGTCGGCCCTATTGAATTTTTAGTAGCTCTTTGCATGCTGAACATTTTTGCTTCCTTGACGTTTACTCTATTATACTTTTCAAGATAATGTCATAAAACATTAAAAAACATGAAAAATCCACGTAAAAGGGTTAATAACTGCCATAAGGGTCGACCGGACAATTTCCGCATCAAAATAAAACCTTTGTAGATTTTTGTAAGCCGCTCATTTTAAAGCAACGGTTTTTTCTCTAGCTGGAATAATTTTGGAGATACATGTAACATGAAATATATCTATATTTAGCCATGGCAACCATGTTTGGTCCTAGCCTTTTTTCATTTGCAAACTTTATGCGACTTTACATGGTTATACTTCCTGTCAAGTTTGGTTCAAATTGGTCCAATGATTCTGGAGAAGTAGTCAAAAATGTTGAAAATATTACCAAAAATACCCCATATTTTCCATTTACTTAGGCGCCTTTGACCTTGACCTTTGACCCCATGACCATGAAAGTTTGATCCTCAGATAATTCCTAACAACTTTGTATACAAAAAGTCGATCAGTTTTGAGTTATTAAACAATTTGTAATACAATATAATAATACAATATACCCTTTGTTACTGAAGCGCCCCCAAGTGGCTCGTTTATAAACAGATTTCATTTTCGTTCGCAAACTTTGTAGATATTGACTCAACAATCATGCATACAGAATTTGAAACTTATCTGATCATTGGTTCATGAGAAGAAAATGTTTAAAGATGTACCAAGTGTTTGTCCTTTTAGGCCTCTTTAAGGGCCCCTATTGGTCTGGTCCTATCTCTTTTCATTCGCAAACTTTATGCGGCTTCAAATGGATGTCATATACCAAGTTTGGTTAAAATTGGCCCACTAGTTCTTGAGAAGATGATTAAATGCAAATGTTAACAGACGGACAACGACGGACGCTAGACCTTTGGCTATAGCAATGGCTCACTTGGCCCTTCGGGACAGGTGAGCTAAAAATATTGTGCTTATAAACATCTTTCCATCGATATTAAATTTCTATGCGACAGGGCAGTATTATATCCTCACGCTATATTTCCAATCAGTAGCCTTAAATTTCTATGTCAATACGTGTACATGTAAAACATTTTCCCAACTTCAAAGGCTGTCGCGAGTTTTTCATCAGTTAAGATTACGTGAATGGAGCTTGACGCAATTTGCATGTCCAACTTCAAAAACTTGACCAAAACTTATTTGAATATCAATCATGCGCAAGAATTGTTAACAGTCCAGTCTATCGCTTTGAATGTCAATTCGAGTATAATGGTCAAAAATAATTGAAAAGTAACATTCTGAAGCAAATTATTTATATCTTAAAATTCATAAAGGACGCCGAACTGACCTTTAATAGCATATATTTCAACAAGTCTTGTAGACCTATATTTTTCAGCGAATTGTTACTATATTTTCGGCATTTAAAAAGCAAAAATATACGAATAAAAGTGTGATTTGGAAATTTTTAAGTTGAGTTTATGTTGCTGAAATGGACATACATGTGTTATTAACCCATACTGCAAAATGTGCTTTGACTTGTTCTCAATAAACAACTTAGAATAACATAACTGCGTTGATGTTCCATCAACTCGTAAAAACGATAGCGTGCGAATACTTTTGTCCCAGCTCTGCAGACCCATATCTCTACTGTCTCTCGTTAGTAAAGTATTTGAAAGAAATGCATACTTTCATACATGACAATTGACTGCTATCTGAGCACCAATCTGGATTTCAACGGTTAATCAATTATCATTCTTAAGGCATGAATTTTCAAAAGCACTTGATGAGGGAAAAGAAAGAGTAGTTTTCTTTGATATAAGTAAAGCTTTTGATAGAGTATGGCACAAAGATTTATTGTATAAAATTGAACTAGGAATAAAAGGGGACTTATTAGAATGAATATAAAAGTTATCTATGTAATAGAAAACATGGAGTTGTAATAAATAGTATAGATTCCACATATATTGAAACCAATGTTGGAGTCCCCCAAGGATCTATATTAGGTCCACATTTCTTCTTAATACTAGTATTTTTAAATGACATTGTTATTGATATAGGCTGTGCAATAAAACTCTTTGCTGACAACACTTCCAGATGTTTAATCATTGAACATCCTGTAAATGCTGCCTTGGAATTAAATGAAAATATTGAAAAGGTTAACAGATGGTCCAAAAATGGCTAGTTAAATTCAATCCGCGTAAAACGAAAAGTAAGCAATCGGATTATTCATCCAGCTCTCTATTTTAATCAAACTCCAGTCGATTTTGATCTGATCTGGATAGAAATACCCTTAACGTAACCGTTATGTATTTATCATTTATACGCCCAGTCATGGAATATGGTGACATTATATTTGATAAATGTCCTGATTATTGTAAAGACAAACTAGAAAAAAATAATATAGAGGCAGCGCGAATCATTACAGGAGCTACAAAACTTGTGAATCTAAACCAGTTGTATACTGAGTCAGCTGGGTTAGAACGTCTTGAGTCACGTTTATTTGTTTGTTTATTGTCGTACGTCCCATTCAAGAATATTTCACTGAAATGGAGACGTCACCAAATGCCGGTGAAGGGCTTCAAATTTTGGCCCATGCCCGGCACTTACGGCCATTGAGCAGTGAGGGTTCTTTAACGTGCCGACACCTACTGTGACACGGGACCTCCAGTTTTTACTGTCTCATCCAAAAGACAGGAAACCAACCTGCCGCCTCACGACCTCACGATGCAGAGTCGAGTGCGCTACCGACTGAGCCAGGCCGGCTCTCTTGAGTTACGTAGAAATAAACATAAACTTATGGAATTTTACAAACTCAAGAATTTCATGACCCTGAATACCTTAGAAATTTTTCACCAACATTCATATAACAATTATATCATACCTAATTGTCAATCTGCTTACCACTTGAATAGCTATATTCCTTCAACCCTCTCACTTTGGAATCTGCTACAATGTCACATTAAAGAATCAAACACTATTTCCTCATTCAAATATGATTTTTCTAAACTCTACGAACCACTTACTGTCCCAAGTTATTACTATGTCGGAAAACGTACGGGACAGATACTTCATGCCCGTTTACGGATGCTTTGCAATAGTCTCAAACATCATATACACACGTAGCTCACTTTCAAATGGTGAGATCCTTCAAAATCACGTGTCCGTATTACGCTCTTTGGATGTACCTACAACCGATACTGATTTTGAGTTACCATATTTATATTGGATACCTAAACTTCATAAAACCCCATATAAGCAGAGGTACATAGCAGGATCCAGCAAATGTTCTACCAAACCTTTATCTTTACTCCTTACCAAGATATTGACAGCCGTTAGGGAGAAACTTCAGCAATACTGTACAGTTGTTTATTCCAGAAGCGGTGTAAATCAGATGTGGATACTTAAAATTCTAAACAACTTTTAAAAAGTTTAAAGGCACAACTATTCCACATAAAAAATTAAAAGAAAGACTTTTTGGCATCATAGACAATTGTTTTTCACTAAAGGTGGTTCCCGAAAATTTAACTATCTAGTGATTGGTTATCATGATACAATGTACTTATTTTGTCAAACACTACTCTGATTCTACACATAAATATACTGCAGTTGGTATAAAAACATGCTGGAATTTCTGATCAATTATTTATATATTTGTAATGTTCGGAGATGTTGTCTTTTAACAAACTGTCGGCATTCCTTTGGGAACCAATGTGCCCCTTTATTGGCCGACCTGTTCCTTTATTCATACGGAGCAGATTTCATTCAGAAACTGCTGAATCAAAAGAAGAAAAAGCTAGTGGTGTCCTTTAATTTGACATTTAGATATATAGATATAATCAACAATGACGTTTGTCAATGTCAATTAATAATGATACAACAGTTCATACTTTTCACACTATAGATCCAGACGGTAAATTGGCAACTAAGCTATACGACAAACGCGACGATTTCGGGTTTCCTATCGTAAATTTTCCACATTTATGTAGTACTATCCAACAGTCACCCGCATATTCACAAATGATTCAATGTGCCTGGGCGTGTTCAACACATGAACATTTCATATACAGATGTAAACTACTCACTAACAAATTACTGACACAGGGATATCGAAAACCGCGTTTGATGTCAATGTTCCGCAAATTTTACGGTCGGTATAATAGTCTTGTTTACGATTATTCTGTTTCACTAGGTGAAATGTTGAGTTGCCTTTTCGTTGGCGGTTGTTGAGACGTCTGTACCAATTGTGACGAGGATAGACTCCTCACGTATTTCATTTAGACTTGATTGTGGACTCACTGCGGGTGTTACCGGTGGACAGGGGATGCTTACTCCTCCATGGCACCTGATCCCATCTCTTGGCTTCCAGAGGTCCGTGTTTGTCCATTTTTGCCGGATTTGTATCTGTGTTCTGGACATCCTAAAGATTTATACTTTGGTATCTGAGATGTTTTATATTGTTCTTGGGAAATGTAGACAATAATCCATGTTCTTGCGGTGAAATTGAAACGACCTCACATTACCTATTGCATTGTCAAAATTACCACGATCTACGAGCTCTTTTAGAAAACTTCCTAAATTTCTCAATAAGGTATGATGTTCTTCTGTACGGCGATACTAAGAGAGACTTCGAATTTAACAAAAATGTATTTATCCATGTTCAAAATTAATTTTATCATCAGTACTAGACGTTTCATATAGAACAAATGCAAATACCAAAAGCATTTATAGAAAGTAACCATTCGCAAATTCATCATTCATTATTCTTCTACAATTTTTCTCTTCATTTTTCCATATCTTTCAGAATTAGTTTTAATTTTCAGAGTTTGTTTAAAGACATAGTATCTACGATTTCCTCAAATATTTCAATCTCAATTGTTTGGATCAAATATGTTAATATTTGGAGATAAAAAACGAAAAATTGTTGAATTAAAACACATAGAAGTATAGTTTTATTGTATTTCACAACTTTCCACGTTTTTTTTTTATTTTTTGTCGGTACGACAAAAATTCGTTTGCAAGCCCGCCCATATTCATATAACCTTAGCGTGACCTGTATTTGCGCATGCGCATTTCCATTGTTGATAGTGAAAAGCATGGCGTCCAAAGCAAAAACAAATCGTGGCCGACCTGTTAAATTGACAGATTCAGCCACAACAGGATTAAATGATAAAAATAAGTTAATTTCATGCAAACCGTTAATGTAAACGATACAATTATGTATAAATATCGAATTGTAAATAAATCAACACGTGCTTACCTCAGCATCCATTGATTGATATCGATACGATCTAGGTCATTGCGTGTGCTTCTGGGATTGTTTCTGTGCATAATTAATGAGTTTGATTCTTACAGACGACGACAACAAATCAGCATTTATCCGTTAATTACGCTAATTATACAAAAAAGTGTCGACGTGGAAGATCATTATTCAGTCATATCTTCGATATTTCCGCAAAATTGCCGACTAAAAAAAATAACCATTTTCGTAGATACTATGTCTTTAATTATATTGACACTGAAGACACAGCTGAATTTGCAAATGTTACAGCTCGTCTGGGTCCGGTGTGTCGACCCGTCGGCTGATCGGGTAGGAGGCCTTGGCTTCGTCCTCCTGGACTCCGACGAGCTGCTGTGCTATGGGAAATGAATTTACATAAGCGTCTCGCCTTTTTTTCAGATTCTTTGCTTAAGAAATTTGTTAATATTGTGTAAACTAGAAATTCGATTTTTTATATCAAAAATGAATTTTTGATATCAGAAAATAGCGAATAAATACTAAAACGGCACCCCATACCTGTCAGCGCCTAGAAATCTTTGTGGTACATAAAGTAGATCTATGTAGTTCAAGATAAATGTCCTACGAAACCGCTCTAGTGTGTTTCGTTAAAACATGCTGCGCTCTCCGTAAATTATCGCTGTCACAGCATCCTCCTTCAACAGCTTTTTAAAATTGTGCGACCATATCGCTGCTGCTAAGGTGGGTGAGTTCGTTTTATCAACGATCTATATAAAGCCTAACATCATCGCTGGTTTATTATGTAAATCTCTTGACAGTCTCGCGCAAGTTATATCCCTTTAAAATTGTTCAGACACATTTAGCGAGATCGCGAGATGCATTCGGATGAAAACTTAAATATAAAACATGACATCGTAATCTAGTTTAGGTGAATGTATAAAATGTTGCAACATTAGATCTAGATCTACGAAATATCCCCATATAGCCTAATCGGCTTTCCTCCTGAAGTCAACCGTGAACGCTGTCTGGATGGCCTAGTTTTGTCGGTTAATGCGACCTATGCATAAATTGATCGGTGTGACAGAACTCTTCAATGTTAGAGTTACAAATATCTTCAACGGAGGATTCGTAGCTTATCGTCAAGAACTATGTTTTGGGAATTATAGAACCGAGAGACGTTTTTCAAAACATTATAACTAAAATGGCTTTTTCAGGCAGTCCTGTGCATTCATCTGAAAATCTGCTGGGGAGTTCCGATGATGTAAGTATAGATTAGTACAATTTCTAGCAAAATGGTGTCGCAGACTGACATAGTCATAGATGATAGAATTTAGCCTAGGTGCAGCCGTGTAGCTACTGTAGTGTAGACGCGGTACATGTAGAATAATCGAAATGACGGGATGTTAACCGAAATAACACTGAAATACACCTAATTGACACTTATTAAAAAAAAAAATTGGTTACTCTCTAATAATGTATGTCACAGTAAACAAAAGTACTAAAGTTGATCCATGTTTATTTTTGTTTATAAAAAATATTAGCACGGATGTGACAATTTCCTCTTTGAAGAGGGTCTAAACACCGAACCTAGCCTAACTATACAGAACCAATGCTTTTTTGTGTTCAAGTTGTTTTGAATGTCATATACATCAGATCTACTATTTCAGGAAAAAAGATCAGAATTTATAAATAATACATAGGTAAACCTATGGAGAGGGCGAAGGCATTCATCAACAGTTTTATATGTTCAGTTAATCCCTTTGGGGATTCTGTCGTGTTGCCCCTGCACAGGGCAACACGACAGAATCACCAAAGGGATTAATATTCAGTGTTTTTATCACGTAAATGTCTCGGTCATTCACTCATTGTTTTAAATAAAATATTGTCTAATTGAGTGGCTGACTGTTTCCTTGGTGCTAAAACTTAACTAGAATCTATGTGGTATTTATTAGTCATGAATTAAATGCACAAACATGTTTTTATGCTATATATTTTTCTCTATCCCAGCGTATCCATCATTTTGTGCAGTTCACAATATCATAATAATGGAGGTGCTTCGTGGTTGGGTTCGATGTACAACCCTAGTCGTTATGACCTAGTCTCGGTCTACAAAACGTTTTTAATGTGGTAGTTTATTAATTCGTTTGCAATGCGCTTTTAAGTAATGACTTTGCATTTCCGACATTTTGTTTATGACACACGCAAATTCCCGATGTGAGCAAAATTTTTACCATTAGTAGTACGGGTCCCCGGATGTAGTAGGAATGAAAAATGTGAGCTTCTCTACATATGTGAGGGCTTCGTCCTCTATCATTATAATTAGGAACTTTGAATTTGTATGCAACCGAACCTGCGGCAGACGGTCACATCCATTTGTATTAAAAGACATATAAAACATCCTCTGGATCCTGATCCCGATCACGTAATCCCTTTGGGGATTCTGTCACAGTCGTTTTATTGTTGGTTTGCCCTGCCAGAATCCCTTGTCAAGACTTCATAGTTTTATTCAGGAAAATCTGGGCTTCGGTGACTGGCTTGCTTGAAGAGAATTTAGTGCCAGTGATTTTCCGTTTCAGATTTGCTTCAATTCTGTTTTCAATTTTGGTGAATTCCATTTTTTTCTGTTTTCATAAAAAAAAGAACTAAAAACATAATTTAGATGAAAAATATTTAACGGTATAGAGTCATAATCATACTTTCAATATTCTGCAGCACAAATTTAATGATAGACTTAAATAGGTAAGTAAATAAAACATATACATGTATATGCAACACTATGTTTTTATAATTTTAGAATATTTTATCAATAATTTGTAAGTCTGTAGGCCTATACTCATATCCATGTAGGTAACAAGTTTTGTTGGAAATTATACCCATTATTTCTAATTACTTATTTTTGCTTGAATTTATCACCTTACTCAGAACAAATCTGTGATGTTTTATTTGGTGTGTGTGTGTTTTTTTACTTTAAATAAACTTATTATATCAACGCTAGCATAATCTATACTATGCTGACAGAATTTGCAAAATTAAACGTCACAATCCTCATAAAGATTCCATGGAAACTGATCAACCTGTGCTGAAAATTGGGAAAAAATACATTGTTTTTGCATCGGGAATGGGGCCTTATTTCAGCCTCGTATGATAGGTTGGAAAATCTCTGAGTACACTAGTACACAATTTAATAATTCTATCTCATGTTGGAGTTTTTAAACATTTTTAAAAAACACGAATTCTGTTTCACTTTGCTGATTCCACGATCACTGAAATTTACTGGCCCTAAGAATTTAAATATAATAAATACCTGGATGGCAGTCTATCTGTAGGTCATCTGTCCTTTCTAGACATATTTTTCTTTGAATCCGAACATATTTAGCTCACCTGAACCAAAGGTTAAAGTGAGCTTTTCCGATCACTTTTTGTCCCTCATCTGTCTGTCCATCTGTCTGTTTGTCCGTAAACTTTTCACATTTTCGGCTTCTCCTCCAAAACTGCTGAGGGGAGTACATGTACTCAAGGCCTCTACCAAGTTTATTCATTTTGGCCCAATCGGCTCAGGGGTGGATCCAGAGTGGGGCAAAAGAGGCCCCTAGGGGTATCCCTCTTCTCCTTCATGTGTACCCCTGATTTGTATCCTTGTACCCCTATTTTGACTACATATATTCTGAAAAAGCAGTGGGAACAGTGTTTGTCGACAATGTAGATCTGTGTGCCAAACAATTTTTGCTTCCTACACTTTCTATTCATGCAGGTTTTTGCGTGTCTGGGAACACTGAACAAAAGTCAGCAAGGCAGAAATTGCCAGATGGTTCCTTATTAGAGTTATTTCCCCTTTTTAGGTCACCCTGAGCCTATTGCGATCGTCTTTTATCTGTCGTCATCTATTGTGTGTTGTTGACTTTTACATATTTTCGACTTCTTCTTAAGAACCAGTGGGCCAATTTTAACCAAACTTGATATATAGCAGCCCCATGTGATGTCGCATAAAGTTTTCGATTGAAAAAGAGATAGGACCAACAGGGGCCCTAACAGGGGCCTAAAAGGACCAAAATTTGGTACATCTTTAAAAATCGAAATTGAAATCTGTCCATAAACAAGGCACTAGGGGCACTTCAGTGACACAGAATACAGTTGTATTACAAATTGTTTAATAACTAAAAACTGATCAACTTTTGTATACAAAGATATATGAGAAAGTTGTTAGGAATTATCTGAGGATCAATCTGACAAAATTTCAAGGTCATTGGGTCAAAGGTCAAGATCACAGGCACCTAAGTAAATGGAAAATTTAAGTTTTTTTGGTAAAATTTTAGACATTTTTGACTATATCTCCAGAGTCATAGGGCTAATTTGGACCAAACTTGAGAGGGAGAGTAAAATTGAAAGAAGCAAAAATGTTCAGCATGCAAAGATCTACAAAAATGTCAACATGACCGAAATTTTCAGATCACCTGTTTTTGGAGTTATTTCCCCTTTTTAGTGGATTTTTAATGATTTTGGATGTTTTTTGACATTATCTTGAAAAGTATCATAGATAAAGTAAAAGTTAAAGAAGCAAAACTGTTCAGCACGCAAAGATTTAGAAAAAAAGTCATTAGGACCGTAATTGTCAGATCACTCCTTATGGGAGTTATTTTCCCTTTTAAGTGGATTTTTCATGTTTTTGGATGTCTTTTTGACATTGTCTTGAAAAGCATAATAGGTAGAGTAAACGTGAAAGAAGCAAAAATGTTCAGCATGCAAAGGTCTACAAAATAGTCAGTAGGACCGAAATTGTGAGATTACCCCTTATGTGCATTATCTCCCCTTTTAAGTGGAATTTGCATGTTTTTGAATGTTTTTGACATAATCTTGAAAAGTATAATAGGCAGTACCCCTTATGGGAATTTTTTCTCATTTTAATGGGATTTTTCATGTTTTTTGATCTTTTTTGACTTTATCTTAAGAAGTATAATAGCTAGAGTAAAAGTGACAGAAGCAAAAATGTTCAGCATGCAAAGATCTATAAAATAAGTACAATGGCTGAAATTGTCAGATCATCCCTTATGGGTGTTACTTCCTCTTTTAAGTGGATTTTTCATGTTATTGGATGTTTTTTGACATTATCTTGAAAAGTATAACAGGTAGAATAAAAGTGAAAGAAGCAAAAATGTTCAGCACGCAAAGATTTAGAAAAAAAGTCATCGTCAGATCACTCCTTATGGGAGTTATTTCCCTTTTTAAGTGGATTATTCATGTTATTGGATGTTTTTTGACGTGATCTTGAAAAGTATAATAGCTAGAGTTAAAGTGAAATAAACAAAACTGTTCAGCACACAAAGATTTAGAAAAAAAGTCATTAGGACCGTAATTGTCAGATCACTCCTTATGGGAGTTATTTTCCCTTTTAAGTGGATTTTTCATGTTTTTGGATGTTTTTTTGACATTGTCTTGAAAAGCATAATAGGTAGAGTAAACGTGAAAGAAGCAAAAATTGTTCAGCATGCAAAGGTCTACAAAATAGTCAGTAGGACCGAAATTGTGAGATTACCCCTTATGTGCATTATCTCCCCTTTGCATGTTTTTGACATAATCTTGAAAAGTATAATAGGCAGTATCCCTTATGGGAATTTTTTCTCATTTTAATGTGATTTTTCATGTTTTTAGATCTTTTTTGGCTTTATCTTAAGAAGTATAATAGCTAGAGTAAAAGTGACAGAAGCATTTTCCTGTTGTCATGTTAAAGCATTGGCCATTGCCACATGCCAATCCCCCCCCCCCCCGAAAAAAAAAGCCTCTCAAAAAGGATCCTCTCGTTAGATTTAAGTTTTTGATAAATAGGTAACGATTGGATTGTAATTATAATATAGTCAGCAACCGAGATATATGTCATTAAAAAACCTGAAAAATGTAACAGTTTATCTGTAGCCCCCCCAAGCAACAGAAGAATATTTTTGTAGCTACATAGGTTAGATATGTAGATCTTTATATGCAAACTGAGGCATAAACATGTACATGTACAGTGTTCAATCTACGACCACGAACAAGGGGGCCAGACGGGCCCATGCTATTTAAATCAGGGGGCCATTTCAAAAAGAAGGGGCCATAACTTATAAAGAAAATCTGACCAATTGTGATGAGTTTAGAGTTTACTGTAACCATCATGACTGTCCATGTATATTGTTCACCAATATACAAAAATTGGTACATCCTGTGGTGAAAGGATTTACTTTTTAAAATTTTGTGCATACACTATAGTTCACGGTACAAGATTTGTCATCATAAGTCAACCAGTTTTTAAAACGTTCGTTGTGTAACCACTGATTTTGAAACTTTCGTTTCTGATTCTCAGAGACAGATTCTGATTTTTCTGCTGTTTTTTTTTTCACTTGATGACGAACTTGGGTTGTTTTGAATATCATTTCGATTTTTTTTTTAGAACTCTGGGTGGCTGAGAAAAAGTCTGATATTCTCTTCATGTTTTTAAATTTTGACAGAGAGAAAAACGTCGTCTGCACATGGACGCAGCACATAACGCTTGACAGCATATAGCAGACCTTAAGCGTTTGGCAGACTCTGACACTGAAGCCTCGTTTAACTAATAATACCAGGCAGTTACTTCCAGCTATGTGGTTTGCTCAAGACTATCCATAACCCAAATATTCAGTCGTTATATTCCGTTCACTTCGATCACTGCATTAACCTAGCGTAGTATGGAGATAATCGGAAACGGAGCGGGCTTGAATTATTCGCGTTAGACTATCCATGATGTTACATTTCAAGGTATTATTTCAGCTTATACGCGGACATTTAATTGAAATAAAGTTATCACTGGGAAGATTAGCATTGCGCCAGAGTGGCCCATCATTGAATTTTAATTGTGCCATGTCTGATTTCAGCGGGCCATTGACGCAATGGCACGGCCTAGATTGAACACTGCATGTATGTAGCTGTAAAATCATGTACATGTACATAGCTGTAAAATCATGTACATGTATATAGCTGTGAAATCATGTACATGTATAACTGTGAAATCATGTACATGTATATATGAAATCATGTACATGTATATAGCTGTGAAATCATGTACATGTATAACTGTGAAATCATGTACATGTATAACTGTGAAATCATGTACATGTATATAGCTGTGAAATCATGTACATGTATAGCTGTGAAATCATGTAAATGTATATAGCTGTGAAATCATGTACATGTATAACTGTGAAATCATGTACATGTATATAGCTGTGAAATCATGTGTATAACTGTGAAATCATGTACATGTATAACTGTGAAATCATGTACATGTATAGCTGTGAAATCATGTACATGAATATAGCTGTGAAATCATGTACATGTATAGCATGTACATGTAAGTACAGCATGTGTTTTGTAGATTTTACACAAAACACAGTGGGCATATCACCTGAAAACACTGTGGGAATCCAAGTCTGTGTAAATGTTCACACCTTCAAGGTACAGGTAACCCCCTGTGAAATTCATTGTTTATTGATGTCATCCCACTCTACAGTTTACCTGATAACAGCACTTACTCACTCAGAGATGCTACATGTAACTATTACACTTTTATTTCAATGTAAATCAACTCAAATGTATTAAAGGGGTTTGACATGTTTGACATGTTTTAGCTAACAAATTTTGATTTTGTAATCTTTAAAATTTATATTAAATCACAGACATGTAATCTGTGTCTGATGAATAAATCAAAATTCTTTACAAAGTTTAGTTATATTTACATGCATGTCCCTGAACTTTAACCTCCTAAATCTTAATAATTCACTAGCTCAAAATTAAATAAAATTAATAATGATCTGTGCAGTTCTACTGAAGAACAATTAACACAAACACAGTGAAAAAGTGATATATCATAATAGAAAGACTTCAGTCTTAATACAGTTGATTTATGCTATTGTTTACTTGTTGCTGTTGTTCATTTCTATTATTTTATTTTATTTTTGAATTTTGTTTCCAAAACTCTATTGTTACAAATATATAGAAAAACAAATATTGCTTGAAACAGTCCTTTATTTATTTTAAATATACATGTACATGTTGCAAAATAGCAACAATTATATACATAAAATGTAGGGGAGGTTGTAGGAAGGAAAAATTAAAAAATATATATTTTTTTAAAATTACACTGTATGGCCAGTCTCTGTTGCTTAATTAATGATTTCATGTTTTATGTATTTGTTGTTAACTTGCTATTTTATTTATCTATTTAGGGGTATAGTAAGCAAACTTAATTTGGAATAATTACTGTAACAATAGATTAATACTTTAATTTGGAAATGCATGTAACTCATACATGTCTAAGTACATCTGTGAAATTAGAGACAGTGTATTATTAATCTTCAATTTGAATGACATTCCCCAAAACAATAAAAATCACCCATGCGTAAAACCTACCTGGCCATCTCGACCAAGCGACCCTCATGACATTCTGTTTTGTTAAGACAAGTAAGAAGTACATGTAACAACATTTTAAAGACAAAGGACATTGATAATCCGGTGAACTACATTTATTAATTTATTACATCCATGTATAGTTTTTTTTTACTGATAAGTAGAACAGTTTCGGGCGCACCGGTACGAACTTGACTTCGATCTAGATTCTATAATGTATTAATGATGAATAAAATCAGTTACATCAGTCATCATGATATTTTGGTGATGGTAAAATACAGATACGTCGCTAAAAACTAATCAGAAAATGACGATATTTCCTAATTTTCTCTCGGACTCAATGTTTTTTAATCAGAAAAAAAAAAATCCGCCTGAAAAAAAAAAAAAAAAAAAACCTGCTCGTGCTACGGGGTCGGTTATATTCTTCCTTCTTGTGTTGGGGAATCTTCATATTTCAATACAATAAACTGATATTATAAGCCCTGTAAATCAATTTTCCCGAAAGTCATGAATAGGCTACAGCATACATGGTAGGTAGATCACGTGATTCTCGTGAGAATATGGCGGTACATCACTCGTAACTTAGAACGACTTCGGCGCGTGGAAAATCGAGTTTTGTATTTTATATTACCAGATTTTCGAATGAGCAAAACATAGATATGATTTAATTTATTAACTCTGTGTTTCTTTCGTGAAATGGTTCTCGGATGAAGATGTCGGCGGTCGTTTTACCCAGTCAATACTCGAATGACGTTTGTCAATTTCGGCGCAAAAAACAGAAAAGTCGAGTCCTTTACTTTATACATATAGTGCACAATAAATATATTCAACTGAGAAAACATTGTTATGATTTTTACTTAACTTTTTTTTGTTTCTCTCGACGACAGAAATCTCAAATCATGACAAAAGTTTAAAATAGATCTATGTTATTCACCATCGGACTGTAGGCCAAAATGTCCAACGTCGTCACATTTTTGATTTACCGAGTAACTTATTTATAATAAACGAAAATAATATATTGTTATAAAATTTCCCCGTATTCAACAAATGAGTGTCTGTTTTCTTTTTTAACAATCGTATGTATCCTAGTAGTAGTATATACACGTGATGTTAATTATGCCTAGTACGGGTGCTAGAATCTGACATGTAAAAAAATATATATATACACGTAATATCAATAATTTCTTAAAAAATCACAATTCCTAAACTTTTCTTGTGTTAATAACACCCTTTTGAAAATCTAGTGTTTTACAGGTAGATTATCGATAAGACTGTCAGTCTTCAAGTGATTTTTGCTTCTCTCCCAATGAGATGAGAAATGCAGACAAGTGTTGGCTCACAATATTTTATGACCCCTTATACACAACCATGGGACAAAAAACACAGTGTTTTTTCAGATTTTACACGGGGCATCTTCCCACTGTGATCCGTGGAAAAATTACGAAACACGTGAGCCGTACTGTATATAGCTGTGAAATCATGTACATGTATATAGCTGTGAAATCATGTACATGTATAACTTTGAAATCATGTACATGTACAACTGTGAAATCATGTACATGTATAACTGTAAAATCATGTACATGTATAACTGTGAAATCATGTACATGTATATAGCTGTGAAATCATGTACATGTATAACTGTGAAATCATGTACATGTATAACTGTGAAATCATGTACATGTATAACTGTGAAATCATGTACATGTATATAACTGTGAAATCATGTACATGTATATAGCTGTGAAATCATGTACATGTATAACTGTGAAATCATGTACATGTATATGTGAAATCATGTACATGTATATAGCTGTGAAATCATGTACATGTATATAGCTGTGAAATCATGTACATGTATAACTGTGAAATCATGTACATGTATATAGCTGTGAAATCATGTACATGTATATAGCTGTGAAATCATGTACATGTATAACTGTGAAATCATGTACATGTATATAGCTGTGAAATCATGTACATGTATATAGCTGTGAAATCATGTACATGTATATAGCTGTGAAATCATGTACATGTATATAGCTGTGAAATCGTGTACATGTATAACTTTGAAATCATGTACATGTATAACTGTGAAATCATGTACATCTATATAGCTGTGAAATCATGTACATATATAACTGTGAAATCATGTACATGTATAACTGTGAAATCATGTACATGTATATAGCTGTGAAATCATGTACATGTATATAGCTGTGAAATCATGTACATGTATAACTGTGAAATCATGTACATGTATATAGCTGTGAAATCATGTACATATAACTGTGAAATCATATACATGTATAACTTTGAAATCATGTACATGTATATAGCTGTGAAATCATTGTACATGTATATAACTGTGAAATCATGTACATGTACATAGCTGTGAAATCATGTACATGTATAACTGTGAAATCATGTACATGTATAACTGTGAAATCATGTACATGTATATAGCTGTGAAATCATGTACATGTATAACTGTGAAATCATGTACATGTATAACTGTGAAATCATGTACATGTATATAGCTGTGAAATCATGTACATGTATATAGCTGTGAAATCATGAAATGTATATAGCTGTGAAATCATGTACATAATATAGCTGTGAAAATCATGTACATCTTTGAAATCATGCATGTATAACTGTGAAATCATGTACATCATATAGTGTGAAATCATGTACATGTATAACTGTGAAATCATGTACATGTATAACTGTGAAATCATGTACATGTATATAGCTGTGAAATCATGTACATGTATATAGCTGTGAAATCATGTACATGTATAACTGTGAAATCATGTACATGTATATAGCTGTGAAATCATGTACATGTATAACTGTGAAATCATATACATGTATAACTTTGAAATCATGTACATGTATATAGCTGTGAAATCATTGTACATGTATATAACTGTGAAATCATGTACATGTACATAGCTGTGAAATCATGTACATGTATATTTCAAGGATATTGTTAGTCCTCTGGACAGGTAACTTTCGCTTTCAGAACACTTGGGTACAATATCCACACATTCCAAATGTATTTTTACCCATAGAATTTTGGTCAAGATGGTATTATGCAAATTTTGTTGCCAAACTTTTATTTTCATTGAGTTTCTTTTAATGACTTGGCATTTAAATTACAGTTAATCAATAGATTATCGTGCAAGTCAACCACTTTAACATCTTGTTGAGATGATATTATCACTACAGAGCTTGCACACACTTTATACCCAAGTTTTATCTGTCAGTAACTTTTTAGATCCAGCATGTTTAATCTTATGCTTCAGATTTAAGATGGGTTTGGTCTCTTACGCATGTACAAATGTATGTTAATTTGCTTGCATTTCCATTGGTTTTCTATGCGTAAAATAATGTGCAGCTTATTTGGAGTACTGTTGTCTGGTAAATACATGTATATTGGCAGATGAAACATCCTCCATGGTTGAACAATAAAAGCAAAGTCAGCACAGACAAGGCACTATATTTTATGTATTTTAAGTACATTTCCACATTTCTGTCCGCATCATGGTGTTGGAAATTAGAGGGATTGGTATTCAGAAGTTATTCAGTACTTGGAATGAAAAAGAAGGAAAAAATAATAAACATCAGAAAGTAAGCAATTTTCAGAAGAATGGTTTTCATAATTTCCATTGTACATGTGTACTTGTATATAGTGGAACCTTCAAATAATGAACCAAACCAAATCCAAGGACCAATTATTTTGTTTGGTTTTTCAAAGTTGAAGGTTTTGTTCTTGGAAGCTGACCTTAAAGCTCTCATGTCAACTTTGAAGTCTTTTTGATTTTAGAAATAATGAAAAAAGAAAATAATGATATACATGTACATGTACCAGTAGTTTTTGTAACATCCCCAGTCAATGTTTTACTTCAATAGGGAACTTTTGAGTTAGCCCAGATTACCATTATAATCCTGCTTTTATTATCGCCAGTTGCTGATTCTACAAAAATGTTCCTCAATGTTATTTGTGGTTTCAATAATATATTCATTTGTAGATACATATAGCTCCCATAGCACAATTGGTAAAAGCGCCCTGCAAGTGTTTGGAAGGTCCTGGGTTTCGAGTCCTGGTCTCTCCACTCATTTTTCTCTGCCTGATACATTTCAGTAATTTCACATTCAACCAAATAACCTACTGTGGTATGTTTTAAGAGTCTTGAGTTTCTTTATACAAAATAAATTTAATGCGCAAAAAATTTAAAATATTTCCATTTACTTTACATACATTGCGGAAAACCGAAAAAACATATGAGGAACAAAATTGAGAAGGTGCGAATAAATGCAGGATCATAACGGTAATCCGCGCCAAGTGGAAAGTTCCCTATTGGTAGCCATATTTGTTCAGTTGGGGAGGTGTAAAATTCACCAGTTTTCCTGGTAACAATGATGAATTTCAAAAACTCTGCAATAGACAAATCTTTAATCAACCAAACTAAAACAAAGTGAGCCATGGCCATCCCACCTTCCATTTGGGATTCAGAATCCTCTTTTGTTGATTTTGTTCATATTTATTCATTCTTTCCATTTTTTTGAATATGATTTTTCAGGTGTGGTCAACAGGTTTCCAAAATCCAAGAATTCTTATCTGCATTCAAAAAACTTTAATGTTGTTTTGCAAAGATAGACATAGGTGTTGAAAATTTGGGCTTAGCCCCCAGATGTTTCTGGTGTGTGTGTGTGTGTGTTTTAAGTTGGTTTAGCCCCCCACTTTCAATTTGCTTCCGACGTCTATGACATGTACATGTATATAATCAAAATTATTGATGATAATTAAGGATTGTTTTCTGTTTTTTGAAAAACATAGAATAAACATGCAATGGCTCTTGGAAAAAATTTGGTGCAGCACTAAGTGGATACATGGGATACGTGAAAACATTTCACTCTTTTTTGCATCAATGCCAATTAGTTTTCAATGATATAAAAATTATGATTGAGCAATCACTTTTATATATATATATGTATAATAAAACATGTTACTTTTTGTATATGCAGTTCACCCCCGTTATAATGCCAAACCTGCATAGCGCCACTATTTCTTGAAGAATGGATTTCCTCCAATATAATTCCCTCGTTGTAACGCCAAAACTAGCAAACCGCCATCCGCTAGCAATTCTCCGGTACAAATGGTCATTTATACATGTTAAATCCTTCGAACATATCACCAGACCAGATGAAAAAACAAGTGTGAGTAAAACTGTTAACCGAGGGTAGCTCGTTTACTTCATACTTCGACTGCAAAGGGAGATAACTAGAATATTGAGTGACATAAACTGGTATCCTGTTTTATGAACAAAGTGTAGAAATCAGACAGGGACCAGCTTACGAGTGTCACGCTTCTGTGAGAGTTAAAAAAAAAACAGCACATCGTTTTTACATGGCAATTACCACTCGTAAAAAAATAATTATGAGTAGATGAGATATATAGAGATTATTACATGGTAAAATTCATATCACATATCATATCGGCCCAAGGGCTCAATATCAGACCGAGGGCTTTAGCCCGAGGTCTGATATTGCCCGAGGGCTGATATGATAGTTGATATGAATTTTACCATGTTGTAATCTATTTATCATATACAAACACCACAACATGTTTTATCTATGTTGATTAATTTCAATTAAAGTTTCAGTTTTAAAATTTCTCGTGAAGTAAATGTAAAATTAAAGTAGTACATGTATCGTAGTATCGTCATGACATCAGCTAGGCCTATCGTAAAATATTATCGTTATTGACTAAATTCAGAATTTTCACGAACCAATTCTTCTCCTTGTCTATATTTAAAACGGCACTGTTTACATTATTCTCTCCTTGTCAATTAAAGCTCCATTATTCTAGCGGCTAAAACTCTCCAATATCTGTTCGCCTTCTTTTGACATGACAATTTGTAAACAAACAAGATGTCGTCTGACAGTTGTCACGCGCCGCTTGAAGCGGATAAATCCCAAGGCGTTCCGCATAATTTCCGAAGTGGATGATATGGATTTTTGCACGATCGGTCTGATACGGATACGGATTTTTTGCACGGCCGGTCTGATATGGGTTAGTTGATTTTGCCGATATCATACAATGCAGAAGTTACGTATCAAGTACTTTGTATATGATAAATAAACTTAAAGCCTTTGTATTACCAACCTGTCAAAGAGTTATTTTAAACCAAAACAATGAAAGTTAATATTAGAAATGTTTCCGGCTAAAGGTACAAACGGATCTAGATTTTCTGGCAGTTAAACATGTATCTATACTGCTACATATTTTGTATGGTTTAATTTTGGCCATTTTAATAGGGAGGCCAAATTGTCCAAACTTAAACAATGTACAAAATATACAATTGACGATAGTGAGTTGTAAACAGGATATGATATACAACAGGAACTAAAGACATGTCAAGATGAAAACAACCACACCTTGAAAATAGCAAACCTTGATATATTGCCAATCCCATTATACCACCAAAATTGAAGAAAACAAAAGTCGGCAGTATATCGAGGGTGAACTATTTGTTTATTCCACTTGAGGTCACAGAACCATGTAAAGCTTGAGGCTTCACAGGATTTTAATTTGTGACCCTGAGGGATGAATAGATGTACACATTTGATGACACTGATATATCAAGTGTATTTTATATTTCTCATACCTTTTCATAAATACAAACTCATATCTTTAAATGCTCCTACATGTACAATGTATGTGAATACATCACAGTTTTGGAAAAAAATATTTATTTTTTTAAAAATTTAAACATTTTTTGAATTTGTTACCTTGTAAATAGCAACTTTGCATCAGAATTTGAATATACAATGTAAACTTGAATTTTAACCTTTTTGTAAGTTATGCATCATTACTCAATAGCAACAAGAAAACATCCTATATGTATATGTCAGATTGTAAAATGATGAAATTTTTTGCAACATGAAATAGATGTACATGAGATACAACTCCTAGATTTTTTTAAATACAGAACCTTTTAACTCTTAAAGTGATATAAGCTGTCACAATGATTATTTTTGTCCTCTGACATATAGTCGAAAATATGATAAAATGTGTGTTCAAATACATTATGAAGCATGTGAAACGTTGTAAAAGATCTTATTTTCTAAGTTATTTGTTTTATTAGAATTCAAGTTTTCTCGTATCGTAAAAAAAATCCAGCTGTATCTCTGTAGGCAGTGACCTTTCAGATAAACTCTTTTGCCATATCAAATGTACTTCATAATTCAGTCAGGGTATCTTGGTCCTTTATGTGCTCGGACTATGTTCAATTTGGCCAATTTTTATTTTTTTAATATTGACTTTTAAAATACAGGACAGATGAATAAATATATCGGGTCACTAAAAGAAATTTTTCCAATCTTTGATGTCACCATGAATACTGACATTAACAAAATCAAAACAATTTAACTGTGAAAAGTATGTGTACCTCATGTTTTACAACCATGCCCCCATGTCTGGTGGAGTTGTTTATGATCATACATATCAAGAATGATAAAGCTGAGAATGCAATGGGACCGAGTTAAAAATGGGGCAAGATCACCTGATATATCTGGCACGTGGACAATTTCAGAAACGAATGTTTTGAAACGATGAAAAAGACCAACTTTGCCTGATTTAGGTATGAAATGATGATGTACGAAAATAAACGCAAAGGGTAATAATAATAGAATGTATATTAACGGCAAATAGCACGTTTTTATTGTACACTCGTTAATCTTCATAAAAAATTACCGAAAGTTAATTTGCAATGCACAAAGTAATGGTGGACAAACAATAACTGGTATTATGGGTTATGTTTGGCAAGATTGTTGCAATTTTGTACATGCATTTCTTATTCTAACCACCAGATGATCTCTTTGTAATATACATGTATATGAGATAAAATATTACATAAAATGGCCATGTAAAATTTTTCACACATTTTCAACAATCTACTGGTCCAAGTCTTCTGTGAACACTGGAGACGAATTGCTGTAGTTTATCACCCTACATTCACCACAGGCAGCTGAGCACTCTACATGTAGTCTGTTCTTACGACAAGTGCAACATTTCGTATTACAATTGAACTTGCAGTTGTATTTGACCATCTTCATTAGCTGCTTAGGTGCTGGTGGATCGAGGACAGTTTTCCGTTTTTAAAGTACCAGCCCCAATCTGTAGGGTCAAGATTATGTCCACTGTTTGTCCATTGTTGACATTGCAAATATGTTCTGTCAAGCTGTGATATTTTGCTGCATCAGGCTAGGGGGTAAAGTATTGATTTTTACACTCGCTTGTCCTGATACAACTTTGATAGAAAATTCCTCCAGCGCAAAATATGTAGGGTTTCATGCTGATCGCCACCATTCATTTGTTTAATGTATTCTTCACCCAATTTGATAACGTGGTCTTTTGAAGAATTGGTGATGAAAGTTTTCGCTTGTTTGATGAAATTTGAGTCTTTTAATTTCTTTAGCCAAATGTTTTGACCAATACCGTATATTCTTGATGTTGTGTCGCAACCAGTTATTGCATGAACAAATGACAGCAGTTTGCAATTGGTCTTTCCAAGCATTTCATGGTGCTGTTGATATCCCAAATTTTCAATGTTTTCCCAACGGATTTAAAAATGGCAAAGCAAAACCAACAAATCTGTATCTTCTCCAATTACTACTGTTTTCTTTTCTTTGGGGAAATTTACAGCTTTTCGACAATCAAGACATACATATCATCAGCAGCTTTCAGGCATGTCGCCCCATTTTCAGATAGCTTTGATGATAGCATATCAGTCAATCTTTGTTCCTTTTTAGACTTGAATGGCTTGTTTTCCATAAAATTGACATTTTGTGTCTTGATTCCCTTAGATTGGTGCATGTGTTATGTCCTTTGTGGTAGGGTTGTCTGGATAGCTGTCAAAAACAATGACACGGTCAATGTATCTGGCACTGATATGTATGACATATACTTGACATATGTCTTTGAAAGTAGACTGTTCGCCATGGTATCCGCTGTAAAAGGGAACCTCCATCAATCACATGCTGCACATTTTCATCAAGGATATTGTCAGCTTCTCAAGATCCGAGAGACCAAATTGCAACTGCGAGTGATGGCATCTGACATGTTCTCAAAATACCATTTGCAGCTGAGATAAGACATTGGAACATTAACTGGGGACCAATATCAGTATGATCATGATCAAATTTAGATTTCAAGTTAGGCTTTATTCCAAGTGTGACCACTTGTTCTGATCTTTTAAAGGAAAATTCAGTGACAGATTGGTCCACCATCTTGAGGATGTTTTGTCCAATTTCTAGAGCTTTGTCTGTATTTGCTGTACCATCTGCAACCTCTCCGGTGATGATGTTCCTTAAAGACGGATCTTCTGCAAATAGATTTCTGTCTTTGAGAAAGTTAATGATATCTGTGTGTCCTTGAAATCTCTCGTCATCCGGGCTTTTGACGTTTCCTTGTGCTGATCATCTGACTGAGTGATTACTCCAGTAATGTTTTGTATTGGTGAATTGTACTCTGCACAGGTCAGCATAGAGAGCACCCACTGGGCTCTATGGGCTTCATGCATTCCCCGCCCTCTTTTCAAACCACCACATGATTTGATGTTTTTCATAAGTACCTGTTCAATTGCAAGATCCATAGAGAGACCAGCCCAATAATGATTGCTACACTTTAGAACATGATGATCATCCTGAAAGTGTTCATAAATGTCAGGGTGTTCCACTTAAAGATTTTGCATTTTGGATAAGTAAATGAATGCAGATTTGCTGTACAGATTGTTGCCCGATGCTGTGAAATATGGTAACATTTCCTGAGTTGTCTGTAAATGCAAGTCCCAATTGCCCATCCATTCAGCCTTCAGAAATCGTTGAAGAATCGCCATCATTTCACAGAAAGTGATCCACAGAGAGGATGTCTTTGAATTGTGGTACATCTTTTTAAATCTGACATCATGGTAGAAATTTCAGTAGGAGCACTATTCGATTCAATTGCTTCACTACTGTTGTAGTGCTCATTCATCAAGCCATCATAAAGAGCAAGAATACATTGAATGAGTACTGGATACTCTGTACACTCTTTGCTGGGTACACAATTTTGGTGAACTTGTTGACCTGGAACAGTACGTACGGAGTCACCATGTGCCTTGCTAGCCTTGTTAACACTTATACTTCCTTTTTGTCTTGAGGTCACGATATCCCGTCCATCCTGGAGAGAATGAATACACAGGACACATTTGTCCATATTCACTGGCAGCCGTAATTCTTAAAGAAATAAAAAGAAAACTCAATTTTTTATATCCAAAACAACGTTTATTCCTGATATTTTATTTATTGAATGAGCTGGAATATCTTTATTGCATAATAATTACATTTTGTTGACACTTGAGGAGCAAGAAATCTATAATATATATCAGTTATTATATAATACATTTACAGAGTCAGATGCATGACCAGTAAACAGTGTAATTTTATTTTTTAATATTAATACATCAGTTTGAACTGGTGTCTCTGGTTGGGAAATGGGAAGAAATGTTCCATTTGCCACCTTTATGTTACCGGTATAAGGAACAGGGACAGATACAGGAAACATCAAGGAAGTTGGGGAAATGCCCATAATTTTCGAAGAATGTCAAGAAATATAGGCGCAAAGTGTCGAGGGGGAGATGGGATGTCTTTTCCTGTTGATTGGGGGCCTGCCCAAGAAAATATTCAGATATTATAATGCAATTGGTGGCTTCTGGTGCATGTAGAGGGTGAGGAATTGTTGATTAAATGACACATTAATAAACAGTTCTCCGCCAAAGGGCGATGGGGGCTGCGACCGGGTTGTGCCCCCTCTCTTAATCCACGCCTTAGAAATTCTCATTTAATATAGAATTGCATGGTCCAGTTTTAACAGTAAAAAAGACAAAAAAGAAGAGAAATATTCATTATCGGATGTTTAAAAAGTAAGTAAGTTGTTCCAGTATTTTTATTGTGAAGGTTTGTTTGAAAACGAAATAAATTCACAAAAATTCTAATTGCATGGCTAATTAAACAGCTGATTTATTTGGTTTTTAACAATAAAAACACAATGCAGATGAGAAATGGTCATAATCGTGCAAGGAAGTTGTTCCTATTCTATTGTTATCAATTTTGGTTGAAAAAAAATTAAAATTGCAATATGCGTACGCAACAATGCCCCATCTCATTCATTGGCTTCCATAGATTTTTATTTTGTCAGCGGAGGGTCTTATTTTTTTTCTTGTATTACCATTTTATTAAATAATTATGGACATACTTAAGCTTATATTCCCACTATTCTTAACAATATTTAATGCATTTGATAAAGACCGGAATATTGTTATTGTTGGTGTTTAACACATTTTCCCATTGACATAGCACCATCATTTATCATTGCAAAGCTACACAATTTATTGTTTATAGGGCATGAAAAGTATCTTTGCAGGCATCTGTTATTATTTCCATGATTATCTATTTCATTTCTTTATTTAGAATACATTTGTTAACTTACCATATAATTATATGGCTCAGTTACCATTGATCATTGCCATTGATCATATAATATTTCCTTTTATTTTCTGTTTTAGCCCATCATCAATTTCTCAGAAAGTACTGAAGGGATCTTTGTGAAATATGACATATAGGTTTTCCTTGAGGTTTAGTTGTGCATTGTACATTTTCAGGCCTGTCAAACTACAAAATGGCTGTCAGACGGCCATCTTGGATTTTAAAATTTAAAGTTTGTTATCGCTATTTCTCATAAAGTACTGAAGGGATCTTTATGAAATTTGATATATAGGTTTTCCTTGAGGTCTAGTTTTGTAGTGTACATTTCCAGGAGAATCTGTTCATAAAATAACTGCCAGATGGCCATCTTCGTTTTTGACAATTAAAGTTTGTAATCACTATTTCTCAGAAAGTACTCAGGAGAGATCTTTATGAAATTTGATATATAGGTTCTCTTTGAAGTCTAGTTATGCAGTTTTCATTTTCTGCAGGGTTCAGTCACAAAATGATTGTCAGGTGGCAATCTTGGATTTTGACAAATAAAGTTTATTATGTATTTTTGAAAACCATTTACATGTCTACCCCTAAGCCATGCATATTCTTGTTTGTTATGGGTAGACACATTCATTGGTGTATGATCATTGGGTCATGGAGGGAGAGAGGTCCTGACCCACCCCCTGAAATGTATATTTTTAATCATATCTAAAAACTGTTCACAGCCCTACCCCTAAACCATATCTTTTTTGGATTGTTCAGGGGAGACTTATGTAGTGGTGCATATGCGGGTTCTGCCCAACCCCCTGAAATTTATATTTTTGCTTATAACTTAAAAAATGTTCATAGCCCCACCCTTAAACCATATATATTATTGATCATTATTGGGAAACACATTTAGTGGTGTATTGGGGGGGTTATTGGGGGTCCTTCCCCACCCTCTGAAATATATATTTTTGCTTATAACTTAAAAACCATTCACAGCCCCCACCCTTAAACCATATATACATGTATTTTGGATTATTATGGGGAGACACATTTAGTGGTGCATATGTTGGTCCTGTCCCACCCCTTGAAATTTATATTTTTGCTTACAACTTAAAAACTTTGATAGCCTGACCCTCAAACCATATATACATGTATTATTGATTATTATGGGAAAACACATTCAATGATGCGTATGGGGTCCTGTCCCACCCCTAAATTATACATTTTTACTGATAACTTAAAAACCATTCACAGCCCACCCTTAAACCATATATATTATTGATTGTTATGGGAAAATACATTCAGTAGTGTATGTGGGGATACTGCCATGCCCCTGAAATATACAAATGTACACTTACTACACTTTACTACATTTGATATCAAAGCAGGGACCGATTGAGACATATTATTACATGTACATGTAATTCTTGTTATACTCAATGCAGGTCATAACCAGCATTTTCACTTTTAGAGGTTGACAGGTACATGTATGGTTAAGCTACATTGTATAGCAGTTTATATTTGGTATTGTTATAATCTTATAAGAAATCACTTACTTACTTATTTAGGTTTTAGTTCAAATTTATTGTTGAGCCACAAAATAAGAGAAAAGAACAGTCTGTCATAAATCAAATGAAGAACATAGATGGGGGGCACCAAGATCCCTCTGGGATCTCTTGTCTATTAGTTTCAAGCTCTTGCCTTTTATTTTCTATGGTTTGTATATTTATCTATGTCAAAATTATTTTCCAAATATTTTATTTTCTTTAGATCATACCCTTTCCTTTTGTATTTCTTTGCTTTAAAACAAGAATAAGGTATTTCCCCTCTTATTTCTATTAAAAGTGTTTCTAAGAATAACTGATCACTTATTTGAAATTGGATTTCCCAGTTATCAATTTGTTCAATGTTTTAAGTATAATAAATAGGAGTAATAAATTGTATTTTTTTTTATCTCAATTATTTTTTTTCATTTATTAGGTCAATATATTCTTTATCATGTAAATCAGAGTTTTTAAATTTCCTTAACCCTCTACTAGGTTTTAAATTTATGAAAAGATAACTTTATTAGAATAAGTGAGTGATCTGAGTGATGTCTTGATTCAATAGTTGAACTTTATAAACTTGTGGATATCCAAGTATGCCTTTTAATATCATTGTGTAATTCATGAAACATATCAATACAACCCTTTTCCGCTATTATTTCTAAAAAGAAATTTCTGTGCCCTGGAATTATTTATATAGTGATAGTTATAACTAGCCATATCAGGATTCAGAGAGAGATCAAAGTCTCCACAAATTATGAAATAATAATTTTCAAAATCTTCAATAATATTTGATACATTATCATAAAAGTTAGGACTATCGGTATTTAGGCATATTTATTAATCAGTGTTTTAAAATCTTTTCTTTCTTTTAACACTTTGAACTCAAAGTTGTTATTAAAAAGAATACACACCTCTCTTGAATTTGAACAAAAAATCTAATAACACTCATAACCCCATTCACAATGAATGTTGTTTTCAATATCAGTGGTGAAGTGTACAATGTACATATAAGTCTTATAAACAATATATGTTACAATTTCTGTTTTTCATAAAAGAATATCATCTTTTCTTTTTCCATAATCCCTTAATCCTTGACAGTTAAGAGATAATATTTCAACCATTTATGAAAACAATATACTGTATTCACATTAAGCACCCATGTCCCAAGAAGCGCCCCTCACCCTTTTTACATATGATTGAGAATCTTTTCTAGCTGGTTGACAATGAGATGTGGACCTGAAAAACCATAACAGTTTATCTGTAGCCCCCCCCCCCCCCCAGCAACACAAGTATGTAGATAGGTGTCCTCAGTAACTACCACTGTGCCTTATAAAAAATTAATTGTTTTTTGGCAATTTGACTATTAATTATGCGCACACTGCTTTTTACTGACTTTTATAGCACTCTGTAGCATCATGTTTTAACATCATTAGCAGTTTTCTCAATTTTTCCGATCTTGAGTTATCAGGTCTTTTGTTTTAGTAAGATAAAGAATGAAAATTGCTGGGACCGGCACTTAAGTTCGAGTTAACTGGGTAAATCCAGATTACCAATCTTGACTGGTATGCATAAAAATTCTTAAGTGCCTAAGCATATTCTTAAGTATAAATTTCTTGCTTAGCAGATTGAAATTTTACTTAGCATATTACTTAGCATGTTGTATAAAACTTCTTAACTCTTAAGAATATGCTTAGTATATTCTTAAAGTTAAGTGTGGTCTTAACCTTTCTTAATTTCTTTAGCATATTGCTTAAGATATTTTTTAAATATGACTATGAGTGGCAATCAAATTGTTAGAAAGAAGAGGACATTTAAAACCAGAATAGACCCATTATATTCACTCACAGCTGCTGAATTGCATGCACGCTTTAGATTTACTCACGAAGGTATCAAATTCATTAAGGAGAGCGGGCTGTATCAGCTATTTGGGCAACGATTGCTGCCCGTAAAATGTCATTTACTTGGCGATAGTAGCTATCCTGGGAAAGACAATGTAATGGAGCTCAAGGTGCTATAAAAATGGTAAAATGGCCACACGATTTAAAAAATTATATATACGATTGCTTTGATATTGTTATAACTGCTTAACTTACATCCAACATTCACATATTTTCTGAGCATTTCCACCCGATCCATGTTTTTCCGTAAGAGAAATTTCACTGAGCATTGACACATATCGAATACAAAGATTATGTATGACTACGGACATGGCTACTGATAACTTTCATGTGGTCTCAGCTGATACGCTCGTATATTCGGTGACAAGTAGGAACAATCACTCTAGTCTGACGCAGAAAAATGCGTTTAGGGGATTCAAAATTACAAATAATTTCTAAAAGACACATATTTAACACGATCGATCCCGTGACAATTTTTTTCTTAATAATTAATCCAAAAAATAGAATTACATGTATGTACTAGCTGGCCTGGCTCAGTCGGTAGCACGCTCTACCTTTTAAATAATAGCATAAATAAAAAATGGCACAAAGGGGTCACCATACTTGGGGGCTCTTTACTATTTCTAAGTCAATACTCATGGCTAACCTATGACCATTAACCCTTATTTGGGAATATTGTAGTATTAGTCTTTATTTTTCATGATAAATAACGAAAAACACCAAAATTTGATTATTTTTAGTGATATTCAAATTTGCCATGCTCATTCATGGATGATTGTTGACACAATGGCTGCTTTTGCAGTCTTAACTTTGTTCGACTTTTTCCATCCATCATATATTATAACCAATGATTATTAATTTAATATAGTCAATTACTCACGATACAATTCATAATTATTCTTATTGGTCATAAATATTATCGGTGATGCAAGCAATGTTGAAATGAAATTGAAAGCGTAAGTAAAGTTTCGGCATAGCAACCATATAGTTAAGCAGGTTACGACCTGCTTAGCTAAGAATTACTAAGCATGTTGCTTAGAATTTTTTTGCAATGGAATTTAAGAATATTACTTAGCTAAGAATTATCTTAAGCTGTTTAAGATTAATAAGAATATACTTCAACAAATTCTTAGAATTTTGATGCATACGAGTCCTGGACTTTCCAAGTTTTGACTGTAATGATAATGTACTTTATCATAGAAAATCTACTTTTATGCATTGTAAAGCAAAATCGAATATAAATTTAGAAAGAGTATAAAACTGTCTACTGAATTTATGAAGGACAGGAAGCAGGGTCCAGAGCATTTTTTCTTAAAAGCTTGGAAACTGTACGATAACTGATAACTGATTACCGATCATTCACTGACAATGTTTATGACCTTTTCATAAAGCAAGTCATTAATTAGTTTTTTAATGTTCAAGAATAGAAAAGGTGGAATCAATTGTAGGAGAGTCAATAATGATGATTGTCTTGTGTGGGAAAAGGCAAGATCAGTACCTTATCTTGAAATATTTAATTCCAGAACATAATGTGTGTGATCCTTTATATATTCCCTAAGTTACACAATCAAAGGGAGGTAAGTGGTATGTCTGTATTTGAAGACACTGCCAGTGGGTCTCCTACCAATCTTATTTCCCTCTAATCATCGAACAAAGTAATTTTATTCTGTGGTTTTAAACCATTTCTCAAAATATTTCATGTAATCTTGATAAAAAACAAGAAGAATGTAGGATTTATGACTGCCTAGACCAGCCAGTTGGAAATTGTCTTGAATTGGTAAGCAGAAACATTTATGAAATAGACGGTAATCATATTATGGGTTTACGACTTTTTCCTCATTTTACAACTTTTTATGAAACGATGCCCAGGATCTGAGGTGCCAATTTAGGTACATGTACATGTATATAGTGGCTATATATGTATCATACAACATTCATGTACAAATGGCCTAATAATAATAACTCAAAACACGTTGACCTGTTGTATACTGACATATATTGGGAAGTAATTAGGAATTATCTAAGGATCATTTTGACCAAATTTTAAGGTCATAGGTTCAAAGGTCAAGGTTATTAAACAAGTTTTTCATAAGATTTCAGACATTTTTTACTTGACTTCTAGAACCAGTGGGATAGCTTTAACCAAGCTTGACAGGAAGTACTCCCACATGACTATGGAAGTCAGATAAAGTTTAGGAAATTGACAGGAATTATCCATGGAGCCTACATGTAAATGAAAAGGGCCTGCAAGAGGGGCCAAAAGTTTGTACATCAAAAAAAAATTAATGAATCAGCCTATTCTCACTGTAATCATGTTCAACTCAAGTGAATGTCCGAAGGCACCATGGGTGTTCTGTTTCATTGTTCCATACATTTGTAAATTTGTTTGTTCATTCTGCTTTTGATGTCAAAAGTAAGCAGAAACTAAATAAAGATTTATTGTTGGGCCTAATGTATTTAGTGTGAATGAAGTCTCTCAATAACACCAGTTTTCTTGTTCCCTTTTTGAATTTATTACACTTTCAGTACAGTTCAAATTTGAAATTGAAAAGTGATCAATAGCATTCACATACTGATACTAATTCTATAGTAGAAACTGTCCTATTGGTATAAGAATTATTTCCATTTGTAAATTGAAAAGAGTTATATAAACACTACTGTACAGAGTAAAGTTACATGAATGTACTACTTGTACAATTACCTTAAATTCAGATATTATTCAGGCATGGACTTGTTTACATAAACTAACATGATAAGCTGAAGTTGTCCTGAAAGGTGAAAGCAAATAGCAACTGGTTACACACCTGTACACATATAGAGGAAGGAGAGAATAATTACTGGTATTATGTATATGTTAAATTAGTTTTGTACAAATGTATGCACAGACTCCAGTCACTTAAGAACTAATGTTCGGGTCAACTGAGCCAAAGGCTAATGGTGATCTATTGTAATTTTCTGTTGTCTTTCATCTGTTGTTAACTTAAACAATTTTCGACATTTTTTTGGAGGGCTAATATCAAATAATATTGACAAGCAGACAATAATTTCCTTCAATGCAGGTATACAGAACGATTGTATAGTTATTTCAATAGCACATGTGGTAGGTCGTCACATGGCCCAAGTGTTAACCACTTAAAAGCCATACATTACCACAAACAAACAAAAATCAAAGAAAGAAATAAAAAACACAAGACTGGGGCCTACTGTATACCACTTCAGTAGTACAGGCCAATTTTGCAATAGATCTAAGTCATGTAAATATGACCAGAAGCACAGGCCACAGAAATGAAAGTTTGTTTCATACATGTTCATGTACATGTAGTTACATGTACAATCCCAACTTGTCCAGAGTTTTTGAAATCTCTCGGTCTTACCGACAAAACAGGTAGATTTGACAAAAGTCCAGTGAAATTCATCAAATAATCGGTCCAAATGACCAGTAGCCTAAATGTTCGTGCCATCCAATCAGGATTTTATCAGCGTCTGAAATAGCCGATCACCAGATGCAACTGCTTTGGTGTCAAGAAGTTGATCATAGACAACTATCATTCTGAAGTAAGTTATTGGCCCAAAATAAAATGGCGAGTGCCCTACCGTCCTGCTAAATTCATGTCATGGCTGTCATTTATTTATAAGGCAAGACATAATCCTCTATTTTGTGTCAAGTTTTTTATCCACTCGCAGAAATGATTACATCTGGTCATGTGACAAACATGTGATTAAACATCGACCTGTCATGGCTGACAACAAGTATCACATACACCTAGTGACTAGTGTGGTTTAAATGTCATTTATTCCGAGAATATTAAAGATGTGTTTACTCAAACTCTAATTGAAAGGCATTTAAGTCTAGCGAAGTAGTTTATTATGGGTTGTTATGTAATAACAACCTATTATGGGTTTACTTCGACTTTTCATCAAGGGTGTTAACAGTGAAGATGTCATGGAGGTTGCATTCGCAAAATATAGTCCAACTCAAGAACTCAACTTTTACAGAAAAGTCAAGTATTTTGGTGTAAATGAAATTAAATCTAGTTTGAATAAACATTAAATGAAATATCACATGGTCCTACTTACTTCTGCCTTTCGAAATTATACAATATGATTTGTAGTTAGTTTCAACCAAATGTCATAGATCTATTTATAAATATGGAATTCCACTTTATAAGATTCCAGTGATGTTGAGCCTACATTGTTAGTATATTACTCCGCCATTCATCATATTGATATTGACGTCTGGCGAGCTTCAAGCATACAGCGTTGTAAATAGAAATAATTACATATTGCTGATACCAACATGAAGCTAAATCAATTTCTATTGAACTCTCAAGAAAATGTATGTTTTCTAGCCCATGGGTAAATGAAAATAAAAGCAGAATAGAAGGGATGGCATGGAGAAGGAGGTGCTTGTTATGCAAACGGCGCATGAAAGTTCCTGTCCATTTTGAAAACTATCAAATTAACGTGTTTGTCAACTAATCACTACACGTATGCATGACCTGCCTTAATGAGATTCCCCTGCATATTCTATTTATTTATACACCCTATATGGTGACCAAATGCCTTACATAACCAGCGGAGGGTCACTTGTATACTGTATGTATTGATATCGCAAAGGGAGGTAACTTTACCATAGAATGTTACAATTTCCAGTTCTCGTTTCCATGGAATTTGGGGAAATCACCATGTCCATTGTCGGGTGTTTACGCAACTTTTTGAAGTTAATCACAGTTAGATTGGGATTCATAAACATACACTTTTTGTTTAATTGATCATAATGGATTTCAAACAGAAACAATGTCTTCAACAAAAAAAAAATGTTTTATCCATTGCCTAAAGCGTTGATACCTATATGTGAAATTGGTGATAGATTGTTTTGCTACATCATGACTTAGGCCCGAATTATGTTGATGAAGAATTATTTATTTAACAATAAACATGAGGTAAACTGTCTTTTTCACCCTGTACAGTTATTTATATTAATTTAATACAAGATAGAGAACATTGTTTGGTTGTTTATTTAGTCAAGGTAGAGTATATGTTCATGTACCATGGTAATAGCCCTAAATAGGATTGTTTACGTTCGATATTACAAGCCCTAAAATATACTTTAAATCACAGCCATTTTTCGCTATGAAAAATTTATTTTACCTGTTCCCAGTGCCATGTTTGGTTTTAATTTAAGTAGGCACCATAAATGCTCATGTCTTATTTTGAAATGAGTGTTAATGCACAACAGACAATATTTAAAGTTGGTGCGGAAGACACAACAAATGAAATTTAGAATGTTAATTTTGAATTTATTTAAAGGCTGGAAATTGAAGTTTTTTATTTTGTTTTAAGATCTATATTAATTTGATTTATTTTCATTTCATATATGTAAGATAGAAATACCGATAGTTTGAATCCTGTGACTATTTTGCCAAAATAACAACCCATTTCAGTACTTTCAGTACTTAGATATTTATTTGTCTTCAACATTTTTAATCTGTCATCACTAACAGCTTAGACAGGGTCAGGGATTGTTCTAGGTCAAACTCTCTGCCCCGATTTAAGTGGTTTTTTATTTGGTAAAATTAGGCCTGTTTTAACCCCCCAAAAAATCGCTTAAAATCGGGGCAGAAAGTTCGGCCTAGGATCGTCCGACCCAAAGTTTCTATTTTCAGCGGAATTCACATTTGACTCACTGACATACATTTGTTATATCCTTTTAATGTGCATTAAAGCAGCATTAGCGGGTTTTAAGGTGTGATTTTTTCTTTAAGTGACAATATATCATTATATAAAAATGCAAAGTTCTCATTAATTACACTCGCACATATTGGCTTGTTTAAAAGTATAATGTATGATAAAATAATAAATAATATTAGTGGGCATGGTAAAAAAAACCATGGTATTGTGGGCAATAATATTCATAACGACCTCACATCGGAAAGTTCGTAGACATGCATAGTAGTTTATTTTCGTCCTATGGGATAAAATTTATTTCAAGTGAATCCAATCTACCCGAATTTAGTAATTTTATTTATCTCGTTGAAGAAAACACAAAATAAAATGCTAAAGTAATCCGTTAACTTGGTGGTCTATTTAAAGTATTGGTGGTCAACTCATACCGAAGTCAAATTGGCAACGAGTGATTTCGGATCTAGGAAATATGGAAATTGGTACTTGGAAATAATCGTTTGCGCATGTGATGATATTAATTCAGAACTTGAAAATGTTCATAATGGGTTCTAAAAAGTAATTTTATGAGCAAATTAAAGTAAAAAGTTTGCATTATTGAATTAATGTACATTTACTTTAATATTTTTTTTTAAGTTTAAGCTATTATTGCTAATTGTTATTAAGACATTATATTAGCCAAACAGTCATTCTGATGTAATGAAAAGAAGTAAAAGTAATCTAAATCAAATGGTTTTGTAATTAAAGAGATACTGACGAAAATGTGGTTTTGTGAGGCCCCATCCTCATTCATTCTACCTGGCAATTCAAAGAAAAAAAAATAAGAACACACACACACACACACACACACAAACACACACACTCTAGCAGACTGCTAAAAATCTAATTTGAATTATTCATATACATGTACTACATAATGCAGAATTTATACACACACATTTTAGTAGGCTACTAAAAATTTTAATTCGAATTATTCATATACATGTACATGTGTACTACACAATGCAAAATTACTATAAATGATATCATAGTGTCGATAATAAAATTACCGGTACTTGAAAGCAATGACTCCACGGTAGTGCTTGATTCGCATCTGGAGGGTCGCAGGTTCTAAATCTTGGCGGAAACGTCTGACTTTTCCTATCCTTTGGGTTAGGCATTAAAAACAGAGGTATCGGCACGTTAAATAACCCTCACTGCTCAATGGCCGTAAGTGCCGAACATAGGCCAAAATCTGAAACCCTTCACCGGTATTTGGTGACATCTCCATATGAGTGAAAGATTTTCAAGTGAGATGTTAGAAACAACAACATCTGAGGTGTCAAAGTCACTACTGTTTGTGCAGCTCATTTCGAAAATAGGAATACATAACTTAGATTTTATACTTTGAATCATTGGGCTGAATAAAAGTCTTATATCTTACTAGAGCTGTCGAATAACCTCTACGTAATACATATTTCATGGAGATGGTTGTTTTCAATGTAAAAATGTTTCCAGTAGGACGGTGTTTTGTCCTGTACTTACTATGATGTCATTAGCCAGTGGTTCCAAATATTCCCAGGCCTATCAAATGTACATGGGAAGTACTCTTGGACAAATAAAATGAAAATTACCGATGAAGTTATTATATATAAACATATTCATTCACAATATTTAAGTATCATTGAATTGAAGTATTATTAGTAGCACCAAAGTTATAGTTTTACTAAAATGGCAACGTACACACATGCTCAATACGACCATTTATGTATGGCACGCCAAAATCACATTAATAACCCACTTTTTCTCCAGTTAAACCTAGTTTTTCTCAGTAACCGACATTAACTGGAGAAAAACTAGGTTTAACTGAGAAAAACAAGGTTTAACTGTGCCAAAATCACAAAAATGTGTTAAACTTAGTTTTTCTCAATAATTTTGGTGTAGTTAATCCTCATTTTTCTCAGTTAAATCTAGTTTTTCTCCTGTTAATGTGGGTTACGAGAAAAACCAGGATTAACTGGAGAAAAATTAGGTTGAACTCATAACCCACTTTAACTGGAGAAAAACTAGGTTTAACTGAAAAAACTAGGTTTAACTCATTAATGTGATTTTGGTGTGCCATATTTATGTCATAAGACAGATCAGTTCGAATAAAATGATAAATTTATGTTTTAGATAGAAAATAGTGGTATCATTCGGGGGGAGGTTTTCATATAACATAACAGCTGAACCTGTGTCTAGCATTGAATATAAATGCAGTATGCAGTAACACATTATATTGATGGAAAATTACACATATACGTGCATTTCAGCAACATAAACTCAACTTCAAGATTGAAATTTTCAAATCACTCTTTTGTTAGTATATTTTTGCTTTTTAAAATGACGAAAATATAGTAACAATTCGTTGAAAAATATAGGTCTACAAGAGTTGTTGAAATATATGCTATTAAAGGTCAGTTCAGCGTCCTTTATGAATTTTAAGATATTAAAAATTTGCTTTAGATTGTTACTTTTTAATTTTTTTTACCATTATACTCTTGTGATAGAATTGCCATTAAAAGTGATAGACTGGACTGTTAACAATTCTTGCACAATATGCAAATGAGATTTGGTCAAGTTTCCCTTTCTCTGTATTGGCAAGACCTGGCTGTGAAGTTGGACATTATAGAAGTTGTGTCATTCCTCTTTCACATGATCTTAACTGATGAGAAACTTGCAGCAGTCTTTGAATTTGGGAAAATGTTTAACATGTACATGTATTGAGGTAGAGATTTAAGGCTACTGAGGAAGTATAGCATAAGGCTATAATTCTGCCTTTAGAAATTCAATATCAAAGAAACAATGTTTATAAACACAAGATTTTATAATCATATCGCTGATCTATGTAGTTTATTGCATAATAAGTAAGCTATCAGGACTCACGTTAGGCCAAATGTCATCCACGATTTTAAGTTACCTTTTTTTTGTGAAACCTAATTTTACCAAATAAAAAAGTAATTTAAAATCGACCTATAAAAATGTGAAAAAAATGTGATGTTTTTATTGTCAGTATTGTTCTTATTTGTAATCAAAGTTGGTCATTCTCGTAGGTTTTTGCTAATTTGGAAACTCTGGAAATAACATGCATTTTCTCAGTGAAAAGTCTGATTTTTTATTGTGACAGTAAATTTAAAATTTACAACATGACAGTGGTACCCTTTATTGAATCTAACCTGCAATATATTTCAAGCATGTGTACAGAATGTATGTTTTTTCAGTATAACCTACTGAGTGTATTACACCTCATTTAAACCCGGCGTCCATCCGTTCGTAAACTTTTCATATTTTCGACTTCTTCTCTGAAACCACTGAAGGGATTTGATAAAATCATTCAGAAAGCAAGTGCTTAAGGTCCTTTACCACGTTTGTAGTTTTCAGCCAGACTGGCCCCAGGTGGAACTGCGATGGGGCTAAATAGGTCACATAGGGTACCCCTCTTTAAAAATCTTAAAAATCTCCAGAACTGCTGCATGAATTGAAAAATGGATTGTTTCTGAGTGACCTACATGAATGTATGATTCAAGTTTGTATTATTCATAGAAATCAGAATATTAATTTTTTATGCGTTTTTGAGGTCTTTTCAGACTTTCTCATTTTCATTCATTTTTGCATGATTTCCTCAATTATCTCCCCTTGTATTAACTTTGATGCATTCATTTAATGTGTTTTACCTGCAAATAGGTGAGGAAATGCTTTTGTACAAAAATTTTGTCAACATTTAATTTTTAGAATTTTTTATGAATTTTTTAAAGACTGCAATAAAGAGGGAGGAGTGCATTTTTCAACTATCAGCTATTGTTTCAAAACCAATGGAGAAATTTTTATGAAACTTTACAGGAAGCAAGCACTCCTCGCCATACTTCTGGTATAGACTTTTTCTCTGAAACCACTGAAGGGATTTTGACAAAACTTAAAAGGAAGCAAGTGCTCAAGGTCCTTTACCAAGTTTGTAGTTTTCAGCCAGATTGGCTCAGGGATGGGTCCAGGGCAGGGCAGAATAGGTCCCAAAAGGTACCCCTCTTTAAAAATTTTCTTCTCCAGAACCGCTGCATGTATTGAAAAATGCATTGTTTCTGAGTGATCTACATGGATGTATGATTCAAGTTTGTATTTTTCATAGAAATCGGAATATTAATTTTTGACGCATTTTTGAGGTCTTTTCAGACTTTGTCATTTTCATTAATTCTTGCATGATTTCCTCAATTATCTCCCCTTGCATTCTTTTTGATGCATTCTTTAAATGTGTTTTACTTCTAATTAGATGAAGGAATGCTTTTGTGCAAGAATTTTGCTGAAATTTAATTTCTAGAATTTTTTATGATTTTTTTTAAGACTGCAAAAACCGAGAAAGGGGCGGGGGAGGGTGTGCATTTTTCACACTATCAGCTTTTGTTTCAAAATTACTGAAGGAATTTTGACAAAACTGTACAGTCTACAGAAAGCAAGTGCTCAAGAAATAGGAATATTAATTTTTGAAGCGTTTTTGAGGTCTTTTCAAACTTTGTCATTTTCATTAATTTTTGCATGATTCCTCAATTATCTCCCCTTGCATTCACAATGATGCATTAGAGTGTTTTAATTGTATATAGGTGAAGCAATGTTTTTGTGCAAGAATTTTGCCGAAATTTGATTTCTAGAATTTTTTGTATGAATTTCTTAAAGCAGCAATATTTATGTTTCTTGGCCAGATCATTCTACATGTACATGTACATATTCTTTTTGGTCCTTTTTCCACATTTGTAGATGGTTCTCAGGTGAGTGATTGAGGCCCTCTTAGGCATCTTGTTGTGACTTCTAGTTGTGCATATTACATTTTCAGAGAGATTGGATTCCAACATGGCTGACATGTAGCCATCTTGATTTTGAGAATGGAAGTATGTTGCCTGTATTTCTCAGTAAGAACTGAAGCAATCCTGTTTAAATTTGACATGAATTTCCCCCAAGAGGTCTAGTTGGGCATATTACATTTTCAGAGAGATTAGAATCCAACATGCCAGACAGGCTACTATTTTGGATTTTGACCAAAGGAAGTTTGTTACCATTTATATTTCTCAAAAAGTACTTTAGGAATCTCATTAAAATTTGACATGAGGGTTGCCTTTGAAGTTTGAGGTCTACACTGTAGTTGTGCATATTGCATTTTCAGAAGGAACAGAATTAAAAAATGCTGACAGGCAGCCATGTTGAATTCCATATTCTATGAAAATGTAATGTGTTCACAGTTCAAGTTCAATTTCGCTACAATCTTGTGAAAAAAGTATTTCACAGAAATATGGATTTAAGTGCAAATTCAATTTTGAGACACAAAATAAGAGAAAAGAACAGTATGTCATAGATCAGACATAGAGCATTCCATGGTGGGCGCCAAGATCCCTCTGGTATCTCTTGTTAATTGATTTTACAACTTTTAAAATTTCATCACTAGTGATTTAAGAACTATCTATAAACAAAACATCAAAATCAGAGATATCTAATTCATCATCTTTATCAACATCATCATTTGTATTAATTTTCTTGAAATGATTATACAATTTTTCAATATCAATATCATATTGATCAGTATTACATTCTTTATTTAAGATTTTCTAATATTCTTTTGGGTTTGAAGTTTTGAGATTTTTATTTTTCGTTGTAAATAAATCCTATACTCTCTAAGAGATCTTTCTAAAGTATTTTAATATATTTTTAGCTCACCTGAGCCAAAGACATAGAGACACACAGACCAAGACATATATAAAGACACAGAAAAATACAGACAAATAGAAACATAAACAGATACAAAGACAGATAGAGACACAGATAAGAGACAGACATGTCTGAAATACAAAAGACAGACACATTAAAGATTGTGAGACAAAGACATATGCAGAAATACAAAGACAGAAAGAAAGACAATGACAGATAAACAGATGAATATTGACAAAAAACAGACAAACAAAAGCCAGATACTGAGACAGACACATGGACAGAGATAAAGACAGAGAGAGACACAAAAAACAGAAAGAAAAAAGACAGAGATAAACAGAAAGAAACAGACAGGCACAGACAAGAGACATGTGTGAGACAGACACCCAAAGAGACAAAAACTTAAAGACAGATATACAGAGATATACAAAGACAGACAGGGACAAAGACAAACACACACAGAGATAGAGACAAAGACAGACTCACAAAGATAAAGACACAGGCAGTTAGACACAGATACAAAGACAGTGATGGAAGACAGACAGAAAGACAAAGACATGGAAACAAATAAAGATCGAACACACAGAAACAAAGAAAGACACACAGAAGCAAACAGATAAAAACAGAGACACAAAGACAGGCAGATTGAAAAACAAAGTTACTCAGAGAGTTAGAGACAGATGGAGAATCAGAGAGAGTGAATCAGAGACAGACATATATAGATAGAGAGAGAAAGACAGAGAAAACAGCGACAGCTAGACTCTGTCTGAGACAGACAGGCACAAAAACAGACAAGATAAAGACAAACAGAGATAAAGACAAACAGAGGTAAAGACAATGAAAGAAGACACTGAGAAAGACAGACAGAAAGACAGAAACCAAAATACAGACATAGACAGACAGAGACACAATGACATGCAGATAGATAAAGACAGACACAGGGGTCTATAAGTCTTATACATCATAACATGTGTGTTTGTGCTTGTCTATTTACATGTATGTCAGCCTGTGCATCTGTCTATATATGTGTATATATGTGTCTGTATCCATTGTGTGTATTCATGTCCCTTAATGTACATAAGATGGCAGGGCAGAGTAACCTTTTGATTATCATATGGATGATTCTGTTCATTTTTTGGTTATGGCAAGCTGCATAGGGAAAATGTTTTATTCCTTGTTGTATACTTTCTTAGGTATGGTGACAATCTACAATTACTCTAGTCAGTGTAATTTTAATGTTATACTTTATTACCTAAAATTTAAACTTGTTTCGGTCAGGTCAAGAAAGCATTCACAAGCCTCCGCCCCACCAGATTATATGGATTTTACCATAATACAAAACCAAAATTTCAGTTGGCTAAAAAATATCTTGATTCACAATTTTTTTGGCCCATGCCTGTATGCTAGTTCATGACAGTTTGAAAACCAATCCAGAAAGTGCAAACCTCAGCCAGAATTATGATAGAGGGTGTTGGTATTCTGGCCTAATAACTCAGGGGTCCACTTCTCTTAACCACACCTGCAGAAGAACCTATTGTGTACCTGTGTCTTGACCTCTCTTGCACCCATCTCTTTTACCTGATGATGAGTTGGTGTGAAGACTAGTGGATCTCTGGGATGGAAGACCCTAAACACCAGTTATTTTACCACTGCCACCAGTCAGCTGTCAAAATAGTGGGTCATCATGACATGGTTCTGTAGAGTCGGGCACAACTTTCTGCATTTCTGAGTGTGATATAAACATTTGTCACCCGTCAGGATAGAATCTCAGTGTTTTCATTGGTCAATCAACGAAACCATATGTCGCTGGTCAAGCAGTATATTTTTCTGTATCTACCACTTGATTAGCCTTCACTGAATATTTTATATCGTTGTCATAGGACACTATGTTTCTCTAAAGTGATTTTAGCATTTTAAACTTTGAGTGTCATTAGAAGGCTATTATCTATGGGGAGTCATTTTACTTTTTGATACCATTTAGTGATATCACTTATTCCAGTAGGTGATATCACTCATTCAATACATGTCACCTATTTGAATAACTAAAGTCACCTATTTGAATGGGTGATATCACTTATTTGAATAAGTGATATCACTTATAAGAATGAATAAGTTTGAATAGGTAATATTACTTATTCGTTTTATTGGTGATATTACTTATTCAAATTTGCAAACAGTAAAAACCTAATGCTCCTCATCTCTTTTATAAATGTAGATCCGCAGTGAATATCACTAGGCCTATATCTATGGAAGAACAAAGCGCAAATGATGATTCATATTCATACATGCTGAAAAAACGAAGAAAAAAAATTACCTATATAGAGGGAAACACTTTAGAGAGAAACTAAAATAAAACCATGCATAGTCATAAGACATTAAATCCTAAATATACAATAACCCAGGTTGGAGAACCACTGAAACCTCTGACGTGTCGTTTTTTAATACCATTTAGTTATATCATTTATTCAGTACATGAAATCACCTATTCAAATTGGAGATATTATCAAACGGAATACCGAATAAGTGATATCACCTATTCGAATAAGTGATGTCACCTATTTGAATGGTTGATATCACTTATTTGAATAAGTGATATCACTTATTTGAATAAGTGATATCACTTATTTGAATAAGTGATATCACTTATAAAAATGAATAAGTGATATCACCTATTTGAACAGGTGATATCACTTTTTTTTGTGATATTACTTATTCAAACAGTAAAAACCTTAAATGCTCCCCATTTCTTCCATAAATGTAGATCCGCAGTGAATATCACTAGGCCTATATTTGTGGAAGAACAAATGATGATTCATATTCATACATGCTGAAAAAATAGTTTCTGTTATGTAAACTTAATTTTCTGGATTATGAGGACCATTTTTATGAGTTAATGGAACATTAGCAAAGCCAATTTTGCAGTATGGAGTTAATAACACATTATATTAATGGAAAATTACACATGTATGTGTATTTCAGCAACATAAACTCAACTTCAAGATTGAAATTTCCAAATCACACTTTCTTTTTAAATTGACGAAAATATAGTAACAATTCGCTGAAAGATAAAGGTCTACAAGACTTGTTGAAATTTATGCTATTAAAGGTCAGTTCGGCATCCTTTATGAGTTTTAATATGTTATAAATTTGCTTTAAAATGTTACTTTTCTATTATTTTTTAACATACTCTTGTGACAGAATTGACATTAAAGCAATTGACTGGACTGTTTACAATTGTTGTGCATGATTAATATGCAAATGAGTTTTGGTCATGTTTCCCTTACTGTGTATTGGTAAGATCTGGTAGTGAAGTTGGACATAAATGTAGAAGTTGGGTCATTCCTCATTCACATGATCTTAACTGATGAGAAACTCATGAAGTCTTTGAAGTTGCGAAAATGTTTTATATTGGTATTGACCTAGAGATTTAAGGCTACTAATAGGAAGTATAGTGTAAAGGTACAATACTCATCTGTCCCATAGAAATTTAATATCAATGAAACAATGTTTATAAGTACCACATTTTATAATCATATGGCTGATCTATGTAGTTTGTTGCATAATAGATAAGCTATCAGTTCTCACATTAGGCCAAATGTCTGCCCTGATTTTGAATTGTTGTTGTAAAAATTCTACCTACATGTATAAGCTACTCATGTGTAATATAAATGGTAAAAAAATGTGAAAAAATTATGTTTTCATTGTCATTTTTGTTCTTGTTGGAAATAAAATTGGGTGATTCTCACATGTTTTTGTTAATTTGGAAACTCTGGAAATGACATGCATTTTCTCAGAAAAAAGGCTGATGTTATACATTGTATTGTGACAGTAAATTCAGAATTTACAACATGAAACTGGTACTTTTTGTTGAAATTAACCTGTAATATACATTGTATTTCAAGCATGTGTACACAATGTATATTTTTTCAGTATACTAAGTGTATTATACCTTATTAAAAGTTAACGATTGCCATCAGCTTGTACATGAACTTTCAGTATTTTGATTAGGAAGGTGATACATGTACTAGAGATTATTTTAAATGGCTGCCATATTTATAAAAAAGGTTTGAAAAGAAATACCGGTAATCATGTCATTTAGTGATGACAATCTTGTGACATTTTCAAGCGTCTTTTTGAAAGCAACATGGCTGCAACAATTTTCCACGAATTAAAGTCTTCCAACAAAACGATATCATGCTGCAGGATTCCCAAAAATAATATACACTATTATACAATGGGACCCGCAATACAGTGAGACCGTACTATAATAAACTTCTCCCATTGTATTACACTTGTGGCAGGCTGATGGTTTCTTCCCGGCTACTTTGTAACTGGTTTCTGTACTCCACTAATAGAACTGACTGCCATCATACAACTGAAAAATTATTGAGTGTGGCATAAAAACACTATTCAGAATTCAAATTCTATTTTATTGCATGTCTACTTCGTTTCAAACTTCAGTTTAATATATTCCATATTGCGAATATACACTATCAAATGAGAAAGAAGGATTTTATTGTTAAATTACTACAATCATCACAAAATGTCAATTCAATAAAAGTTAAGTTACTCAAAACTGACAAGACAATATTCCAATGAACAAAACAACCATCTACTAGTACTAATCTAACTGACCATTTTAACCAAATAAATCAACCATAGAAGAAGCAAAAATAAAAAATGTGTAGCATGACAATCTTTGGAGTTTAATAACCTGACATGGTGAGCTGCAGAGCAACAAAATTATAAATGGGATAATTTACGTGGATCAAGGTAAAAGGCTGACTAAATTAATGATTTAAATTCTTCACAATGACTTGTATTTAAGGAATGAACTCTGTCTTATTACATCAATGACAATAAAAGTAGTGTGATAGTAACACGTAATAAATCTGCTCTGAATGAAAATATCGTAAATCTTGGGTTAATTTTTAGCCTTTCTTAAAGAAAAAGTGAAAGAATAAAAACTTTTGGCATGGAAAGATCTACAAAAAAGTCAGTGGGCGAAAATTCAGTTTAACGCTTATCAAAGTTATTTTCCTTTTTATGTGAAATAATCATGATTTCACTAAGTATAATAGATACATCATAGTAGAGAGAAAGTGAAAGAGGCAAAAATGTTTGGCATGCAAAGATCTACAAAAAATTAAACAATCAATGCTGATGGAGTTATATCCCGTTTTGAGTGGATTTTTCATGTTATTATTGACCATTATCTTGAAAAGTATAATACATGTAGCAAATATGTTAATGGAATTTCCCTTTTGAGTAGATATTTTACTAAAGGTGAGTAATTCAGGCTCTGTAAAGCCACTGGTTTACTTCTGAAGAATCAATTGTTCGATTTTAACCAAACTTTGAAGAAACTTTTCCATAGGAAGCCATATACTGTTTGCAAATGAGAATGGGCTACTACCCATTATATATACATGTAGGGATCAAAAGGGCCCAAATCTGGGAATTGTTTCACCGTTAAGGCCCATTGGGCCTCTTGTTGTTGGTACAATGTCATTCATTTATTCACATGTACAGTAGAACATTTTCCCAAATTACATGTATATGTGTTTTAGCTGATTCATTAATTCACTTTTTGAATAATTTTACAGATATCGTCAAGCTCGAGTCAAGAAAAATTCACAACTAGGATAAATGTAGCTCAAGAGGTATGATTAATTCATTGTATAAATGCAGTATGCCAAAGTTCCTATCTGAAAATTTCATTATATTTTATCTGTTATTGTCTGTGATAATTGAAACTTTAATACATTGTACATGTATGTTCAATTGTCAAATTTCTTGTGTGTTTGATTTAGCCTACATGTACATTTTTTATGATGCTCAGGTGAGCAAATTAGGCCCACTTGGGCCTCTTGTTTAAGTATTAGGTACATAGATTTTCTATACTCCTTTGAAAATGGGGCATAAGCCTTTTGAATTGGGAATTTTATCAACACTTTATTGAAATTGTAAAATCTTAAATTACATGAAACTGTTTAAAAATGCAAAAATCTCTTCAGTTTGGAAATTTTAACTGCAAATAGGAAAAATCTGGGACCTTTGGCTTGACGGTCTAATGCTTTATTACCAGACAACCCCAAGCTGTTGTGCAAAATACCAACAATACTGGGTGTAAATACATGTAGATTTCAATAAAACATCCTAAAATGTGAGAATAATGTCATTTTTTTCACTTCAGTGAAATCTTTAATGGTGAAATAAATTGCATACAAAATATACATGTACATGTATGTGTGTTCTTGTTCATAGAATCAGTATTGAAATACATGTATTAACATAGAATCAGTATTAAAATACATGTATTAACAAAAAATTGATTTAAAGCTTTTTGAATGAAATGTTTAATATGCATTAATCAGTGTGTGAAGTATAAAATATATTCAATCTTTACCAGACTGAACAGAAATTTACTAGACCAAATGGAATTTCTAAGCTTGATTGGAATAAATGCATTCATAAATTTAGGTTTCCAGCTCAGGCTCATGATTCTACAGACTGTATTCTAATTCATAATTCTAAGAATGAATTTAACAATCATAATCCTGTTTTGATGTCAATGGTACATGTAGTGCAGTGTGAAGGTCATTTGTACAAATACAAGCAATAAATCTAATTTCAGTACAAGTTAAGTAAAAATTATTCTAACATTATTTTAAAAAACTGCTAACCAATGTATAGGTGAGCTTTTGCCTCAAAAAGGACCAAAAAAGATCAAAATGTGATACATCAAGGTCATAGGTTCAGAGGTCAAGGTGGTGGGCACTTTAGTTTACAGGAAATATAAACTTTTCATCTAATATATAACATTTTCAACTTTTTCTAAAAAACCAATGGGCCAATTTTAACTAAACTTGGCAGATATTATCCCCGTATGACTAAATCTGCATAAAGTTTGCAATTGAAAGAGAGGCTACGTTTAAAAAGTGCCTAAAAAAGGACAAAAATTCTTCTCACGAACCAATGATCAGCTTATTCTAACCCATTGGTTATCTTTCTGTTTCATGCAAGGTTTTTTCTCTGAAAAAGCTTAGATAGATTTTAGCTCACGTGAGCCGATACCTCTAGTGAGCTATTGTGATCACTCCCTGTCAGCTGTCAGACGTCCGTCCGTAAACTTTTCATATTTTTAACTTCTTCTCTGAAACCACTGAAGGGATTTTGATGTAACTTGACAGGAAGCAAGTGGTCAAGGTTCTTAACCAAGTTTGTAGTTTTCAGCCAGATTGGCCAAGCAGTGGATCTAGGGCAGGGCAGAATATGTCCCAAAAGGTACCCCTCTTTACAAATCTTTCTCTCCAAAACTGCTGCATGAATTTGAAAAACAGATTGTTTCTGAGTGATCTATCTACATGTATGTATATATAATTCAAGTTTGTATTTTTCATAGAAATCAGAATATGAAGTTTTGACATTTTCTGGGTTTCTTTTCAGTCTTTGTCATTTTCATTCATTTTTGCATGATTTCCTCAATTAACTCCCTTGCATATTTATATACTTGTATACAGGTGAAGAAATATTTTTGTGCAAGAATTTTGCTGAAATTTGATTTCTAGAATTTTTTTTTATGAATTTCATAAAACAGCTACATTGTATATTTATATTTCTTGTTATTCTTGATCTTATTTCCACATTTGTAGATGGTTCTCAGGTGAGCATTTGTTTTCTTAAACCAGTCATATTGCGGTCACTGGTAGGTGGCTCTCTATATCACATTAGCATTTTGAATTACTACATCTCTTGAACTGTTGGAAATTTCAGCTTTCCAATGGAATTACATTAATAAGTTCATTCATAAACAAATTTTCACTTTTTCCCTTTGTTTGGAATGGATTTATGTAGAAAATGTCACTTTAGTTTACAATAACTTCCTCTTTAAGACCTGTCTGACCTGTTGTTGGTAAATACTTAATGAACAAAATTACACCCACTTATAATTAGATCAATGTAAATACAGTGGAACCTGTCTTTAGTGACCACTGTCATAAAAGACCACCTGTCTATTGAGACCACTTTCTGAAAAGCACTTGGTTCAATAGTCCTATACATAAAACCTGTTTTGAGAGACCACCTGTCTTTTAAGACCACATTTCAGTGGCAGTAGGGGGGGGGGGGGTCTTTCAAGACAGGTTCCACTGTACATGTAATTGCGACATTAATAAACAAAGGTCAAATCAATAAGTGCCATGCTTTTTTAAAAGTGCAGAAATTAATGGAAAATACAACATTTTGTTCCTGAACTGGGAACATTATTTCTCTGTCAGGATTACATGTAAGGCTTTAGCCGTGAAGATATTTACTTGCTCAATGTATGATGTAGTGAAAATACTATAAACTGTTTGCCTGCACTATAAATCAGTAGCAGAAGCCTGCATTAATTTGAACACTATTTAATCTGGAATCATTTGCCTTTATAGCTCTTACTATTTCATGATTAACATACATGTACATGTACATGTAGATAAACATTTGGTCTCAATTTTCTGTTGTTAATAAAGGATAATTATACCATAAAATAGTTTTCTCTGATTCATCAAAGAAAATTTGTTTTTAGTCTTATGATTTTTGCTGTTCATTAATTACAGTGACAGCAGTTTTTTCTTCATTTATGCTGTGCAAAATACAAATGTAGTAATTAAAGAAGTTAATTGACTTTGAAAATGTTATTGATAGTAATCAATGTAGTTATTTATATAAAAATATTATACTGTTGAAAATATTATTTTTGCTGGATATGTAATCACGGTCCATTATGGGTGCGCTTGGAGGGCTATCATGTTACATGTAGCAGTGAACAAACTGATGCATTCGCTCTAGAAAAGATAGGTCAGTAAGTGAGACTTCAACTTTTACAAAGGAGAAAAATACGTAAAATCAATATGTTACTATTTACAGAATTTCCACTACAACATTGCATATAAATAGAGATTTTAGTAATAAAAAACTGAACAATTTATAGCCTTCAGCTATTCATCATTTGATGTCAGTAGCTACAGGTCTAACAAGGTAAATTGGTACATATGTACAAACAACGAGTCTGAATTTAACCATAAAAGGGGTGACAGGCTAACTTATCAACACAAAAATATTAGAGCTACAGTAATGTTTCATCTGTAAACCTTATTTTTGTAAAATAGAACACATTGTCATCACGCAAAGAACACGGAGCAATATCAGGCCGCTGAGATCAAAAGTGATATGTTTTTCTTCTTTCAACATTTTCAGATGAACAAATACAAGCTTGTACCTTATGGACAAATGGATATCTTAAAAGTATATTAATCCATACAAAAAATCACAATGCTGTATGTGAAGCCAACAAGGCTATCATTTACTCAAGGAAGTTCGTTATTTTTGGACATTTTCTGATGCTGTTGGTGATTACAGATCACTCGAATAGTCAGACATCTACTTACTTGTCAGTTTACCAGATTATCCCCAAAGATTATATGAAATTGTTATTCATGTCAGATTTGCAAATTTGTTACAATTAGCACTTTAATATGGTAAAGGATTCACATTTGGATACAAAAAAACATACATGTAAATGACATTGGCTTTCCACTGTAACAAAAAACATTGAGAAGTTGAGTTAGATACAGAAAGCTTGTAAGCCTATTGGACAAACAATCGGGACAATATGATATCAGTCTAAACTATACAAATGGATAATACCATTCAAACTGAGTATATACATATATTTATAAAGAATATTGTGTATACCTAATTGTCGTTTGAAGAAAACAATTAGGGGTTTGTTTATGAAGTCATCTGATAATTGGATCTTTATCAGATTTTTAAATATGTACCATGTTTTTGATCCCTTTTTGGGGACCCTATTGGTTCTAGCCTCTTTTCATTCATACTCTTTAAATGACTTCTTAGGAGGTTTATGACTTCACATAGGGTTTGATTTAAATTGGTCCACTGATTTCTTAAGAGGTAAAAATGTCTGAACATTTACAAGCACAACAACAGACTAAAGATGAAAGCAAATGCCTTACAGATTGTACATCTAATAGAAAATCAAATCGGAATCAGACTCAGAATCTAGCACCAAGCAATTTGGTACCAAAAAATGTATCAACAAATTTCTCAGATTTGAAGTGTGAACCATGCACTATTATATTTGGCTAGGAATCACATTGTAGGAACATATTTATCAGGTTGATAATGTTCGCTTGATCACTGGTACATGTATGTAAAGCTTAAGCTTTCTATATTACCTACTTGTATATGAGTATTGTTGAAACTTCTTTCATGTTAAGATTGATCACACAAACTACACGTGAATGACATTTCTAGTACATATATATTAATGTCAGTATAAAACAGTCCAGGCAATTAAATCAGCCACAATTTGCAATGAAATTCCATCACTGTGATGGTTGCAATAACTACATGTAGCTTGTGCTTTAATTTAATAGGCATTCATTGTGATGATGCCACAAATATTCCATGTGGCCTATATATGAACATGTAAACAACTCAACTGAGCAAATGACACTTCATATGGCAGATAAATATACATTGTATCTTGAGATATGTTACTTATGTGGCAGGTATGTTTTCTTAGTATGTGTGCACCAAATGTATTATACTGATTATCGGTACTATTCCATAGCAGAATTAATGTCCCCAGATTTAGGGGGCTTAAGTTGAGATATATGTACATTGTACATGCACAATCTTAAGTAAATCTTTGTCATATAGAACCAGGTGAATGATTCTGGTTCAGATAAGCTTCTTGTATCTATTACATGTACAATTGATTCACTATTCCTCATTTAGTAGCTACATGTAATTAGAAACATTATAACGTCTGCATCAATTTAGAATCAATGTGATCACATACAGTTGATCTCCACACCCGGTTTTACCAGAAGAAAGCATATGATAGTATCATCTTAGGAATATCTAGTCACCTGAAAATTGTCCATGCTTATTGATCAATAAAGTAGCAAGACATCATGAAGATGTATAATAAACCATTAGGTAATTTAATGTTTTCAGTTTAATTAAGGAGCACCAGTGTTACATGTATGTATAAAATGTAATAGAGTTTAAGGTGTACATGTACGTATATATGTAAATCATAGCAGATATTAAATTCTGATATCATTCTCCACTGGTGTATGGAAATTGTGTCAGTTTTATTGTGAAAGGATTTTTATTGTGCTCTAGGTTTTATGTGTGATGACAGCTGCAGTATATCTTGCTGCTTGATAAATTATTGACAACACAGTCAAAGTAAGAAATTTTCTTTATCTTGCTGTGTAAAGGTAACTTTATTAGAGCATAAAATTAGTGCAAAGGAAGAGGATTTACCAGTCTTTTAAGATTAGGCCATAAATAAAGGCTTGGAGTTTTTATTCCCAAATGTATAACTAGAGCAGTCTTTGGGTTTTTATTATTCTTATCAGCTTGAGGATATGTTAATGATATGGCATAGTTTTTCTTGAACCATGACAAAGGTACATAGTACTAGTATAACAATTTGATGGATTATTTCCTATCATTTTAAAAAAAAAAAAAAGAGTTAGATACAGTCTGTATCTTGTTACACAAATTTTGCACATGTACAACTAAATGTACGTATGTGTATACGTGTGTACTTGGGGGGCTGAGTGGTTTGAAAAGTGCAGTTTGAACCACAAAGTCTCTTGCTTTTTGTCAGCACATGTTCGAGTCCTGCTGAAATCTAAGCTGATTTTTGCAAGAAAGAAGTGTGCCAATTTACATACGGAAGGGTACTCGCTGCCTCCATATAATTGAAAAATTGTTGTGTGGTGATAAACAATAATAAAAATCAAATCAAAAGTATGTTTGTATGTATATGTACATGTACCCATGTACAAAAGTCATGGGGACAAAGGTCAGTGTCACAGGCACCTATAATGTTAACACCACCAAATAAATGTAAGAGATTTTCAAAATGGCTGACATCAACGTTTGAATTAAGGATTGTTTTTCATTTTTTGAACATCATCAGGGTATAAAAGCAATTGCTCATGGAAAAAATTCTGTGCAGCACAATGAATGTAATGTAATGGCTCAACAGCTGTTTTGACATGAGTAGTAGTTCTTTTTTCTGATCGCAAATACTACTGAAATTAAGGTTTAATTTCTTTTTTTCATATCATTTTGAAAGAAACTAGTTATATGGACAATTTTGAATACTTATTCTCAGATTTAGTTCGCGATTTTTAATATTCGACCATTTAATAGTGGCCGGATTAAATGTGTCAGAAGAGAATTGCCCGAATGGGCTGTGTGCAAATGGCTGAGAGGCCTACCATGTGTGATTTGGATAGCAACAGATGATCGTTGTTTACAACAGATATTCGTTTGAATTCTGATATTTTATCAGTGGAATATATCACAGAAAGTTTGAGTGTGACTGTTAATATTTATTGATAACAACTGGAAGTAGCCATTCTATTTGATATTTTACCAATCGCTGAATCAGCTGGGAAATTACGTGAGCTGTGAAGGGGTGAGGATTTCGTAAGTAGACCTATTTCAGTAGAATCTATATAGACAAGACCACTAGCAAATCCTTCAAATCAATTGAAACAAGACAAATGCAGATTATGTTGTTAAATAACAAACTTTTATTGTTCTGTTTAAAAGATAATTATCGAAACGTTCGTTATGGAAAATCCATGTAGGCCTATAAATTATAATAGATCCATATGTCAATTCAGACTTCAGTTTTTACCAGCTGATCATATAGAGTATCCCGTCAATTTACTGAGAAACTTATGAACACTACTTATGCTCGGCATTAACATTACAGGTTGTGAAAAACAAGATGGGCCTGGTAATTAGCCTAGCAATTAATAGGATTTGAGGTGAACTGAGAGTCGATTTCACGCGATGCGATTGACGAATTGTTTCCGACAGGAATAGCCTATATGGTGACGGAAAAGCAAGGTGTTTATCAGAGATGCAGGACAAAATTGCACTAGACCTGACTCCCTTTTCAACTTACTTACAAGCAACGTAACTATGAAGCAATTTTCATTTCTGTGGCCTGTGTTTCTTTTCATAACATGACCGAGATCTATCGCAATAGGCCTATTATATGGGCATCTACAGTGTGCTACAGATGCAGGCCTAGTTTTGTGTTTTCAATTTCTTTCAGTGATTTTTGTTTGTTTTGTGGTAATTAATGGCTTTAAAAAAATATATGGAATGAATGTGTGTTATTTTATTTTTTATTGATTCATTCATATGTTCAGAGAATACTTGTCCGACAAATTTTAACCAAACTTGGCTTGTATCATCCCCATGTGAAGCCGCATAAAGTTTGTGAATGAAAAGGGGCTAGCACCATAGGGGCCCCAAAAGGGGGCAAAGAAGACCAAAACTTAGTACATCTTTAAAAATCTTCTCATGAACTAATGATCAGATGACTTTCAAATTTTGTTTGCATTATTGTTACATGTAAGTCAATATCTACAAAGTGTGCGAATGAAAATGAAATCTGCTCATAAATGAGCCTTTATGGGGCACTTCAGTAATGCAGGGTACAGTTGTATAGAGAATTGTTTAATAACTCAAAACTGATTGACTTTTTGTATACAAAGATATATGAGAAAGTTGTTAGGAATTATCTAAGGATCATTTTGACAAAATTTCAAGGTCATGGGGTGAGAGGTTAAGGTCACAGACACCTAAGTAAATTGAAAATGTTTTTTTTGTGTAAAAATTTTAACATTTTTGACAACTTCTCCAGAATCATTGGGTCAATTTGGACCAAACTTGACAGAAAGTATAACCATATAAAGCCACTTAAAGTTTGTGGATGAAAAGGGGCTAGGACCAAACATGGCGTTCATTGATAAAAATAGAACAAATGAGTCAGGTTTTTTTTTTAATTTAATGCATGTATCTCCAAAATTATTAAAGCTAGAGAAAAAAACGTTACCTTAAAATGAGTGACTTGCAAAAATCGACCAATATTTCATTTGGATGGAAATTGTCCGGTTCGACCCTTATGTGAGTTATTTCCCCTTTTTTGTGGATTTTATGTTTTTGGATGTTTTTTGACATTATCTTGAAAAGTATAATTGCTAGAGGAAAAGTGAAAGAAGCAAAAATGTTCAGCATGTGAAGATCTACAAAAAAGTCCACAGTGCAGTTGTTGTCATGTCAGTGCTTATGGGAACTAATTATGTTGTTGCTCAGGTGACCGTCAAGGCCCATCGGGCCTCTTATTTCATACTGTGATCATCTTACATTACATAGTATTAAAGCGATAAAAGCTGTTACAGTGATGATTTTTGTCCCATGATATATAGAAGGAGAATATGATAAAATGTTTGTTTAAGTACATTATCAAACATGCGGAAGGTAGTAAAAGATCATCTTTTCGAAGTTATTTGTTTTAATTGAATTTAAGTTTCCTCATACCGTAAAACATTAGGCTGTATTTCCGTATCCAATGACCTTACAGATAAACTCTTTCGCCATATCAAATATGCTTCATAATTAGGTCAGCGGGTCTCGTTCCTTTACGCGCTTGGTCTATCAGCAATCTTGGCTCTTGACATAATCAGTGTATGTTAAAGTCGGCCTATTCTTATGTGTTTTATATTTACTTTTAAAATACAGGATGTGATTTTTTTATTTGAAAGTAAATGTATTATGTAAAATATGCATTTTTCAACCCTATTATAAATACCTGAAGCAAATAAGAATATCACGTCACTAACAGAAATTTTCCGAATCTTTAATGTTACCATGAAATGAATGCTGACATTGCCAAAATCAAAACAATATAACAGTGAAAACTATGTGTATCTCATGTTTTACAATTGTGCCGCTATGTTTGGTGGGGTTGGGCAGTTCATATGTGTCAAGAATGATAATTAAAAGCCGAGAATGCGACGGGACGAATTAAAAATGGTCAAGATCACTCGATATACCAAGCACGTGGACAATTTCAGAAAGGAATATTTTGAAATGACTGAAAAGACAGCGCTCTACAATGCGACCAAATCACTCGCAAATGCGACCATTTTTTAGATTTTGGCGAGTGTTTATCCTCATTCAGTCGCCACATTGCGACCAGTTTTTTCCCCGAACCGGAAATCAAAAGTTTGTTCGTTCTCACTGTGAAATTACATGATCGAAATCATGGTCTGTTATGTGCTTTACAACAACAAATTTGGTTATTCAGTTTCGATAAACTAGAGCATCTAACTCACGTGGATTACTGTATAAAAACACGTTGTATTGCTCTCATGTTTTCGAATTGAAATTTTCCTAACATCAGACGATGACATTTTCTTCTCTCGGTCGATTTCAACAGAAGCATCATTAGACACTACTAAGTTTAAACGATCTTGGTTAAAAGAATACTGATTAAAAGAGTTATGGCTAGTGTTCGACTAGGCCGAACTTTCTGCCCCGATTTCGATTTTAATTTAAGCGATTTTTAAGTGGTAAAATCAGGGCAGAAAGTTCGGCCTAGTGTTCGACGAGGAGGGCAGGCAGACCACAGCCTAATTCCTTTGGGGATTATATCGTGGCCGTTTTATCGTTGGGCAACACAATAAAACGGCCGCGACAGAATCCCCAAAGGGATTAACCACAGTCGGAACTGGAAATTTTATCTGTAAATTAAAATCGAGAGTCAAACACCCGAATGTCGGACAAACACCTATAAATTAAAGAACTTCATAGTGTTTTGTCTGACGATCAAGTCATGGGTGTTGGACTCTAGATTTTAACTTAAAGGCAAAATTTCAATTCTAGTGGGCAGTCTCTGTTTTGTAAATTCTGTCGAAGAGAAACTGGCGCTAAATATTTAAAAATAAAGTTTAAGGTTGCCTCAATATTAGAGCAACAAATATGAAAAATATAGGCATATAAACACTACTGGATTGATAAAAAAATGCACAAAAAGGTCAACATGCAGTTAATAACCTTGTTTTAAATGGATTGAAACAATAAAATATTACATAAACTTAGAAAATTAATATTTTATTTCATTTCTATATTTTCATCCAGTGGATTTTTTAAGAACACATGAACACACACACACAGATATATATATATATATATATATATATATATATATATATATATATATATATATATATTGGCGAGTAAAAGTTCCTGGCTGGCTAGTAAAATTTCTGGTTCACTGGCCAAATGAGGAGTGAATTTTTTTAGTGTTGTAGAGCCCTGAAAGACTAATGTTGCTTGATTTGGGTATGAAGTGATGATGTATGAAAATAAACACAAAGGGTAAGGGGGAATAAGGCTTACTGTTTAAAAACTGGTAGCCCAGCTAGAAAACCATTAGCTCAACTTTTGAGCATGGCGAAAGCAGTCTGAATATGCTAGGGGGATTTAGGGGCATGCCCTCTCCACAAAAAAGTTTTGAAACTTTTATGGCCAAATACTGCATTTTAGAGATCTTTTGATAGAAATAAAACAGATATTTTTTCCACTTATATTATAAGTTTTGATAATTTTTTTTTCTTGATTTGAAGAAAATCACCACATTTTTCAATTCTGACGAGAGGAAGAATAATAAAAAAAAATGCACCATGACGTTGCTCGTCGGAACTGGCCAGACTAATATTTTCAGGTTTCACAAATAGAAATATTTTTTTGAAAAATGGCTGTTAATAATCATAATAATAAAAAAACATGACAACAGAATAATTGATTTTTCATTTCTTTAAATAAAAATCAAGAAACTGACTGTTACTACCAGGCCTCAAACCTTAACATTTTGAACAAAGTGCTACTAAAATTTTGTTTGGCCGCCATAAAAATCTGGTTGACCGCAAAGAAAAAACTTCTTTACAGTAATTGCTTTTACTTTTATTATTCACCTACAATTTTCATTTTTACAACTTTCATGCAGTGTACATGTATATTGTTTTTCTCATTTTAACTAATCATGAAATTCAGTTCCATTCCATATGGGTTCTTTTCTTGCAAACCCAACATCCATTTCCTGTCTCCATTAACTGCAAGTAACAGTAGTCAACACACAATGTGTTCTTTGACATTTTCGGCCATGAGGTAAAGACTAGCGTTTAATTTAATTGTCAAAATAATAATTATTGTACTTTCTAATTGGTTTTTAGAAATTGATTTTGAACTACAAATAATCAACTTTTATCTAAATTCTACACATGAAGAATACTCTAACCGGTCTAGACAGACTTAGGTACAAATGTACATGGCCAAGATTCTTGTATGATAATATACTTTAACACTCACCAGCTGGGCGATGATAATGCCTATTTTATGTCACCCAGCACAACTTTTACTTGCACTGGTGACTGGGTGACCGCTAATCTAATACCCTGGGTAAAAAGAATAGAATATATATTAACTGCAACTCACACATACCTTTATAGTGAAATCAATGGAAAAATTACCATCTATTAATCTTTTTTTACTGTCTGTACAATGTAAGTCAACAATTTGAACATTTGGGTTTGTGTCATCTTTACTGCATTATCACTACAGAGCTTTATCACACATTATGACCAAGATCCATTCAGAACAAGTGAACTCAATATTTTATCTGGAGCACTGGGTATTATGCAGGATTTTGGTAATTGCCATGACAGTAGACAAAATGGGAAGTTTGAATGACAATGCTTCGCTTGAAATCCCAAACCTGAATTCAGTTTTATAAAGTTATGGAATAAAAATTATGTGAGTCTCGTATTTCTTTGTAGAAAATATTATGATAAGTACAGAGTTTTTGAAATTCATAGGTCTTATTAGAAAAACCGATAAATTTTACAAAAGTGTGGTGAAATCTAGCTGATATTTGGTCCAAATGACCAGTAATTTTCTATTTCTTTTCAATTTTGTTATATATACAGACCAGTAAAAAGATTTTCTTTGACCAGTGGAATTCCTTTATTCACTTGATCGGTTGACCAGTAATTTTTTTTTATTTCAAAATGTCTGTAAGTATTATTTTTTTCTGAAATGAATACATTTTAATTGCTATGTATTTAACAAAAGAAAAAAGTAATACTGACTACTGTAGTCTCATTTCATTTGTTGATTAATAATGGTGACCTCCCTGCATCCAAGAAATCATCCATAGAATCAAAAGTATTGCTTACGACATAGTTAAAAGATGCTGTTTTGCAGTTTTGAGGGTATTTGATATTTACATTTGTATTACACGAAGAAGAAAAAGTATGACGAAATCAGGTGGTAAATTAAGCTGATTGAAAATAAAATGGTAAGATTTTTTTAAACAGTCAGTTATTAAGATCTACATGAAAAAAATATCCAAGGGCGCCCTTGTTAGAGCAGGTGCCCTTTTAAGGACAAATACAATATATAGTAAAAGCCACAGTGACCAAATACTTTTTGCACTGTATGTAGTCGAATATAACCTTCCACAAGTTTTAAGTGTAGATCTAGGCCTGTAACAATGCTTTTTCATTGAAATATTTTCCTTTTTAGCTCACCGGAGCTCATGGTCATGTGAGCTATTGCCATCACTTGGCATCTTGTGTTCCATCAGTGTAAACTTCTTAAAAAATCTTCTCCTCTGAAACTACCAGGCAATATGGAACCAAACTTGGCCACACACATATAGATACTAGCCTAAGCAGGAGGACCAAACATATGACTATGCACAATACAATATGCAAAATCCCAATTTTAACCTTACGGAAAAAACTGATTAATTTTTTAAAAATAAACAAGAAAATGATAACAAATGTTGTCAAATCTTTTAAGGAAACAAGGTACAAAGTCAGCTTTGTAGATTTGAAAAAATTAACAAATACATCAGAGAAATTATATTCATGTATATTTCCAGTGCTATTAAGAGTTTTCCCAATGTCTGGAAAAAACACCAAATTCCCAATTGAAAAAGTACAGGTCCCTGTTTCTGGAGTGTAGAAAAAAACCCAGAACACATATCACAAACAACAGAACACACACACACATCAGAACACATATCACAACATACACACCCCACAACATAACACACATCACAACATACACACAACGGAACACACATCACAACATACATACCATAGAACACACAACAATATACACACAACACACCATAACACACATAACATAATACACACAAACACAAGACACATAACAACATACACACAACAGAACACACAACACACCATAACACACATAACATAATACACACATACACAAGACACATAACACAAGACACATACACACCATAACACACAACAGAACACACATAACAACATACACACAACAGAACACACATCACAACATACACTCAATACACCATAACACATATAACATAATACTCATATTACACAACACAACACACAGAGAAATCAGATTGTATTATCATATCCTCTTAAAGTACTTGTATATACATTTGTATGTTTGTATTTATCAAGAGTCTTTTTCAGTCTGAGAAAACATATACATGTAGCATTCCGCAAACTTTTCTCTCTAACCTATGATTGTAAACACATATAATATAGACATATCACATATTATGCTTGTTGACATGGTCAATATAGTTGTATGTACATACATGCACATATCAGCCTGAACAAAGAGAATATCAGTTGATAGATTTACTGGTCATATATAGGTATTAAATCATAGTCAGGGCCATGTATATTTTACTCTTCTTTAAAAATTATTGAGGACAAAGCTTATCTGCTATTTCTAGGGCAATGGTTAAAAGTTTATGACACGGATAATTCCATGTCCATGGTCAACATTTATACAAATGTATGAACTGATATGTTACCTATGATTGTAAATACATGTAATATAGACATGTTACATATTATGCTTGTTGACATGGTCATTATGTACATGTACATACATGCACATATCAGCCTGAACAAAGAGAATATAAGTTGATAGATTTACTGTGACTTGTCATATATAGGTATTAAATCATAGTCAGAGGCCATGTATATTTTACTCTTCTTTAAAAATTATTGAGGACAGAGCTTATCTGCTATTTCTAGGGCAATGGTTAAAAGTTTATGACACGGATAATTACATATCCATGGTCAACATTTATACAAATGTATGAAATGACACACACATACACACTCAGGTATGAACTGATACACACACACATGTGTGAACAGACAGACAGACAGACACACACACAACACACACACACATACCTATCTTGAAATAGAATTGATTAGCAATTGCTGTGTTATACAAAACCATATCAAATTTACAGCATGATGGAGTTTCTGTACAAATGTCAGGTTTGTAATATATTTACCATTATCTGTAGTACAGTTAGGAAAAGGAATACTTTAAATCTATATTTAGAAATGCTGTTAAATGTTGTCAACTGAAAGAGTTAATAGACTAATAGTTGATCTGAAGATTATACAACATGTGGGTATGCATTGCAGTTTTATTATTAACATTTTTGTAAAATTGTCTGAGATCTGTAGTTCTAATAGGATACAGCACATGTTTACAAACACAACAAGATTAATTAAAGTTAAATTGTTACAGGGATGACACATGTGGCTCACTTCGGAAATCAACCGCATTTCTTTCATGTTTTACCTGTGATATACAACCATATTTCTATACAACCGTATTTCTTTCATGTTTTTACCTGTGGTATACAACCATATTTCTTTCATGTTTTTACCTGTGGTATACAACTGTATTTCTTTCATGTTTTTTTCTGTGGTATACAATTGCATTGCTTTCATGTTTTACCTGTGGTATACAACCGTATATTTATACAACCGTATTTCTTTCATCGTTTTACCTGTGGTATTCAACCACATTTCTTTCATGTTTTACCTGTGGTATACAACTGCATTTCTTTCATGTTTTACCTGTGGTATACAACTGCATTTCTTTCATGTTTTATTGTGGTATATAACTGTGTGTCTTTCCTAATTTACCTGTGGTATACAACCGCATTTCTTTCATGTTTTTATCTGTGGTTTACAACCATATTTCTTTCATGATATTTTGTTATGAAAAACATGGCTGATTTCAAGTAAAATCCGTTGCAGTTAAGAGGGAAAATATGCTCTGAAATGAAGTGATTTGATCGTCTCCCTCAATGACACTTTGCCATTATGGCAGCCCAGTACATGGAGGATTACTTAGAGTATTTCAGGGAAGTGTTTACGTAGATATAGATGCAGAAAATGACTGTAAACTTGATGTTGATCAGTGTTTCACTATTAACTGACTTTGAACAAAATGATAGTGATGAAGTATTGAAGTAGTCTTACGAAATTTGTTTCAATTTTGCGATCACGGGTCGTGAATTAATCTGATAAAAAACTTAGTTTATTTTGGCAAAGCTGAGCGGATTATTCTGCCATGTTTAAAGATAATGAACTGTAGCCTATTGATTCAGAGTTTAATGGGACCATATCCTCAAATTTACAAATGATTATGCCACAAATGATATGAAATTATGCAATGAAAGGATGTCAGTTAAATAAGATGAAATGTGGAAAATATGTAGAGTAAAGACAGTAAATAAAACAGTAGATATTTATTTTTGTTTCTAATTCCAGTTGATAGATCCACATGTATCAGATTTTTCTTCAAAACCTGTTAAAATAAAATGTTAATTGTTGATTATTTCTTTGTCTTTATATACATCCATTGCACTGTAAATAAAGTTTCTAAAAAAAACAGTGATAACTGATTTATATCTTGCTGAAAGTATTTCGCAGTAGTTAAAGGTTTAAAAATGCATCCAATCAATGCCATTTGTGTTTTAATGTTACTAACAGTTTTAGGCCGCCACTGAGTGTCTAAGAGTAAACTTTAATTGCGTCTGATCAGCGTCACCTGTGTGTTAATTCCCAGCGAGTATCTATATATAATCACAACAAAATGTTTTTTAAGATGCAGATATAGTTATGAGTACAGACGTTTTGATACATACACAGTTTGGTACACAAGTGTGAGCAAGATGAGAGTGAGAATGAGTTAGTTTTTGTTTGAAATGGAGATAGAAATATGAAAAAATGAAATATAAAACAGTTGGATCTTTATTATAAGTCTTTATCTCAATTTCAAACAAAATTGATGGACTTGCTTTTTCGGACTGACAGATTTACATTCGAACTGATGGATTGTATAAATCAAAATGTTTGACAAGATTTTTAAGTTTTCAACAGCTCTGGATATACAACTGTATTTTTTTCATGTTTTACCTATGGTATACAACTGTATTTTTTTCATGTTTTACCTATGGTATACAACCATATTTTTTTCATGTTTTACCTATGGTATACAACTGTATTTTTTCAGAATAGTTGGTATTGTTTTGGTTTTTGATGAAGTTCAAACATAGGTGCTACTTCCTCTTGGTAGTTCAATTCATATACATACACAATTATAGTAATGAGACAATACAACTATTGCAAAAGAATTAGACCAACCTATGAATATATTATTACAACCTAGGTTTATCCTTCAGAGATCTAAGTGTCATGTGTACGTTATTTATGTAACAATAAACTTTCAAGATCAGTAACATTATATGTTATCGTTTTATATAAATGGCTTGTTAACTAAAGCCGAATCTCTTGAATGCAAAGATATATTAGAATGTTGTTAGGTACTGGTATTATCAAAGGATCGTTTTGACAAAATCTGTTATCATGGGGCACAATTTTACTTAATTTTAGATATTCTCAAATTCTTCTGAAGAACCATTGTGCCAATTTTTACAGGTAATTTCCATATAAAGTTGCGTAAAGTTTGTGAATGAAAAGGGGCTTTGGACCAAAAGGGGCCACAACGGATAAAAAATGGGTACATCTCTAAAATCTTCTCATGAATGAAAGCTTGTACTACCATATTTTGATATCACATGAGATTTCATATGTCAAGATACTATCATTGATGTTTAAAACAATGACGTCATACTATTGGTAGCATTTCAGGATAAAATGTGGAGGATGTGTACGCAGCAGTTGTATACAAATTAAAGTGTCCTTGCATCATATTTAGTTATTTTACGCTGAAGTAATATTTTGCTGGAATTGTTGTATTTGAATTATAAACTTCTCAAAAGCTACATTGTAAGATTGTCATTATTTTTAGAGTGTGTACTCTTAGATAGATTATTCAATACATTTAGGTTTATTATTTCGCCTTGTATGATATGACTATTTTCTTTCTGAGATATACATTTATCATTTAATTTGAGCTCATCTGTTGAACTGACTGCGTTTTTTTACATAAACGGTTGTATTGAGCATGTCTGTTGCCATTTTTGGTAAAACTATAACCTTTTTGTTATTAAGAATACTTAAAAGTTTCCACAATTCTACTGTTTATATATGATTTCTGCATCATCATCATTGGTATTTTCATTTTATTTGTCCGAGAGTACTTCCGGTATACATTTGATAAGTTAATGATGTCATAGTAAAAACAGGACAAAACCCAGTCCGATGGGAGATATTTTTAAGATTGCAAATGCCCATCTCTGTGGAAATGTATTATGTAGAGTCTGAAGTAAAAGATTTTTTAAAAAAGTTATTCAATATCTCCAGTAAGATATTAGACTTTTATTCAGCCTAATGATACAAAGTTTAAAATTTAAATTAGATATTGTTATTGTGGGTGGCATGGATTGTTAGTAGTGAATTCATCACTTTAGTTGTTGTTGTTGTACATGTATTGTTGTTTAACATCCCACTCAAGAATTGTACACTTATATGGAAACGTTGCCAAATGCTGGTGAAGAGCTTCAAGTTTTGGCCTATGCTCGACACTTATAGCAATTAAGCAGTAAGGTTTTTTTTTGTGCAGATATTTAATGTGACACACAATCTCGGTTTTCACTGTCTCATCCAAAGGACCAGAAAAGCCAGTCGCCTCCGCCAAGTCTTAAACTTTTTATAGCATATACATTGTATTTTGAAATGTCTCTTAGAGCTATATAACTTTGTGAATTTTTTTTTTTCATCAATTCAAAAGGCAAATACAGTGCAACTCCATCTAAAAACCGATCATTTCCTGATGCTGATCATGTTATCAAAGTTCAGATGAGCTACTGTGATCACTCCCCATCCATTGTCGATAAACTTTTAATATATTTGACTTCTTCTCTGAAACCACTGAAGGTATTTTGGACGAAACTACAGAAACCAAGTTCTCAAGATCCTCTACCAGTTGTACAGTTTTCATCCACATCGTCCCCGGGGTGGATCTGGGGCGGGGCAAAATAGGTCACGATATAAAAAATATAAAAATTGTCCTTCTCCAGAACTGCTTTATGAATTAAAAAATGGATTATTTTTTTAGTGACCTACATGAATGTATTATTCAACTTTGTATTTTTCATAAAAATTTGAATATCAATTTTTTATACTTTTTTGAGGTCTTTTCAGACTTATTTTTATTTAATTTTGCATGATTTCCTCAATTATCTCCCCTTGTATTCACTTTGATGCATTAATTTAATGTGTTTTACTTGTTCTTGTTTATTGTTCAATGTTCTCTACTCAAGAATCTTTCACTCATATGGAGACGTCACCAATTGCCGGTGAAGGGCTTCAAATTTTGGCATACCTGCCAACATTAGGAAATTTTTCTGGGGTAGAAAATGCGTACAACGGTTGAACTTTTTACAAATGCATTGTCATTCTCAGATATATGCGTGTACCAGTTGTGGCGATATAAGTGAAAGGGGAGGGTACGGGAGGGTGTCCCCCTTGCGAAATAACAAGAAAAAAATTGTAATGTTAAACTTCAATATTTGCCATCTTATTAACTTAATGCATCTAAAAGGGAATTATTGTCAATAATATTGATGATATATATATATATATCTTTGTATTTGGAATGCGGAAAATAAATAACTAGACGTACCTGGAAGAAGTTTAATCTCAGTTGGATGGCTAAATATTTGGAAGTATGATCATTTTTAATGTCAAAGGCTTGAATTATTTATTTATCTTAAAATAACAGTGATCACTGAATAGTTCACTCCAAAAAGAAAATGGGATTTGATAAAGAAAAATCTGCTTTTAAAAAGAAAAGAAAAAGATTATTAAAGTTATATAAATGTGTTTACTGTCATTATTGACATTTTATTAAATTTAATTCAATGTTTTACAAGATGATATTATTATCTTTGTGTAAAATATTATGTAAATGAAATAAAACATCGTTTGTGTATTGAAATCATCACAAATTTAAGATACATATATAACACTGTATAGTACATGTATGTGGAGTGCGGACGTCATAGAAGACACCATGATCTCGCTTCAATATTAACCTGCTAAATTTTTAAAGTAAAATCATTGAGAATTGATACAGAAGCTGCATGAAATTAATATAACATCAGTGATGTTAATCTTTGATAACTGAATATAGAATATAACATATGGATAGTGATTATAGGTGTGGATGTTTAGATATACATGTACAGGTAATCAATCTGTATATTAGGCACCTGTCCACAGTACAGGTCATTGTGTAATTGCTGTCAGCACACGTCCGATAATGACACCTCTGTATAGTCTAATGACATTAATTAATAAACAGGGTTATTAGTACTTGTTCTTCATGACTTTTTAGAAGATATAGGGAACTTATATAACCTAGAATAGATGTCATAATACTTCAATGATATGGAGGCACCTGAAATTTCAAGCTATTTTTTGTTGTCAATAAATAGACTGAAAATTACAATTTACAACATTTAATCCTGACAAAAATGTCTACCGATCGCCGAAAAATCGACAAGAAGCTGTAGAAATATAGGGAAATTGGTTGAAAATTAGAAAAATCAGTAGATTTTTTCTCTGCAATAGACAGGCGGTAGATGAATAGAAAAATTGGTAGACTACTGCCGAAATCAGTAGACTTGACAGGTATGTTTTGGCCTATCCTCGGCACTTACAGCCATTGAGCAGTGAGGTTCTTCAACATGCTTCAAAACCACTGGAAGAATTTTGACGAAACTTTACAGGAAGCAAGTGAGATGGCCTGAATCAGTTGGTACTGTGTTCGACTCTTGATCGTGATGTCGTGACTTGGAGTCCAGTCAACAGCAGGTCAGATTCCTGTCCTTCGGTCTGAGACAATAAAAACCAAGGTCTAATGTCACACTAGGTGTCGACATGTTAAAGATCCCTGACTATTCAATGGCCTTAAGTGCCGAGTATAGGCCAAAATTTTAAGCCCTTCACCGGCATTTGCTGGCGTCTTCATATGAGTGAAAGATTCTTGAGTGGGACGTTAAACAACCATAAACAAACAAACAGGAAGCAATTAATCAAGCACCTCTACCAACTTTTCAACCAGATCGGCCTTCTTTTCCAGAACTGCTACATGAATTGAAACAGATTGTTTTTGACTGATATACATGAGTGTATGATTCAAGTTTGTATTTTTCATAAACATCAGAATATTAATTTTTTACCTGTTTATGAAGTCTTTTAAGACTTTATCATTTTCATTCTTTTTTGCATGATTTCCTCAGTTATCTCCCCTTGTATTCACTATGATGTGAAGAAATGATTTTGTGCAAGAATTTTGCTGAAATGTTAGATATTTTTATTAATTTCTGAAAACTGCAATATTTATGTTTCTTGGCAAGATCAGCCTACATGTACATATTCTTCTTGATCTGTCCCTTCGGACCAAGTGAACTATTGCTATACCCAAAGGTTCATTGTCCGCCTGTTAACATTTGTATTTTAACATCTTCTTCTCAAGAATTTTTAATCTAACTTGGCACATGGCATCCCCATGTGAAGCCGCATAAAGTGTCTGAATGAAAAATAGATTGGACCAATAGGGTTCCTAAAAGGGGCCTAAAAGGACCAAAACTTGGTACATCTTTAAAAATCTTCTTCTCATGAACCAATGATCAGATAAGTTTCAAATTTTATATGCATGATTGTTAAGTCAATATCTACAAAGTTTGCAAAAGAAATCTATCCATAAACGAGCCACTAGGGCATTTTCGAGATTCCAGTTGCGAAGTATGTACTTCACTATAGTCTTTGTATCAGCGGTGCCTCAGGCGTGGATGACAATTAACACACTTGCTGGTTTACTGAGTGAATATATTTTTGTGTACAATAATGTACGAATAATTGTTTTTAACTGTCACAGTTGAGCTTTTTTGTTTGGGAATTTTTAATTGATCAATAAAATGAGATTAAGTTGTAATATTTTCGTGTTAGGTGACGTTATTCTACTTAAAAAAAAATCAAGCTTTTTTCATTATTTATGAATCTATGCTTACATCTTTGAGTAAAATAGCATAATTGTCATCCACGGAGAACAAAATAATATTTAAAATATAAACTTGTAAAATTGTAAAAACAAATTTATTGAATTACTATTTTATTTTTTTATATAAACTGATATTGTAGAAGTAGCCATAAATTGTATGTCATTTTGAAAAGACAACTGCTGTAAATATAGCATTGTGCTATTGGCAGAGCAAATGAAGTACATATATAATGGAAATTGAGAGCAACATTAACTGAAATGAAAATGGAAATTTAACGAGAAATCAATATGGTTCTTATAAACTACAAAAAAATAAGCAACAATGATTTTTCCCCACGGTCATGTTTTTATTCACCGTTGGTTAAAGATTATGTGTCAATTATATAAAGAACGTGTCAATTATATAAAGAACTTAGTCACCACCGTATGGAAACCTGATATTATAAATTTAATTTAACGTATTAGTAGTCTTCTATATTAAAAAAAAAATAAGTTAAAATGCAGTATTTATACATGTAAATTGTATTTACAATGTTATAAATTTACTAAAAAAAAAACAAAAAAAACACATTTTCTTGTTATGTGTGATATACAAAGGTGAGTTTTGACGAACGCCTATGAGACTACCACTACACCCAATCATCTCGGAAATATAAATACTATTATTATACTTTCATGCTCCCATTATTTGCAAACAAAGCAACACACAGAGGTATAATTATTTATTCTTTTTTGTCCTAATTTTACAATTCGTCTGAGACACATGTTTATGGCTCTAATGATGTTTGAAGTATCTTATTAGTTAAAACAAAATCAAAATAGATATGCTTACAATTAATTTATCAATCAAAAATAACAATTTTCATCACCCGTATTTATTATGATCATTTAATCTGTCATCAGTCAGTATTTATTCATATATCTATTTATTTATTTATTTACATATTTATTTATTTATTTACCTTTTTATTAATTTATCGCTTTACATGAATTATAAAATATCGCTGCTCCTTATAAATTCATTCAGACATCAAAAATCGTATGTACATGTAGCTTTATACACAGTCGGAAGGGATTAATTTATCTCAGACGACAAACCCACCTGCTGAGAATCCTAGCGTGGTTACATGATATAGCAATATACTGGAAGGTGTAAAGTAAACAGGTATTTAAAGGATTAAAAATAGCATACGTCACAGGCGTCCGTTTTTCTTTTTTCTTTATAAAACACAATCTCGATTGCACGAAAGAAAAACTCCAGAGAAAAAAGCGTGATACTCTAAATCAAGCATAACTAATGCATCCGTTCATAAATGGGACACTGAAAAAGCCCAAATCCTGTTCATTATATGACTGCATTTAAATAAAATTATATCATATATTTTAAATGTGTCAAAATAATTTCTTATTTGGTAAATTATAACTCGCTTTACTGTCCACTTTTAATTTCTGCCATGACAGTAGTCATCCTAAGGCTACTCCATGATGTCATAGTCTAACTCACAAGTTTGCCGGAAGTGGAATGAATTCTTAATTACTTTTCCAAAAGCAGGTAAAATCGCTCTTTTTGGTCAATATATTGAGAACGCGCCTACTGATTTTTCGTTGGTTTTTGATGTTGTTCTTAAAATCATGAGTTTTATAAATATAGAAATTTTCATTTTTCACTCAGGGTGCTCTTTAAAGCTAAAGAAAAAACCGTCACCGAGCGGCTTGCAAAAATCTACAAATATTTCATTTTGGTGGAAATTATCGGGTCAACCTTTATGTGAGTTATATATTCCCTTTGTTGTGAATTTTTCATGTTTTTGGATGTTTTTGACGTTATCTTGAAAAGTATAATAGGTAGAGTAAAAGTGAAAAAAAAAAAAACGAAAATGTTCAGCAAGAAAAGATCTACAAAAAAGTCTATGGGGCTGAAATAGTTAGGTTGCCCCTTATGGGAGTTACATGTATTTCCCCTTTTAAGTGGATTTTTCATGTTTTTGGCTGTTTTTTGACATTATCTTGAAAAAGTATAATAGATAGAGAGAAAGAGAAAGAAGCTAAAATGTTCAGCAAGCAAAGATCTACATAAAAGTCAAAGGGCTGAAAATGTCAGGTTGACCCTTATGGGAATTATTTCCCCTTTAAGTGGATTTTTCATGATTTTGGATGTATTTTGACATCTTGAAAAGTATAATAGGTAGAGTAGAAGTGAATGAAGCAAAAATGTTCAGCATGCAAAGATCTACAAAACATTAATAGGGCCGAAATTGTGAGGTTGACCCTTATGGGAGTTCTTTTTCATTTTAAGTGGATTTTTCATGTTTTTGGATGTTTCTCGACATTATATTGAAAAGTATTATAGACAGAGAGAAAGAGAAAGAATCAAAAATGTTCAGTATGCCAAGATCTGCAAAATAAAGTAACAGGTATTAAATTGTCAGGTTAACCCTTGTAAGGGTGATCCTTGTGAAATTTAGTTCCCCTTTTAGATGGATTTCACGTTTTCTACTGTTGTTGCACATTATCTTGAAAGATCTATAGAAATATCAACAAGGCAAGTCTAATCTTATGCAAATTAATTCTCCATTTCAATGAATTTTTTAAGCTTTTGGTTGCTTTTCAGTATATTGTCATTAAAATACATTTCACTCAGGTGATTTTTAAGGCCCCCATTGAGCCTACTGGTTTTCATGTTTATTAGCCATTTTATCTTTTCCACATTTTTTATGTTTTCTGCACTGTGGATCAATTTTGCCAGGTGAGTGACTTAAGGCCCATTGGGCCTTTTGTTTTCATTATTTCTCCATGTGTTCACTTTGATGCATTCATTTAATCTGTTTTACTTGTAATTAGGACGAAAAAATGTTTTTGTATAGGAATTTTATCAAAATCTAATTATTAGAATTTTTAATGAAATTTTTAAGACTGCAAAAAAGAGGCAGGGGATTTATTTATCTTCATCACCTTTTGTTTCCAAACCACCAAAAGGATTTTGATGAAACTTTACAGGAAGCAGGTACTTAAGGTTCTCTACCAATTTTTTAATTTTTGGCCAGATTGGGTGAGGGGTAGATCCAGGGTGGGGCAGTATAAGTCTCAGAGGGTATCCCACTTTGAAAGTCTTCTCCAAAACCATGGCATGAAAACAAATTTTTTTTGAATGATTTACATGGATACATAATTCAAGTTTCTACAGTATGTTTCATAGAAATTGGAATATTGTTTTTGAGGTATTTTCAGACTTTCATTTTCTTTCATTTTTAAGGCAAGGACTTATTGCTATGACAGACTCAAAACTTTTCTGGTTTTTCTGTGTACTCAATTAAGCATCCCAGGGCTATATTGTACAAAATTGAAAATGCCACTTGTAGTTAAATAGTAAATAAGTATCTTAGATTTAACCATTAACACACTTCTTTGTGTCTAATCTGAATCTTGTTTCATTTGCATACACTCACATTATTGTTCCTGAACTAGGATGCTGTTTGTTTTACATGTAATTTTAAACCCCGTTGAAACTTATTTGAACAACGAAGACAGTTGAAAATATTTATAGTCACATGACATAGGACAAACTGTCAAAAAGGAGAATTCCCTCTGTTCAGCTTTGCTGATTTTGACATTGATATGCATTTTAACTCAAGTTTCCTGTTTTAGAAACTGGAATTGGTCATCATTTCCTTTTTATTCATACAACTTGATTTTTTCTTTAGTTAAACACATTATTAATAAATTATTTGAAGTTTTCGAGCTTGCTAGCAGAAGTGATCATTGGCAACTTATGATTAAACCTTTCATCATGTATGTCTGACAAGGAGAAGGATGTATTTTGGAGTGCTATAAATTCTGTTCCTTTGATATTGATTCTGGTCGGGTAGTACAGACTTCAATGCAGCTAGCAATGGCAAGATTCCTGCCAGTAATAGAGTTTTGAAGTCTAGCCAGGTGGTTTTAGTTTATGTGTTCACATTGGTCATGCAACTACTATTGTTTCAACCTTAAACCAGTTCCATTCATGTTAATATGTTCAACCCTGTTCATATTTGAGGTATTGATCTACATTTATTATTCCGTTTTATAGATACCAAATAACGATGTTATTTTAAGTTTTTGAAGGAATGTATTGTTGTTTATAAAATATAGGGAGTAAAGGGAACTGAACAATGCAACATTTTTGGCCAGATTGTGAAATAAAATTCCGGCTTATGAAATGGCGAGGTCCGCCTATCCGTCTGTGTCAACAATTTGGTTTAGCTCTAGCATTTAGGTCCATTCTTGGAAGACCATAGATCATATCTTTTTGAAACTTCACATGTAGATAGATCTTGATGAGGACTCTCCATCATAACTTTTGTTTTTGAATTTTGGTGGAGGAATCAAAGTAATAATGGGGGTGGACTTTCTCGGGCAACAATATGGTTTAGCTCTTGCATTTTATTACAATGTGGGAATACCATAGATGATATCTCTTTTAAACTTCACATGTAGATAGACCATGATGAGATCTATCCATCACAATCTTTGCTTTGTGAATTTGGGAGGTGGATCAAAGAGATAATGAGGGGTGGAGATTGGGTTTACATTGTACTATAGGAACCTCTAGAAAATTTTTCATTATAATTTGAAAATAGTACACTTTAAAACAATTAAACAATATATTTACTTTTGAATTTTGAAGAGGGATCAAAGTATTTATGTGCCCCAATACCTTAAATCTGATTTTCTATTTCTGTCACAGCCCTGCAATCCGGCCATACTGCCTTTAGGGGTTTCCTGTTTAAAGATGTTGAAAGTGGTGATAGATCTACCTACATGTAGATCAATCGAAATCTGATTCTGTATGTTTGCTGTTTTGTAATATAAACATATTGTAAAATGTATAAATTACTACTGATGCATAATCAAACATCTGCATCCAATAATTTCTTATATTTCAAATAAATGTTTGGGTTTCAAAATATAAAGTGGCATATGACAGATATACTACTTTCTGATTTTAGGAGATCCAAAGTCACCAAATTTACTCAGTACTCAAGCTTAACTAACTTATCTTGATTTTAGTGAAAAAACAAGAAAAATTTATTCTGTAACTGGGCATGTTTGTATAGTGATGGCATACAAATGTATATAATGGTGGAAATTATTGCTCATTTGAAGGAAACTTCAGATATATCAAAACATATCAATACGTACTCAAATTTTGAGCTCTATACCCAACAAATATATTAATTTTTTACAGGAATATCATAAGTGTGACACAAAAATTTATATGTGACTGATGTAAATTTATAACAAGATTCTTATCACTCATATTCAAAGTTTTATGAGCAGTTCTGTAGTCAAAATAATGAAATAAATGATGAGCTTGAGTACTGAATAAATTTGGTGACTTCGGGCAATAGGCTGTATGAATAGTTTGTGTTTCAACAAATCTATAAAATATTATCTGAGTAGGCATAAGTTCAGGTAATAGTAACCTTTGAATGTTTTAATACCATATTTATGCGACAATGTTACGAATAAACATGTATGTCTCTGATACCAACTTAAAATGTTTTTAACATTGATTTACATCTGGATAAATTCACCAATTCAGATTTGACATAGGACTTGCCCTTTAGAACTTTCACTTCTTTGATTGTATGATTTCTTTGATTATCTCTCTTTGTATTCTCTATGATGCATTTATTTTGTGTTTTACCTGAATTTATTTGAAGAATTGCAAGAATTTTGCAGAAATCCCATTTTAAAATTTTTTTTATGAATTTCTTAAGATTGACAAGGTGGGGGGATTTTTCAAATGTGAGCTTGTTCTTGGAAACCACAGAAGGTATTTTGATGAAACTTTATAGGAAATAAGTTCTTACAATCCTCTACCATATTTGTAGGTTTTTTTTAGCCCACCATCAACAGGTGGCCATCTTGAACTTTGACCAGTGAAAATTTGTTACCGCTATTTCTCAGAAAGGACAGAAAAGATCTCCTTGAAATTGGACATGAAGTTCCCCATGAGGTCTAGTTGTGCATATTACATTTTGAAAGAGATCAGACTCCAACATGGCCAACAGGTGGCCATCTTGGTTTTTGACCAAAAGAAGTTTTTTCTTAGAAAGGACTGAAGGCATCTTCTTGAAATTTTACATAAAGGTTCCCCTTGAGGTATAGTTGTGCATATTACATTTTCAGAGAGATCAAAATCCAAGATGGACACCTGTTGGCCATGTTGAATTCGAATTTCTCTTAAGATGTGATGTTCAGTTCAAGTTCAGTTTTGCTATAATCTTATGAAAAAAATATCTCACAGAAATATGGATTTACTTTCAAATTCAAAGTTGATACACAAAATAAGAGAAAAGAAGAAAAAAGAACAGTCTGTCATAGATCAGACATAGAACATTCCATGGTGGACGCCAAGATCCCTCTTGGATCTCTTGTTTTTTGGCTTGATCAGCCTACATATTCTTCTTGGTCGAGATTTCCAAATTTGTAGATGATTCTCAGGCGAAGGAATTAGGTCCATTTGGGCCTTTTGTTAACCTTGATATATCTGATTTTTATTTCATTTTATTTATTTCAGTCTGCGAAATTAAAGTTATCCCATGTTGACACTATGGCAGATTCTTCCACAATGATTGATTACAAGGTAACAATTCTTGTCTTAATTTGTTATAAAATCTGTTTGACTTGATTCAGTAAGGTATATGTAGCAAGCATGTTACCACAGTTATATCCTCAAAGTATCTGTAGTCGAGTGCTGCTTATTCTGTTTTTATTAGTTCACCTGAACCATATGTTTAATAAAAGTAGTGAGTGCATAGTGATTTTTCATTTATTTATTTGAAAAAAGGAAATGGGTCTACTAATGCAATCTCATAGAGTGGATCCTCCTTAGGCATACCACATTTTAAACACTTTTTAGCTAGCCTGGCCGAAGGGCCAAGTGAGCTATTGCTATAGCCAATAGTCTGGTGTCCGTTGCCGTCCGTCTGTTAAATTTCGCATTTAAACATCTTTGAAGATTTTCTTCCAATATTTCGACGAACCGACCTGGCTCAGTCGGTGGTGTGCTCGACTCTTGATCATGAGTTCGAGTCCCGCTTGCGGCAGGCTGGTTTCCTGTCCTTCGGATGAGACAGTAAAAACAGAGTGTTTTCATAAGATTATAACAAAAATGTCACAGTAGGTATCGGCACGTTAAAGAACCGTCACTGCTCAATGGCCGTAAGTGCCGAGCAAAGGCCAAATATGAACCCCTTCGCTGGCAATTGGTGACATCTCCATATGAGTGAAAGATTCTTCAGCGGGATGTTAAACAACAATAAACAAATATGCATGACTACTGCGATCAGTTTCTGTATTTAATCCTGTTAAAAGTTTGCTGTGGTGTAGCCTGTAATCTTGATCTCCAATGCACTTTATTCATGTTGTGTACGTACTGTCAAGCGTATAAAAGACTGGTCGTACAAATTACAGAAAAACAGGTAAATGGACCGAAAAACCCCTGAAGCCAATAGATACGTGCTTGTAGCAAAGAAAGTCCATATAACTTTCGTGATATACTCCCAACTCGACTTGTTATTCACATGTCGCTGTACTATAAATATGGGACGGAAACAACTATAATTATTTTGATATGTATCGTATCAAAGATTTGAGAAGTCGGGATCAGTATTCCATATGAATTGAAAAAAATTCAAAAATGATGATGGTACATGTATATGGTGAATATTGATTTCGCTGATATAGTCATATATATTCGTTTTGGTCCATAAACGCATGTTTTCAGTACTTATTTGTACATGATCTAGGATTATTTTCGGTAATTCTTAGAACCTGATGACTGTCACGAGGTCAAGAAAAATGTCTGTGGCCTGGGTGCTTCATTCAAAACTGTTCAACGGCAACCAGGCCCCCCCCCCCCCCCCCCCCCCCCCCCCGGGAGAAATTAACTGCAGCCAACCTATTTCAGATATTTATGTAATTACGCAAAATCCACATTATTCTCAAGAACCAGTCGGCCAATTTTAACCAAACTTGGCATATACCATCCACATGTGAAGCTGCATAAAGTTTGCGAATGAAATAGGGATAGGACCAATATGGGCCCTGAAAGGGGCCAAAAAGGACCAAAACTTAGTACATCTTCAGCGCTCTACAATGCGACCAAATCACTCGCAAATGCGACCATTTTTTAGATTTTTGCAAGTGTTTATCCTCATTCAGTCACCACATTGCGACCAGTTTTTTTCCCGAACCGGAAATCAAAAGTTTATCCGTTTTCACTGTGAAATTACATTATCAAAATCATGGTCTGTTATATGCTTTACAACAACCAATTTGGTTATTCAGTTTCGATGACCTAGAGCATCTAACTCACGTGAATTACTGTATAAAATTACTGTATTGTGCTCATCTTTTCGACTTGAAATTTTCCTAACAGCACACGATGACATTTTCTTTTCTCGGTCGATTTCAACAGAAGCATCATTAGACACAACTAAGTTTAAATGATCTTGGTTAAAGGAATACTGGAACCGTGTTATGGCTAGTGTTCGACGAGGCCGAATTTTCTGCCCCGATTTCAATTTTAATTTTAAGCGATTTTTAAGTTTTAAAATCGGGACAGAAAGTTCGGCCTAGTGTTTGACAAGGAGGACAGGCAGATCACAGCCTAATTCCTTTTGGGATTCTATCATGGTCGTTTTATCGTGGGGCAACACAATAAAATGGCCACGACAAAATCCCCAAAGGGATTAACCACAGTCGGAACTGGAAATTTTATCTGTAAATTAAAATCGAGAGTCAAACACCCAATTGTCGGACAAACACCTATAAATTAAAGAACTCTATAGGTGTTTGTCTGACAATCAGGTCATGGGTGTTGGACTCTAGATTTTAAATTACAGGCAAAATTTATAATTCTTTTGGGCAGTCTCTGTTTTGTAAATTCTGTTGAAAAGAAACTATCGCTAAAAATTTAAAACAAAGTTTAAGGTTGCCTTAATATTAGAGCAACAAATATGAAAAAAACACTCCTGGATTGTTTAAAAAATGCACAAAAAGGTCAACATGCATTTAATAACCTTGTTTTAAATGGATTGAAACAATAAAATGTTACATTAACTTAGAAATTTAATATTTTATTTCATTTCTATATTTTCATCCAGTGGATTTTTTTAAGAACACACACACACACACACACACACACACATTATATATACATGTATATATATACAGTCCTTGAAATTAGCTTGGATTAAAAGACTTTTGAGAAACAATGGAGAGCCTAAATGGCAATGTTTACTAATGTCTCAAATTGATAGTGATCTACTGTTAAACTGCGGTAATAAGTATATTAAAATTTGTAGAGACAGAATTCAGAATCAATTCTGGAAAGATGTTTTTCTATCTTGGGAATTATTTTGTGAAAAAAACAATAAACAAAGTAATAAAGGGGAACTACTCTTAAAAACACCAATTTGGTTCAATGACAAAGTAAAAATTAATAATAAAACTATATTCTACAGAGACTGGTACAGCAGGTGTATTACTGTTGTGAGTGACCTATTGAAGGATGTTCGTAACAAAATATCTTACAATTTTGAAGAGTTTAAAAGAAAATATGGTATACAAGTTAATTTTTTGAAATATTTTGGACTTATTACTGCTATTTATAAGCTTTTCCCCTTTTATAATTTACAGGAATATACATGTAGTACACTAGTAAAGCCCTTCATACCTTTAAATATCACATTTTGTTTCAGTAAATCAAAGGGCTCCAAAAATATTTACAACATGCTTAACACAAATAATGCAGAGCCTACAGGAATAAAAAGATGGAAAGAAATAGTTCAAATAGACCAAAGAAAACAGGAAGAAATTTTTGAACAAATTTTTACCTCAACAAAAAAAAAGTTAAAAAGTTACAATGGTTTCAATTCAGAGTAGTGCATAATATACTAACAACAAAATTTATTTATAAGTAAAATAGATAAAGATGTAAGTCCACTTTGTAACTTTTGTAACAAAGAAACTGAGACAATTATCCACATCCTTTGGGAATGTCAAGAAGTTAAAAAATTCTTGAATAATTTCAAATCCCTATTAGACAGCTTCTCAATTCCATTTTTAATAAACAAATATTTATTTGTACTTGGTTTACATGTACTTCCAGATGGCAATAATAATTACCAAAATAAAACAAATAATGAAATATTTTTGATTATAAAACAGTATATTTATAAAAACTAGATGTTGGTGTAAACCATTAAATATTCGAGCTCTTATTCACGTAATCTATGACTATTATCAAGTAGAGTTATGTATTGCTAACAGTAAAGGTGCAAATTGTAAGAGTAAATTTGATAAAAATTGGGGGAAAACTGGAAAAATTTACTTGAAACCTTTAACTTCAATGATTAAGCACTAATTTCATCATTATTATTGATATTGTTTTCATCTGTTAGCTTGAGGACTTCTGACAACTTTGCTTAAATAAAACAAATTTGATTGTTTATATCTAAATACATGTATATTTGCATGTATAAGGAACTGAGTTTACATGCATATAGGTATACAAACAAATAAATATTTTGTTTATAAATATACAGTTGATATGTTTTTTCAATTTTCTATACTGAATGTAACACAAACATCTCATTTTCTAGCAACCAATGTATACCTTCTAATGTGCATACAGTGAATGCCATCTCTTACCCCTACTTTTTTCTCTTCTTCCATATCTCTCTTTATATTGAAATGTTATGGTTTGTTTGTATGTGTTTGTAATTTTACTTTTCTTCTTGTTTCCCACTATCTTTTCCTCTTTATTAGTATGAGTGAGCCCTGAGTAATTGTGAGGTAGAGTGAATGGAAGGCTAGTACTAGTCAGCCGAAAAACTCCATACCCCCTAGCCAGGTGGGTCTGTAGGAGTTATGTCAAATCCTGGCTATACAAAGCTGAATAAAGTGTGAAAAAAAAATATATATATACATGTATATATATTTCTGGTTCACTGGCCATGAAGAGTGAATTTTTTTAGTGTTGAAGAGCCCTGATCTTTAAAAATCTTCTTATGAACCAATGATTAGATGAGTTTCAAATTTTGTATGCATGATTGTAAAGACAATATCTACAAAGTATGTGAAAGAAAATGAAATCTGTTCATACACGAGCCATTGGTGGGCGCTTCAATAACACAGAGTATATTTGTATCACAAATTGTTCAATAACTCAAAACTGAGTTATTGAACAGTTTGTAATACAAATTTAAAAAACTGATTTATTGAACAATTTGTAATACAAATATACCCTGTGTTATTGAAGTGCCCCCCAGTGACTCTTGTATGGACAGATTTCATGTTCTTTCGCAAACTTTTTGTATTCAAAGATATATTAGAAAGTTGTTAGAAATTACCAGAGGATCATTTTGACAAAATGTCAAGGTCATGGGTCAAAGGTCAAGGTCACAGGCACTTAAGTAAACAGAAAGTATAAGTTTTTTTGTGAACTTTTCAACATTTTTGACTACTTCTCCAGAGTCAATGGACCAAACTTGACTGGAAGTATAACAATGTAAAGCTGCATAAAGTTTTCGGATAAAAAGGCTAGGACCAAACATGGCTATCATGGCTAAATATACATGTAGAACGAATGAGTCTGCAGATATATTTGATTTTATACATGTATCTCCCAAAATTATTGAAGCTAGAGGGAAAATTGTTACCTTAAAATGAGGGGCTTGCTAAAATCTACAAATATTTCATCTTTTTAGAGATTGTTGGGTTGAACCTTATGTGAGTTATTTCACATTTTTTGTGAATTTTTCATATTTATGGATGTTTTTTGACATTATCTTGAAAAGTATAATAGGTCGAGTAAAAGTGGAATAAGCAAAAATGTTCAGCATGCAAAGATCTACAAAAACGTTAAAAGGGCCAAAATTGTCAGGTTGCCCCTTATGGGAGTTTTTTCCCTTTTAAGTGGCTTTTTCATGTTTTTGACAGTTTTGTCCTATTATCTTGAAAAGTATAATAGCTAGAGTATAAGTGAAAGAAGCAAAAGTGTTCAGCACACAAAGATCTACAAAAAAACTCAGTTGGGCCGAAATTGTCAGGTTGCCTGTTATGGGAGTTATTTTCCCCTTTTAAGTGGATTTTACATTTGTTTGACAGTTTTGTCCTATTATCTTGAAAAGTAGATAGAAAGTAAAAGAAAAGCAAAAACAATCAGCATTCAAAGATCTACAAAAACGTCAATAGGGCCGAAATTGCCAGGTCACTCTTAATGGGAGTTATTTCTCCTTTTAAGTAGATTTTTCATGTTTTTGGATGTTTTTTGACATTATCAAAAAAGTCAATAGAGCTGACATTGTCAGGTTGCCCCTTATGGGAATTATTTTCCCCTTTAGTGGATTTTTCATGTTTTTGACAGTTCTGTCTTATTATCTTGAAAAGTTTTATAGAGAGAAGTTGAAAGAGCACGCAACAATCTACAAAAAAGTCAATTGGGCCAGGTCGACCCTTATTGGAGTTATTTCCCCGTTTCGTGGATTTATCATGTTTTTGACAGTTTTGTCCTTCATTGTATCATATCTTGAAAAGTACATGTATAATAGATGGAGGAGAGAAAGAGAAAGAAGCAAAAATGTTTAAGTATACAAAGATCTATGAAAAAGTCAACAAGAATTAAATAGTCAGGTTGACCCTTAGGGGAGTTATTTCCTCCTTTTTAAGTGGATATTTTCATGGTTTTGGCAGTTTTTCCTATTATTCAGTGATCACCACAAAGATCTATAAAAAAATTATTGTGCAGAAATTGTGAGAGTGATCCTTGTGAAAGTTGTTTCTCCTTTTAAATGGATTTTGCATGTTTTTGACTGTTGTTGCAAATGTGTTATCTTTCACACATTCTTTATGTTTTCTGCAATGTTGACCAATTTTGCCAGGTGAGGGACTTCAGGTTCCTTCGGCCTCTTGTTTTCTCCCCTTATGAGGTCGCCTGAGTCACTCACTTTTGTGTATTAAAATTGGAAAATAATGTTGAATGTCAAAGGTCATGACCTTTTGATAATAAATATACCACTAGTTGTTGTTAAACTCCAAGAGTCTATCTGCCTGTGTCTTTGTATGTGTATCAATCTGTCTATCTGCTGTTACCTGTCTCTGTGTCTCTGTCTGTTTTCTCTTTGTAAGCGTGTCTCTCTCTGTCTATGTCTGTCTTTCTCTAGGTCTGTCTCTTTGTACTCTTGTCTGTTTTTAGCTCACCTGAGCTGAAGGCTTAAGTGAGCTATTGTGATCACTCCTCGTTCCTCCATAAACTTTTCATATTTTGGACTTCTTCTCTGAAACCACTGAAAGGATTTTGATGAAATGAAACTTGTCACTAAACAAGTGCTCAAGGTCCTTTACAAAGTTTGTAGTTTTCAGTCAGATGGCCCAGGGATGGATCCAGGGTGGGGTAGAATAGGTCCCAAAAGGTATCCCTCTTTAAAAATCTTCTTCTCCAGAACCGCTGCATGAATTGAAAAAAACGGATTGTTTCTGAGTGATCTACATGGATGTATGATTCAAGTTTGTATTTTTCATAAAAATCAGAATATTAATTTTTTACGCGTTTTTTAGGTCTTTTCAGCCTTTGTCATTTGCATGATTTCTTCAGTTATCTCCCATTGCATTTACTTTGATGCATTCATTTAATGTGTTTCACTTGTAATTAGGTGAAGAAATGTTTTTGTGCAAGAATTTTGCAAAAATTTAATTTCTAGAATTTTTTAAGACTGCCCAAAAAAAAAAAAGAAAAAAATAGGGGGGGGGGATACATTTTTCACACTATCAGCATTTGTTTCAAAACTACTGAAGGAATTTTGATGAAACAGGAAGCAAGTGCTCAAGGTCCTTTACCAGGTTTGTAGTTTTCAGCCAGATTGGCCCAGGTGTGGATCCAGGGTGGGGCTGAATAGGTCCCAAAAGATACCCTCTTTGAAAATCTTCTTCTCCAAAACCCCTACATGAATTGAAAAACAGATTGTTTCTGAGTGATCTACATGGGTTTATGGTTCAAGTTTATGTTTTTCATAGAAATCAGAATATTAATTTTTGACACGTTTTTTGAGGTCTTTTCAGACTTTGTCATTTTCATTCATTATTACGTGGTTTCCTCAATTATCTCCCCTTGCATACAAAATGATGTGTTTACTTGTTTATAGCTGAAGAAACTTGTTTTTGTGCAAGAATTTTGCCAAAATTTGATTTCTGGAATATTTGCTGAATTTCTTAAAACAGCAATATTTATGTTTCTTGTCAAGATCACCCTACATGTTCATATTCTTCTTTGTCTTCTTTTCCACATTTGTAGATGGTTCTCAGGTGAGCGATTGAGGCTTTCTTTGGCCTCTTATTGTATGTCTGTCTCCATCTCTCTATCTATCTTTGTGTCTGTCTTTATTTGCCAGTCTATCTTTGTGAGTCTTTCTGTCTGTCTTCTGTCTGTGTCTTCTGTTACTGTCTTTCTTTGTCTTTCTCTGTCTCACTCCATGTGTCTTTCTTTGTCTCTATCTGCCTGTCTTTGTGTCTGTTTGTGTGTCTCTGTCTTTATCTATGTCTTTGTCTCTGACTCTCTTTCTTTCTCAGTCTTCTGTCTCTGTCTTTCTCTGTCTGTCTTTGTTTGTCATTGTGTCTCAGGCATGTCTCTTTTCTCTGTCTGTCTTTTTTGTCTCTGTCTGTGTCTATCTGTGTGTATCTCTACCTGTGTCTCTCTGTTTCTGTCTTTTTCTTTGTTTCTCTCTCTCTTTGTTTCTCTCTCTCTTTGTTTCTCTCTCTCTCTCTCTCTCTCTCTCTCTCTCTCTCTCTCTCTGTGCTTTTTTATAAAGTTATAGAAAATTGATATGGACATAAAATACTAAAGATACTACATCATTGATCTTTTATAGTATATTGTGTTTTAGTATATATAACATATATATTATGGTTTGTTATAATGCACCAATAAGTAAAATTGAATCATGTTGACTTTATCTCAATTTCAAATCTAACTCTAAATACGGCTACGGCGCTTTCTGAAGCTTAATAATCAACTTAAAAATTGTGAAATTTCAAATATAGGAATTGATTCCTGCACACATAGAATAAATGTACTGTATGTGTGACCCAATTGCAAAAATGTGTCATATATTGTAAAAGAAGAATAAGAGAAAAAATAATAAATATATCGACATTTTTTTAACAGGAAAAAACACAAATATTTTGTTCAGACAATTAGATTTTCACTCGTTTTGATCTAACGTTTGTAAAAATATCATATTTTGTAAATTGAAAAGTCATGGCATTCAATATGCTTTCCACTTCACATTTATATGCATTTCCAGTTTATTATACATTTACATGTTCATTTTATGCTATTACACCTTTTCAATGTGCATAATTACGAAAAAAGCTAATAATTGTAATATTGAAAATGTCACAATGATATTTTTTTTTTAATTTTTGATATTCTAATTTGGGTGACAGTATGTACATGTACATCAGGGCCAGTGATTTTCCATTTCAGATTTACTTCGATTCTGTTTTCAGTTTTGGTGAATTCCATTTTTTTTCTGTTTTCATAAGAAAAAGAACTACAAACATACTCTAGATAAAAAATATTTAATGATACAGACTCATAATCATACTTTCAATATTCTTCCACACCAATTTAATGATAGATTTAAATAGGGAATAAATAAAACATATACATGTGTATGCAACACTATGTTTTTATAATTTTAAAATATTTAATAAATAATTTGTAAGTCCGTAGGCCTATACTTATATACACGTAGGTAACAAGTTTTGTTGGAAATTGTACAGTTTATTTCTAATTACTTATTTTTACTTGAACTTATCACCTAAGTTAGGACAAGTCTATGATGTTTTATTTGGTTTTTTTTTTTTACTTAAAATAAATTTATAAAGTGAATCTGCATGTACATGTATTTAATTTTTATAGTCTTTTAATCTATTGTATCAGCACTAGTCTAGCGTAATCTATACTATTCTGACTGAATTTGCCAAATTAAACGTCACCATCCTTATAAAGATTCCATGGAAACTGATCAACCCGTGCTGATGTATTTATTTTTTAAATGGGGAAAGTCTCTTCTTTTTACATACATGTGTCTTCTGCCATCTAGCTTGCTGTCAAAAACGTCAGGGTGTTGGTAACAAAATCCGACTGTCAATCGAATGGTATATCGTAAAAAATTAAGATAGATTGTACATTGTGAAATTTTATTATAAATTATAAAAATTGGTTTATATATTCAGAAATTCAACTAAACACTATGGAAACCTAATTCAATTCATCAAATTAAAGCTTTTTTTGTTTTAGAAGACATCAGATCGGCAGACTGATGTTACGACATTTATCTTTCGATGTGTAAATGTAGGCTAATAGATCTACGGGATAAAATAGTAATTGCAGTTTTCTAGGATTCCCATCTTCCGTCACCGATGGCAAGTCAATATTCAAAACTGGAAAGTCAATTTTCAAACTCTTATTACCCGTGGGCAAGTTAAACAAATAATTAAATAAATACATGCATGAATGATTATTTATTATTACTGACTGTAAATTTGTTTTTCTTATATGAAATAAATCGGCATTTCAGTACGAATTCGGTCAATAACTAGTTTCTCTGCTTTGCGGCACTGGGAAATCCCATCACTGCATTTTTAGAACTAAAATAGATATGATCCCTTTGTCATAAAAAAAGATGATTTTATAATCCAATGAAAATTCAGATTTTAATTTTGCCCCTATTGCTCTTCTTTTTCCGATTTCCGTCTTGAACAAGGTAAACAAGAAATTTTCTTTATTTAGCACAGCTAAATCAAATGTCTCCCCTTCTAAAAAATAAAAGTACTGTTTTCTTTGACAATGTTTAACTCTAGAGAGAGAAAGAAAGGTTGGTGTTAACATTTGTTATGTTTGTTTAAATTATACAATACTATGCTCTTGTACTGTGGTGATATGATATAGAATTTTGGAAATGTTTGAACTATGTTAATTTGGTGTAGTCTGTTGATAATTGGGGCTTTGAGGAACTACATCTTAAATGAAGGTGGGACATGTACATGTATGTAAAATAATCACTTCAAGGGAAATATTGAAAGAGGTTTTAACAGAAGGGGCACACTGGCAATACACATTCTTATCAATAGAGGAAAAATATGTTAAGATGCAACTTGATTTACTATGTACCATTGTGTAAATAAAACAGAAACAAGAGATGTTTACAAAACATTTATGCCCCCCTCCCCCAGTTTACCATGATGGATCTGTTCACGGTGTGAAACTGATAAAAATATCTTATGGGAACCATATAATTTTCATGATGTACATTGTATCTACATGCAAAATTTCAATTCAATATGTGCATCCATCGCAGAGATAATTAATAGAGAATACTGGAGTATACGAAAACCGATTAACAGCAGCAAAGCAATATGCCACTCCTTCTTTGAGGGAAGTCAACATAAACAAACCAGCATTGACATGATTACAATAGTTACTGGTGTTATCATATACATGTAACTCACTATTAATTGAAAACAATTTACCAAAGTTACTTAATTCTATAACTAATTCATCTAAGAGTTTCTCTGTCTCATAATAAGGTAATTGTCTATTTTTACTTAACATTTCACTTGCAAACCTTCTTCGTTTGCTTGTTTCACAATTAGAATTTAACTTGGCCTCAAACCCTCCACCCCCATGTCTCAAAACAACCATTTCATCTCCACCCCCATGTCTCAAAACAACCATTTCATCATGGAGCCACAACATATTAACTCTTTTTTTTTTTTTTTTCCCATGATGTCATTACCATGTATACCAAATATCATCATCCTACTTTGAGTAGGAAGAGAGTTATGCCGTAGACATTATTTTTTAGTAAAGGGCAATAACTCGGTAAATAAAGGGCATACCCCTGTAACTGTCATTACTATCTATACCAAGTATCATCATCCTATCTCAAATATATAGACAGTATTTATTTTAGCAAAGGTCAATAACTCTGTAGGCCTATACAAATGCCAATCCCTGTTATTATTGTTCTTGACACATCGCCATGATGTCATTACAATGTATACCAAGTACATGTATCATCATCCTATCTGAAATACATAGACAGGTATGCCCTGGATAGTATTTTTTTTGGGGGGGGGGGGGAAGGCAATAACTCTGTAAATAAATGGCAGATCCCTGTAATTATTGTTCGTGACACATCGCCATGATGTCATTACAATGTATACCAAGTACATGTATCATCATCCTATCTCAAATACATAGACAGGTATGCCCTGGATAGTATTTTTTTTTGGGGGGGGGGGGGGGGGGGGGTGGGAGGCAATAACTCTGTAAATAAATGGCAGATCCCTGTAATTATTGTTCGTGACACACATCGCCATGATGTCATTACAAATGTATACCAAGTACATGTATCATCATCCTATCTCAAATACATAGACAGGTATGCCCTGGATAGTATTTTTTTTTTGGGGGGGGAAAGGCAATAACTCTGTAAATAAATGGCAGATCCCTGTAATTATTGTTCGTGACACATCGCCATGATGTCATTACAAATGTATACCAAGTACATGTATCATCATCCTATCTCAAATACATAGACAGGTATGCCCTGGATAGTATTTTTTTTTGGGGGGAAAGGCAATAACTCTGTAAATAAATGGCAGATCCCTGTAATTATTGTTCGTGACACATCGTCTTGATGTCAATACCATGCATACCAAAGATCATCATCCTACCTTGAGTAGGAAGAGAGTTATGCTCCGGACACAAAATTATTGGAACAAGAAGAAGAAACTTGTATTTAAAACAAGTATATTTTCTTCTTTCAAAATTTCATATTATTATTCAGCTGGAAACTTGTATCCATTTTGAAAACATGATGACTAGAACTTGGGAGAAAGTTCCTCCTTTGGACATGAACAGCAAGGTGACGGAATCATCGCACTGGTTAGCTTCCTAACTGTATTTAAGATTAGGCTTACATTACGCTGTAAATTATAATTTCCTTTAATTAAACATCGATAGAACTATTGAAATCCTTCAAAGTATTTAGAAAAATATATACATGTAAAATTCATTCCATTTCAGTTTATTGCTATAGAATCATTACACTTGGGAGTAATGTATGTTAACAAGTTTCTGGGTGAAAATTAAATTAACATAAACAACGGGGCCTTCGTGGCCGAGTGGTTAGAGCATTGCACTTTAAATCACAAGGCCTCTCACCTCTGGTTCGAATCCTGTTAGGGTTGTTTTGAATTATGTGGGAAAGTTTGCCAGTTTACTTGCAGAAGGTCGGTGGTCTTTACCCAGGTAACCGGGGTTTCTCCTCCACCAATAAAAACTGGACGCCATCATATGACTGAAAGATTGTTGAGTATGGTGTAAATAAAAAATCAAATCAAATCAAATTAACATAAACAACAGCTGTTTTACAGCTCTTTTGTAAAGTCGTTCTCTAGCATATTGTTTTTAAGTCTAATGTTTTATTTTTCAGTATGTCGTGAGAATCAAAGTAGAAACATATACATCACTTGCTTCATCAATTCATATTTAGAATTCAGTTGATATTAAAAGAGCTTTTGAGCAATTTAAAAAAGTTACTTTAATTTGGGAAATAGAGTTCTCGATTTAGTAGTCGTTTAGACCTTTCTGTTTGACTGCTGTTGGTGTTATTGGGCCCCTGTTGCTGTTCAACTGAATGATGACCAACTTTCAACATATCAAAAAAGAACTAATGTTCTATCGGGGCAATTATTTGAGTTTTTGAATAACAAGTAATATATTTATGATGTTAGTTAAAAATCAGTCTGCTTGGCAATTAATTATGCTTTTTTGGGGAAGAAGGTTAAAATTCAGAAATGGCAAGCATCAGCTTACAGTATATTATGATTGGTAGATGTTATACACAATCCGGCCATACACGACACAGACACAAATATAAAGTATGCACACAAAAACCTTGGCTTTCTCCATTTGAATTCTTGTAAATGGGTGCTCAGTTGTGGTGCGACAATCACAGTCAAGGAAGGCAAACATTAAACACTTTACTTTAGATATTTTTTTAAAGAAGTGCAAGTTTTTGACATGCATTTTCTTTATATTTTTTATTTTAGAAGGATTATATGAAATTTGTTTCCTATGACTTTTAATCATTACAAATTATAACACAATATATAAATTCAAATAGCAATTATGCGAAACTTCATTTACAAAATAAGTCAGGGAAAGTTAAGTTGGGTTGTGGGAAAGTCATTTTCAAGTATGAACTTTCCCTTGTAAAGTTGAAAATAAAGAAAAATTCTAGAACACTGAATTGATGTAAAATTATCTGATGAAATATTTTAAATAAACAAAGAATTTAAGTTTATAACACATAGAAATAGCACACTAGTTCACAATTTAATAAATTCTATCTCGTGTTGGAATTTTTAAAGATTTTCAAGAACACAAATTCTGTTTCAGATTGCCAATTTCGCAATTCTGTGATCGTAGAAAATCACTGGACCTAGTACATGTAGGCCTACCTTAATTTTGTATTAGAAATAGTCAAGTATCAACTGAATTTTTAAGTTTTCCACCTTCTTAAGTGCAGTTCTAAAATTCCTATATTTTTCAATTTTTTTTGGGGGGGGGGATGGGGATCACATGTATATGTGAGTTTGAAAATTATATTCCTCCAAATACACAACATACATTGTCATTTTGATTCATTGTTTTTAAATTAAAGACACTTTATCTACTGTAATTTCAAGCAGTACAAACATATAGATGAAAGTATCGGTGGTTTTGAGCATCACATTTCTGTGATGATTTTATCCATCATTGTCATCCCGCTGATTCTATGGACCAGCTGTATGAGTTTGTGCACAAAGGACTACAATTTTGAATTGGATGGTCACTCTTATTCACTGAGGATAAAATGGCACTTAGCAGGACTGCACATGTTTTCCTCAACCTTATTAAAGTCGTTTAATTCTGTGTGCTTCATCTATTATACATTATTATATTTGTTACTATGAGCATACACGACTTCAAAGACATCGTAAATGTAGGTCATCATCAGAGATCCCGAGTGGAAAGTGTGTATTGATTGTTTCAAGAAAGTGTCACTGTTTAACTGAAAAAATATATGAAAACCCATTTGTCTCTTAAAATTTTAGTAAAATGGCGTCTTAAGTCAATTGCTGAGAATTTTGACATGTTTGGTAAATAATAAATATTCAGTTCATTTAACATAAAAAACAAAACAAAAACATGATAAAAATAATTTTGGCTTAATTTAAAAATATTTATTAATATTTCATAATGCTCTAAATACTATTTTGAAATGTACTTTAGTGCCTGGCAATTCGGCATTTGTCTCTTAAAATTTTAGTAAAATGGAGTCTTAAATGGATTGCTGAGAATTTTGACATGCTTGGTAAAAAATAAATATTCAGATCATTTAACATAAAAAACAAAACAACAACATGATAAAAATAGTTTTGGCTTAATTCTAAGGTATTTTTTAATATGTCTTAATGCTAAGTACTATTTTGGAACAAACTTTAGTGCCTTCTGACAATTTGGCAGTATCTAAACATTTCGATACTGAAACCCATACATTTGAGATTATTTAGGTTGCTACAAATAACATACATTTAAAGAGACGACAGTAAAAATAGACCAGATATTTTATAAACAGGGTTAGTACAGATCTTGAAAAGTGCTTGAATATATAGAATTAGTCCTTGAATAGTGCTTAAAATCAAAAATACCCTTGAATAGTGCTTGAATTGACTGCAGTGTGCATGATTTAGTTCTTCATAGTGCTCAAATTAAACTTATTGTAAGTTTATTAATCACTAAAGAAAGACTTTTGAATAAAGAAAAATAGCATGATCATACATACCCTTCACCTAGTATAATACAATCTGAATAAAGCATTTTGGTGATGCCATACTGCTGAATGTCTTAAGTGTGTAATGGATCTAGCAGTGTTTTGAACACCTCCATTGAATTGTGAAAGTGCAATGCTTTTTTACTTTGTTTTGGCTTGCAAAATCTTGATAGCTTAAACACATCATTTGGAAGTACTTTAAAGAAGTGCTTGAGTAACACTTTGAAATGTCCTGGAAAAGTGCTTAAAAAACACAATGAATGTTCTGGAAAAGTGCTTAAAAATCTTTCTCATTGACTGTATGAACCATGATCAATAAATGTTAGCATTCATAAACTCAATCTTCTAAGGTTAAAATATAGATATCCATCACAATACTATAATTATCTCTATTCTGTATACTATATGTATCAAGAACACATGTTGAAGATACAGAATGTCACATGTTCACAAGTTATTAAACATGTGAGTTTATATTGATTTAACAAACAAGGTCATGCAAACAGGTATATAGTTGATATGAATTACTTTTAAATAAAAGTATCATATTTATAAACAGACACCCATTTATGCATGGACTCTTGATAATTTTGCAAAGATAAGTAAGAACATGTACAAGTATTAAAATAAATATTTCATTGGATTTAATTAGATGAAGACTAATGCATTAATTAGTATATACACTTTGTAAATATATGTACTTCTTGTTTGTACATAAATATCAGGGTTTAGAGTTTCATTGGAAACAACAGTGAACTTGATACATGTAAATTGCAAGAGATTCAAGATAATTATTTCATAATTAAAACACATCTTTATAGCCTAACACTAACCCTGCAATAAAGAGTGTACATATTGGTTGATAAATTTGTACTCAGTAGGAATTAATGGCTACAGTATGGTCTATTCTGGTGTTCACAGGTAAACTGCACAATCAGGTCAGGAAACACTCAGCCAAAGACAGGGTACCCTTCTCATATATTTACATAGATGACACCAAATAAACATTTATATAAGAGACATCACTGTGAAACATTGCTATCAAATTATTACAAATGGGTGTGATTGGTCTTGTAAAAGAGTATAGTGTTCAAATTTATATTTCCAGATTTACCGTGATCTGACTTATCCTTGATTTGTTACAATATATTTTGGAAGTGAGAGCATTCATTTCATGCTAAAACAGGTGATCTGAGCTATGTGTGCCTATAATATTATTATGATATTCTCATAGAATATTGGAATTATGTTCGACTTTCTCATGTCTAAACTGATTATTTACGTGCTTGTGACTGTATATGTATATTAACCAACAAAATGTCCTGACAGAGTAAATGGACTTTATTGATATTATCTGTTGATATTATTTCGGCATATGGGCAAATTTAACTCAAATTTCAATACTTCACACATTTTTGTATGTGACTGTAGTGAGACAATGACAACTGATTTTGCAAATTTGCCTTTTATATTGGTTTTGGGGGGCTTGTTTCTACTCAAGAAATAATCTGCTGCTAGAAGTAACATATATTGTCATGCTTAAATGTTTGTATCAAGATTAGCAAACTTTCTTTTCAGAATATAGATAGATCAAAGGGCAGTGTTCATAAATATAGTGACATGTAAAGATCATTTGAAATAATGCAATACTGATTACACACACTTGTATAAAGTTTCAAAAAATACTCTTGAAAATAAAGATTTGTTAAAGTCTGTTGATAAATGTATAAGCTACAAGACCTTGTCCTTTCTTTGACCTATAAAATCAATAGGGTCTATCCTCTCAAAAAAATGAGTAAATGTGCAAAGTTGGAAACCTTTGAGTGAAAGGTTTTCTCTGTATCTTCCCATGTGAGCATGTCTGACTATGGACTAACAGATTACATGTTAGTGACACACAGTATCCTTTATATCCTCACTATATATTAAATGTACCTTCACAAGGTGATTTTACAATTAAGTAAACTCTCCTACTAGTGATGATGTGAAAATAACTGCTTTAAAGTTAAATACCATAATGATTTGACATATTTGATATTTTTTGTTTGTTATACTTTCTGTTCCATGTTTTAACAACAATCGATTAAAGCAAGCTTATAAGCAGGAAAATGTCATATATAAACCTTGTTATAGACATGTTTTTAGACTTAAATCTTGCTCACGTTTAGTTTCACTGTTTAAGTCGCCTGTCAATCACAGTATTGATTCAATTAGCTTTAGTACGTATCCTCTATACGTCACCTGTGTGATCAGTCAATTGAGAAAATACAGCAGAATGGTATACAATTCAAAGTAGTTTGGTGTTTTGGGCCCACCATCAGCACATGGTGGGCAGTTCATATGGCCAGGCATCCATGGTCCGTCCTGAAGAATTCTTGTTACCGCTAGTTTTCAGAAAGGATTAAAAGAATCTCCTTGAAATTTGACATGAATTCTATGTGCATATTACAAATTTAAAGAGATCAGAATCCAACATGCCGACAAGTGGCCATCTTGGATTTCGACCAAAGGATGTTTGTTACAGCTATTTCTCAGACAGAACTGGTGGGATCCCATTGACATTTGACATCAAGGTTCCCCTTAGATCTATTTTGTGCATATTAAAGATTCAGAGAGATTGGAACTTAATATGGCTGACAGGCAGCCGCCATCTTGGATTTTGACCAAAGGAAGTTTGTTATTGCTATTTCTCAGAAAGAACTGAAGGGATCTCATTGAAATTTGACATCAAAGTTTCCCTTGGGGTCTAGTTGTGCATATTACAAGAATCCTACATGGATAACAGGCTGCCATTTTGGATTTTGACCAAAGGAAGTTTGTTACCATTAATATTTCTTAAAAAGTACTGAAGAGATCTCCTTGAAATTTGACACGTCATGTACATAAGTTCATCGCGTTTGTAATACAAACTACCTTTGATACCCAAACTGTTCTTTGCATCGGCTTTTGAATCTTGAGCCTCGAGCGAACATGTCTGTTTGGCTGACTTCAGCAAATATATTTGATAATGATAGATCAATTCTGTCAAATCATTTAATTTTGGTTGTTGTTTCTTTCGGTTCCAGTTGTATGTTACACAACTCATAGATCGATAGAGGTTACACCTAATTACTACATAGGAAAAACAAACGAACCATACGTGCATCCATTTCTGCGCATGTGATATTTTTATTGAATATCACCCTGCTGAATATCACCCAGGAATGACCGAGAAGGTGGAAAATACTCAACGCTTATTGTCCAATGAAACCGCTAGAATTTATTAAGAGGTATAATATATTAATTTGGATCAGATAAACAAAGACAAAAAAATATATATATCAAAATGGCATTCTCTGCCAGTATTATTCAGAATGTGTTTGAATTAAAAAAAAAAAAAAATGCCCAGATCTACTTCTCATCTAATAATATAAAATATTTCCCAATTCCAGGATATTGGTTTCAATAGTTGTTAAAATATCTCCGAGTACATGTATAATTTTGAAGTATAATTATTTCACAAATGTTTTGATAAGCCTATTTCCAAATTTATTTTGCAATGTAAGTTGCACATGTCGCCAGTATTACTGGGAACGTGCTTGAAAAAAAAAAACTACCGTGATGTATTTGTTATATTTTTCATGTATCTACACTGTAGCTTAGACTACAAATGTCCAAGCTATTACTTTAGGAACCTACAACTTATATTTTAATCCTTAAATTAGCATTAAGTTAAAATTGGAGAAGGACTTAAGGTATAGACGGGTAGTACTTAAAATTATTAGGAATACATATGTAATATAAAATGTGAGAATGGAGACAGGAGCATAAGAGAGAGGACCCATTGTATGTAGAATAGGACCAAACTTATAGTAGAGAAAGAGGACACAAATGAATTAGTACTTAGCTTATCAACTTGGTACTACATGTAAGAACTTCTTCTGTATATGTTTGTTACAGTATTCAACCCATTAAGAGCCCATAGCCTACAAAAATTAGGAAAAAGGGATGGGCGCTTAATGGGACCAATTAAATTGATATGAAACAATTGATTTTCACAAGGTACAGTGGTCAAGTTGTTGTTATCATTACTGATAGTCCCCTGGCTAATAATGTGTTTGTTTCCCCCCCCCCCCCCCAGGGGAAATTTTGGAGGTTATGTTTTTCTGAAAGCTTATCAAAAATGCAACAAAATAAGACATACATGTATTAGCACACTGGGCATTGGGCATACCGGTCAACTGACCCATTTTTTGCGGGTGACACCTGTAAATTTTACTTTGACCCACTATTTTCAATAAGCGGACGGGTCATTAAATAACCCGAAAATTCGAAAAATAACCCACCTGACCTCCCGATCATTTACTCGTTTTCCCCCCAATTTTGGAGCCTACACATGTTTTTTTTTTTTAATTTGTATCCAATCAGAGACCGGTCTTTACTCCATGTCAATGTTTGATTGGCTTCTTTGACATGTTGTGAAAGCGACTTAATGCTCCTGTGAAGTACCACAAACAGCAACTAAGTCTGAAATAGGCAAATTAGTTACTAAACAGTAATTTCTGGAATTGATATCAATTTTAATAGAACAAAATCAAAAATGATTACAGTATATTGATTAATTTCCACAGAAATTCTTGACTTCAAGGAATACTGTGCAGTTCCTTCCTACCATTTTTCCTTGGCACAAAGATGGTAAATTATCAGAGCAACACCAAACCTGAAAAGATAAATTTTACCTACCGGTAAATATTATTCAAATTCTCAAACTGATATCAGTAAATAGGACAGAAGCAAAAATTAATTTGCAGTAGGTTAATTAATTCCACTGAAAAGGCTTGCCAACAATAAAGGTTATGCAATTTCCCTTCTGAATATATACGTAAATGATCAGGGCAACACCAAACCCAATCAATGAAAGATAAATTATCTTTACTTTTTTATATTCATCTATAATCATTATTATAAGTAAGTAATACAATAAAATATGCAATTAAGACCCATTAATAAATATTCATATTAATTCTTGAGTTCAATTAAAATTGTAGATCCATTTGATAACTTGTTTTTAATTTTTTTTTTATATCTTTTTTAGATATAATTATATGTAAATATATTTTGTTATTCGATTGAGCTTGAAAAAATGTTGCATGCACTATGACCAGGGATTCTTTTACTCAATGCAGGTCACAACCAGCATTGTCACTATAGAGATTGACAGGTATGGCACTGGGGTATTTAGGAAGTTTGGGGTAAAACCATGGAAAATCAACAAAAATTGCTGAAAACTAGAAAACCTTAATTAATCCTACCAAAAATGCTACCAATTGAGCTTTAGTAATACTCTGGCCACTTAGGGGTTTTGGAGTTAAAAACCATAGAAAATTAACAGAAATTGCTAAAAATTGGAAATTTACAATTAATGCCTTATTTAGTGTTTTTTTTTTGTGTAATTAGAGTAATAATTGTATGGCAAATAGCTGAAATGATATGTATGGACACAAAAACAATAATTGTTTTTATTAAAATTGGTGTTTTAAGGTAGAAACCATGAAAATTAACAAAATCGCTGAAAACTGGAAAACCTCAATTAATCCTTCAGTTATGGCCTCTGTTTGCATTGAAAGTAATGGTTGTATGATAAATATCTTACATGATAAGTATTGACCCATTGTACAGCCATTTTGTATCAAATTTGGTAAAGCATTAGACATTAAGCCACTTAGAGCCCACCTTTTACTAAAATGTTTTTGGAGGGCATAATATTCAAAGAAAGCCTATCAAAAATGCTACAAATTGAGCTTTGTTAGCACTCTGGCTACTTAGGAGTTTTGGGGTGAAATCCATATAAATTAAACAAAAATAGATGAAAATTGAAAATATACAAATAACCCTTCATTTATGTTCTTTTTTTAATTAAAGTAAAAATTATATGTATATGTATTAAGTAAACAATATGTTTACGGCAACTACAAACATGGTTCCATTTAGTGTCATCACAAAATTCCAAAAGCAATTAAGAAAATGTATATTAAAGAGCACTTAGCTAAAATGGATGCATCATTCTCCGAATCATCAAATCTCGTCTTCTGTTTCCATTTGACAAAATCATCATGTTACGGAACTCCTGTCGGTGTGAATTTAAACACTACGGTATCTAAACAATATACTCCATTCCAAATTCCAAATATAAACTACTTTTAGATGAACAGCACCGACTAATCTCCTTCAAACCTACTGTAAAACACGTGGTGTTTAGACATCAATTTCACAAAATTTCCGTGCACTTTACAGTAAATGTTGACAACAGATTCCACGTGGTTGAAATAGGAAATGCCTCGAGTAAGATAATATGTACTAAACGGAACCTAAAACGGAATATTAATGTTCCGGTTTGTACACATGTATTGATGTATGTAATTTACTATGAATATAATTTTTCCCAATCAGAGGGCCCCTGGCACCGCTGGTTGGGAATATACGGAGGGCCTCTGCGGAGGTATTACCCCCACTTTATGTTATTTAATTTCAAATAAATTAAAAAAAAAAAAAAAAAAAAAAAAAAAAAAAAAATTATATGGCAGATGATTCAAATGTTAAGTATGGGCATAATAAAGAATGTTTGTTTATTACAGTTGTTGTTTTGAGGTAAAAACCATGAAAAATTAACATCAGTCAGTTTTATCACAAAAGTAAACTATAATCGAAGGGTTACTAGGTATCAAATGTTTAACACTTTCCGTTAAAATTTCTTGGTTTTGCCTTTAAACTCCTTACCTTACCTATTTTTTGAAAATTTTCCCCATTTTTTTTTTACTTTTTCTCCAAAACCGCTGAAGGGATTTTGATGAAACTATAGGAAGTAAGTGCCCAAGGTCCTATACAGAATTTGTTCATTTTGGCCCGATTGGCCCAAGGGTGGATCCAGGATGGGGAAAAAGAGTTTTATAATCATTAAATGATATGTAACATAATTCTACTTACTTCTGCCTTTCTAAATTATACAATATGATTTGTTACAAACATGTTTATGTTTTTTATTGTTTAAAGTCCTGCTCAAAAATATTTCACTCATATGGAGACGTCACCAAATGCGGGTGAAGGGCTTCAAATTTTGGCCTAGGCTCGACACTTACAGCCATTGAGCAATAAGGATTCGTTAATATGCCGACACCTACCGTGACACGGGACCTCAGGTTTTACTGTCTAATCTGAAGAACAGTAAGTTAGTTTCAACACAACTTAATCAATCTATCAATAAATATGGAATCCTACTATATAAGATTTTAGTGACCTTTAGCCTGCCCTGAGAAACTGCAGTATTACTCCTCCATTCATCATATTGATATTTACAGCTACAAGAGTACAGTGCTGTAAATAGAAATTAGTACATATCGCTTATACCAACTTGAAGTTAAATCAATTTCTGTTAAACTATAAGTTAATGTCCATTTTGAAAACTATCAAATTAACATGTTTTTCAACTAATGGCTATACATAACTTGCCCTTATGAGATTCCCTTTGCATATTTCCTTAATTTATACACCCTGTATGGTGACCACATACTCAGCCGATGGTCACTTGTAAGTTGTAGACCTATACTGTGTGTAATTTACATTGCAAAGGGAGATAACTCGAACATTGACTGTTACAATTTCCAATTGTTGGGAAAAACTGCCATATCAGATGTTTACACAACAATTATCACAACTTTTGAAGTTAATCACATTTAGATTGGGTGTATAATTCTGAACTTTTTGTGTGATCAGTCTGTTCATGTTGGATTTCAAATAGAAATGATGTCTTTAACAAAAATAAAGTTTTATCCATTAGCAAAAGTGTTGATGTTTATAAGCGAAATTGGTGATAGATTGTTTTGCTACATTGCGACTTTAGGCCAGAATTATGTTGATGAAAAATTATTTCTGTAACAATAAACATTGGGTAAACTGTATTTTTTATCCATACAGTTACTTATATGAATTAATGCAAGATATAGAATGTTTTTTGGTTGTTTATTTAGTCTGTGCAGAGTATATGTTCACATGCATGTACTACGGTAATAGCCCTAAATAGGATTGATCACATTCAATATTACAAATCCTAAGGGCTTATGTCCGACCACAGAATTTTTATTATTATCATTTAACCATGAAACATAATAAAATTTGTTTTAAATCATAGCCATTTTTCACTATGAAAAAAATTATTTTACCTGATCCCAGTGGCATGTTTAGTTTAAATTTAAGTAGGTTCCATAAATGCTCACATATTATTTTGAAATGAGTGTTATCCATGACAGACAATATTTAAAGTTGGTGCAGAAGATACAACAAATAAAATTTAAAATGTTTATTAAAGCGATATGAGCTTTCGTAGGTGAAAAATTTTGTACCCATTTTAAGTGATATTCTATCTAATATATATTCCAAAGAAACCATCTGGTTGTTAGAATAACAAATGCATGTGTAAATTTGCAACAATCTTGCCAAATGTAACTCGTAATATCAGTTATTTTTTGTCCACCATACTTTGAGCATTGAAATGAACTTTCGGTAAAGAAGATTACTGAGTGACCAAAAACACGTGCTATTTGCAGTTAATATACATTCAATTCTTATTACTCTTTGCGTTTATTTTTGTACATCATTTCATACCTAAATCAGGCAAAGTTGTTTCGAAACATTCGTTTCTGAAATTGTCCAGGTGCCAGGTATATTGGATGATTTTGACCCATTTTTAACTCGTCCCATTGCATTCTCGGCTTTATCATTCTTGACACATATGATCATGAACTGCCTAATTCCACTGGACATGGCGACAAGATTGTAAAACATGAGGTACACATACTTTTCACAGTTATATTGTTTTGATTTTGTCAACGTCAGCATTGAGGGTAACATTAATGATCTGAAAAAATTCTTTTAGTGACCTGATATATTTTATCATATATCCATCCCATTTTTTCAGGTATTTAAAACAGCATTGAAAAGCATGTATTTTACATAATACATGCACTTTCCAATAAAAATCACATCTTGTATTTTAAAAATAAATATAAAACACATACAAATCAGCCGACTTTAACATAGTCTGACTGTGTAAAGGACTGAAATCTCCTGACCAAATTACGAAGTACATTGATATAACGAAAGAGTTTATCTGAAGGTCATTGCATACGGAAATACAGTTGGATTTTTTAAGGTATGGGAAAACTTGGAAAACTTAAAACAAATAACTTTGACAAGAAGATCTTTTACGATGTTTTACATGTTTGATATTGTATTTGAACACACATTCTGTCATATTCTCGACTGTATGTCAGAGAACAAAAATAATTGTTGTGACAGCTTATATTGCTTTAAAGTCAAAATCTGGGAAGTTATTGTGATCTTTGACATTTTGTTTAGTAAAGCATTCCTAACAGAAGGAGATGAAAATAATTTCCGAAAACATGGTTGTATTAATTGAGTTATTCGCGAAATTCCATTGGAAAGCTAAAATTTACTTGTAAAAGATGTGATATTCCATATAAGAAAAACCTTACTATGCTTCACTTACTGATTGGCTAACATTGCAAAAGGTACATGTAGTAAAGCCTTCTTTATATGGAATGTCACATGTTTTGATCACTTTAATATCAGCCAATCAGCATGGTTATCATATTTTTTTTTTACGAATAAGAAAGTGAGTACCTGGAATTCGCATCTCAATAAAGGTGTCATTCCAAAAAGACTGAGCTGCAATCTCATATTGTGACTTGGTCTCGATAGGTCATACGCAGTCAACAGTTGACCAAGGGTTGGTCACGCCGTGGTCTTCCATGGTTGCACATGGTCAAGGAATGGTCTCCCCAACAAAGAGATCCTAGCTTGGATTTTTTTTACATGTTAAAAAACTGAGTCTCGACCTAAAAGTCACACAGAGGACGTCGAAAGAGCAAACAAGGTCGAGGAAAGGCCACATTGGTTGAGAGACAATCCAGGCTAGAACAGGGATGAGTGATGCTCGGTCTTCTTGACCGGGAACTAATTGTGTGCATGGTTGTGCTGCTCGACCTGTCCTCAACAGTTACTCTGGGGCCCATCCTAGTCAACATTTCGTCAAACATCTCCGGGGGCATATGGAGATAGCTTCAGTAGGTAGCTTCATCTCCCCGCCTTAGTTCTGTCATGAGGGAGGAGTACTGACCACAATGTTCTCTCATGCAGCTAGGGAGCTACCCAATATTTCTTCTTGATATAATTCTTTCTCCTCATCTTCAGCATGGTTAGCATAACCAGAGACTGGAGTCTTGCTGCAGTTGCAGGGCACGGTACTGTAATAACATAGCTGATGTGGAGCGATTGGATCCATGGTGTCCCTTTGGAGGCTGGTCGAAAACTGATGGTTAGCCACCAATTGCTGGGCCTTTTTATACAATCACAAAGGGTTGCAAGCAAATACAGGCAACCATGACAAATTTGAGCTTTGCTCAGGTGAGAATCTGTCAGGAAAAGATCCAGATTTTAGCATACAGAGCGAGGCTAAAAAGTTTATATTGCAGGCTAAATTGTATTGATCGAGGGTACGTTGCAACTCTTACATAGCAAGATCAACCAGGATTTAGCCTTGATTGGCTGAGATCGCACACTTACGAGGGTAGATCGCCAAGAGATTGACGCTATGTCACAGATTTTTTTAACAGAACAAGCCTTGGTTGTGTTAGGATCAAGTGGATAGACGCAAGTAGAGCATATGTAGAATGTATGTAGAGTGTCTACAGAGTGTACTTGGTGAAATGATGTCATTAGTTGTAATTATGTTAGGATACAACTTAATGCCAACAGATTAATGAAAATAATGGATAAGCAAATGACCAAATTTCAGATGTGACAGAGAAATATTTAGCTAAACAGATTGATATGTTGCATTGAAAATGTCATTACATGGTGCAACTTGCTACCAGTATGAAGAAGCCTGATTTTACCGAACAAAATAACTTCAATTCTGGACAGAATTTTGGCCTAATGTAAACCCTTGTCAATAAGGTTTAATTGAAGCAACTAAACTTAATGTAAGATTCATGTAAACGTATACATGATGTATTGGTTCACAATAAAGCTATTTATCATTGACGGTTTGTTTAGATATTGCAAAAGAACATATAATGTTGGAATAATAGGCATTGCATACAAACTTCATGATGTTACGCTAAATTTTATGATATTATGATGAATTATAACACATTTTCATTACATTCTCAGGTTGTCAATGGTCAATGGTGTATTTCTGTGTATTTTATATAAAATTATTCATATGTGTGTGTGTATATATATATATGTGTATATATATATATATATATATATATATATATATACACACACACACACACACACACACATACAGACATGTATCAATGGACATTATATATATATATATATATATATATATATATATATATATATATATATATATATACACACACACACACACACACACACACACACACATACAGACATGTATCAATGGACATTATTTATATACACACACACACACATACAGACATGTATCAATGGACATTATACACACACACACATACAGACATGTATCAATGGACATTATATATATATATATATATATATATATATATATATATATATATATATATATATATATATACACACACACACACACACACACATACAGACATGTATCAATGGACATTATTTATATATACACACACATACAGACATGTATCAATGGACATTATACACACACACACATACAGACATGTATCGATGGACATTATATATATATATATATATATATATATATACACACACACATACAGACATGTATCAATGGACATTATATATATACACACACACACACACATACAGACATGTATCAATGGACATTATATATACACACACACACACAGACATGTATCAATGGACATTATATATACACACACACACATGTACAGACATGTATCAATGGACATTATACACACACACACATACAGACATGTATCAATGGACATTATATATATATATATATATATATATACATGTACACACACACACATACAGACATGTATCAATGGACATTATATACACACACACACACATACAGACATGTATCAATGGACATTATATACACACACACACACATACAGACATGTATCAATGGACATTATATATATATACACACACACACACACACACAGACATGTATCAATGGACATTATATATATATACACACACACACACACATACAGACATGTATCAATGAACATTATATATATATATATATATATATATATATATATATATATATACACACAGACACATACAGACATGTATCAAAGGACATTATATATATATACACACACACACACATACAGACATGTATCAATGGACATTATATATACACACACACACACACACATACAGACATGTATCAATGGACATTATACACACACACACACACACACATACAGACATGTATCAATGGACATTATATATATATATATATATATATATATATATATATACACACACATACACATACAGCCATGTATCAATGGACATTATATATATACACACACACACACACATACAGACATGTATCAATGAACATTATATATATATACATGTATATATATATATATATATACAGTAAAACCTGCTATAGTGGCCACCTCTATATAAGGATCACCTGTCTATAAAGGCCAGTTTTGAAAAGTCCCTTGACTGCATACTTCAACTAAATTGAACCTGTGTATAAGGGTCACCTGCACATAAAGGTCAATATTCTCTGGTCCCTTGGGTGGCCCCTATATACAGGTTTTACTGTATATATATACACACATACAGACATGTATCAATGGACATTTTTTTATGGTTATTAATGCTGATTTTCGGCATTATTAGTATTAAAAAGCAACAGAATTATAATACTGTTCTTAATATATAGAATTACTCCATGGGTTTCAACATTGACAAAATTACCCCATATATTTTTAGGTAACTTTGGATAAAATGGAAAATGGATTTTCCTATATCCTAAACTTTGGGTCTATGGTCCGAAAAAAATTAGGAAAATACATGACATTTTGATTAAAATTGGGAAAATACACAATGTTTTAGTTTAAAATTAAAATTTTCTGTATATGATGATTATAAAACTGGCATTTTTAAAATATTGATTCTTTAAGAACTTGTTTAATTGGGGATTTTTATATATAAAAAAATTCATCAATGAATTATAGATTGTTTATACATGTAGTTTCCCTTTTTAGCTCACTTGAGCTGAAGGCTTATCACTCCCCATCCGTCCGTCCGTCAGTAAACTTTTCATATTTTCTACTTCTTCTCTGAAACCACTTACATGTAAGGGATTTTGACAAAGCGTTTACATTTTTCACACTACATGTATCAGTTTTTGTTTCAAAACCACTGAAGGGATTTTGACAAAATTTACAGGAAGCAAGTACTCAAGGTCCTCTACCATGACCAAGTTTGTTATTTTTAGCCAGATCAGCCCAGGTTTTCCTCAGTTATCTCCCCTTGCATTCACTATGATGCATTCATTTAATGTGTTTTACTTGTATATAGGTGAAGAAATGTTTTTGTTAGAATTTTGCTGAAATGTACTTTTTAAATATTTTTATGAATTTCTTTAAACTTCAACATTTATGTTTCTTGGCCATATCAGCCTACATGTACATGTTCTTCTTGGTCTGCTTTCCACATTTGTAGATGATTCTCAGGTGAGCAATTGAGGCCCTTTTGGCCCTCTTGTTGATTTATATATAATTGCAAATACAATGCACATGTTTTAATCAAAGTATTATGTTATTTAAAGTAACAGATAAGTGTTTAGAGTCTTTAAATCTGAATTCCCTCGTAAAATTCTAGCAAAAGGCATGTGTGACATTTGGAAATTAGACTAAAGTTTACATTATCATTTTTCATAATTATGAACTAGTAAGGTACATGTGTATGTTATGGAAAAAAGAGCTAAAAATTATCCATTCGAACCTCTTTTATGGCTTATGCAATACTGGTATTTCTCAGTCACTTACTGTTAACTAAAAACACACTGCTTTAGTTTATGAGAAATTCACAGGGCATATAGTAACATTAAATAACCTTGTGAACCCATTTTGACCTGGACGAGTTTAAATTTTAGGTAATAAAACAAAACATTAAAATTACACTGACTAGTGTGTTCGTTTCTGATTGTCACTATACATGTACATATGAGACTATCAGTTCTGAATAAAACGTTTTTCCTGTGCAGCTTGTCATAACCGAAAAGACAGAAGAATCTTTCATATGATAATCAAGGTTACTCTGCCCCGCCATCTTATGTGAATCAGACAATAACAGTATTGAAGATAAAAAAACATTTCCTCATCTGTTGCTATTGCTTTGCTGACATTTGTTAAAAAAAATTAATTTACTTCAAAAGAAGAAACAGTTCCAGTAGTTGCTTGACATGTTAGGTAGCCCCTAAAACAGATGATACAGTTCAAGCCAGAGTCAATAAACATTAACCGGATAGTATTAATGATCCCAAACACAATCATTTATTGAAACACAACTGATGTTGCCAAAACACACTAACAACCGCATTTCATGAATTTTTCAGTGATAAGGCCATTCAGGCCTTTGATTTTTAAACTTTGTATTACAGCCATATTTGAAAGAATTATGCTTTTTTGCATAATGTATGAAAAACCTAACAAAATTTGTCAAGCTTGGCAGTCACTCATTTTCCAATGGATTTTTTTTATACACATCTTTAGACAGGACTACATACATAAAAATTATGTCTTTTAATTTCAGATGTGTGAACAGAAGAGTCCCGATTCATTTACTGAATCATCAATGAGCCAGCACAAGAAAGATAAAACCTGCCTTGTTTGTGGTGACAAAGCTCTTGGCTACAACTTTAATGCAGTGTCCTGTGAATCATGTAAAGCTTTTTTCAGACGAAATGCTCATAAGGTTAGTATCACCAATATATACACAAAAAAAATGTATTAAGAATAATCCTATAAAAGATTGGTCGTACAAATTACCAAAATAAAACAGGTAAATAGACCGAATTGAGTGTTGTGGGGAGACATATTTAGTTGTGCCTATTGGGGTCCTGCCCCACCCCCTGAAATTTATATTTTTGCTTATAACTTTAAAACCATTCACAGCCCCACCTTTAAATCATATATATTATTGATTGTTATGAGGAGACACATTTAATGGTGCATATGGGGCTCCTGACCCACCCCCTGAAATTAATATTTTGCTTATAACTTAAAATCGTTGAAAGTTCAACCCTTAAACTATATACATGTATATTATTGATTATTATGGGAAAACACATTCAGTAGCGAATGAAGGGGGCCCGGCTTAGCCCCTGAAATATATACTTACTATTCCATGGCTCAAAGTGGCGAGTAATTTGGTGGCATATGCGACTAAAAATCGTAAATGGGGACTAAAAATAAACTAACTCACCATTTTGGCTATCATAAATGGGGTGCTGTAAATGCAATGTTATCATATTTGGAATCCATATTTTGTGTTCTGACTGGTCCCAAACTGTTTTTAACAATTCATAAAATGCTTCTTTCCTACTGATTTATGCATGTTATGACAATATTTTAGTTCCAGTTAAGCACTTATCCCCACGCAAACATAGTTTGGAGGGGATATAGGATTGGGCACATACATACATACATGTATGATACACTTTCCTTGTCAGCGTCTAATAATTTTATTTCTCAACAGAATTTCACGAAACTTGATACAAGGGTTTACTATGGTAATATCTCGTACAAACTTGTATTTCGTAACCCTCGCTCTCTTATTTACAGAGTTATTGTTCTTTGTTTATTTCAATGAAATAAATTTCAGCGCTATAACAATTTTATTTCTCCATGGAATTTCACGAAACTTATATATATATATATATATATATATATATATATATATATATATATATATATATATATATATATATATATATATAGTATGTTGTTTACCCGCTGGGCTCCCCCAAGGTCTTGTCACTATACATATATATACACATTTGTATTCTATTTATTAGTTCATGAGTAACCCTGAGAAGGTCAAAGTTTTATTAAGTTTTTTTTTATATGTGAATAGTTTTAAATGTAGAAATGTTATGTATGTGTTCATGAATTAGTATATTTTAATAAATATGTAGGTAGTTTCTAATTAACTTACTGTGTTGTGTATAAAATGTAAATTTATTTAATTTTAGTTTATTCACATAGTATGCACTTTCGTCCATAAATATTCTAATTGTTGACCTTCTTTACCCTCTTCTTTGTTTATGCTTAATATTAGTATGCCTACTGATAACAGATGTAGTTGCAGTAAGTTGTATGTTAAAGGTCCATGACTGGCTAATATTAAACTACATGAAATATCGTAAAAAGTTCTCCGATTCACACTTTATACAATTTAAAGATATACTGATCAAAACTGGTGCCCGCATACACTGCATTTAGTCAGAAAATAGTAAAAACAACGTGATACAGACACCCCTATTTAGCGATCTCATGTGTACCATTCACTGCTGTTACATCGATATGGAAAGCATGTCAAACATGAATATACGTCACATTATGGGAAGTATTTCATCGAAAACTGTAATTGTTCATTTTTCTAAATAAAAATATTGTATTTCTATACACTTGGTATACACTTTTACATTTTTATCACTTTCAAGTTGAATAGATAAAAACAAAAGAATATTTTGGTATTCTCCGACCAGTTTGAGACTGAACAGAAATGTACTATAAATAGATTTGATAGATTGAGGTTGCTTCAGGGTAAATTCAAAGAAGGATGGCAATTTATAAATTTGTTTTCAGCTTCATTTCCTTCCTCAAAGCATTTCAACGCTCTATTTCTGTTCCTGAAGGTACAGCACAATTTTTTATCAATTCTATATCTCTTCTTTTTCTGTTTTTTGTGTTTTTAGCTCACCTGGCCCTTTGGACCAGGTGAACTATTGCTATAAGCCAAAGGTCCATCATCCATCGTTTGTTTGTTTGTTTATTGTCAGTCGTCGTCATCTGTCTGTTAACTTTAGCATTTAAGTATCTTCTTCTCAAGAACCAGTCCGCCAATTTTAACCAAACTTGGCATATAGGATTCCCGTATGAAGCTGCATAAAGTTTGCGAATGAAAAAGGGATAGGACGAATAGGGGCCCTGAATGGAGCCATAAAGGACCAAAACTTGGTATATCTTTAAAAATATAAAGAGCCACTGGGGGGACGCTTCAGTAACATAGGGTGTATATTTGTATTACAAATTGTATGATAACTCAAAACTAATCGACTTTTTGTATACAAAGATATATGAGAAAGTTGTTAGAAATTACCTGTGGATCATTTTGACAAAATTTCAAGGTCATGGGTTCAAAGGTCAAGGTCACAGGCACTGATATAAGTATTTTTATGTGAACTTTTCAACATTTTTGACTACTTCTTTAGAACCATTGAACCAATTTGAACCAAACTTGACAGGAAATATGACTATGTAAAGCTGCATAAAGTTTGCAGCTGAAAAGGGGCTAGGACCAAACAAGGCTGCCATGGCTAAATAGAGAACAAATGAGTCAGCAGATATTTTTGATTTAATACATGTATCTCCAAAATTATTAAAGCTAGAGAAAAAAAACATTACTTTAAATGAGCGGCTTGCAAAAATCTACCATATATTTCATTCTGGTGGAGATTTTCGGGTCGACCCTATGTGAGTTATTTCCCCTTTTATATGAATTTTTCATGTTTTTGGCTGTTTTTTGACATTATCTTGAAAAGTATAATAGGTAGTGTAAAAGTGAAGGGAGAAAAAATGTTCTACAGGAAAAAATCTACAAAAAATGTCAATCTTGAAAAGTATTATAGGCAGAGTAGAAAGTGAAAGAAGCAAAAATGTTCAGCATACAAAGATCTAAAAAAAAATGTCAACAGGGCGGAAATTGTCAGGTTGCCCCTTTATGGGAGGTTTTTCCCTTTTAAGTAGATTTTCATGTTTTTGGATGTTTTTTTGACATTATCTTGAAAAGTATAATAGGTAGAGAAAAAATTAAAGAAGCAAAAATGTTCAGCACACAAAGATCTACAAAAATGTAAATAGGGCCAAAATTGTCAGGTTGCCCCATATGGGAGATTTTTCCCTTTTAAGTGGCTTTTTCATGTTTTTGACAGTTTTGTCTTATTATCTTGAAAAATATAATAGGTAGATTAAAAGTGAAAGCAGCGAAACTGTTCAGCACACAAAGATCTACAAAAAAGTCAAGAGCCAAAATTGTCAGGTTGCCCCATACAGAATTATTTCTCCTTTTAAGTGGATTTTTCATGTTTTTGGATATTTTTTTTGACATTATCTTGAAAAGTATAATAGGTAGAGAAAAAATGAAAGAAGCAAAAATATTCAGCGTGCAAAGATTTACAAAAATGTCAATAGGGCAGAATTTGTCAGTGTGCCTCTTATTGGTTTTTTTTTCCCCTGTTAAGTGGATTTTTCATGTTTTTGGATTTTTTTTTCCACATTATCTTGAAAAGTATAATAGGTAGAGTAAAAGTGATAGAAGTAAAATTGTTCAGCACACAAATATCTACAAAAATGTCAACAGGGCCGAAATTGTAAGGTTGCATCTTATGGGAGGTTTTCCCCTATAAGTGGCTTTTTCATGTTTTTGGATGTTTTTTTGACATTATCTTGAAAAATATAATAGGTAGAGAAAAAATGAAAGAAGCAAAAATGTTCAGCATGCAAAGATTTACAAAAATGTCAAGAGATTTTCATGTTTTTAACAGTTATGTCCTTATAGGAAAAACAGCTGCTTTGGCACATGGGCGCAGACATTTTGGACACTGAAAGTCATGCAGAGTAAAATAAGCCCAGGGATCTGATTGGTCATTAAATGAAAAAAATAGTTTTGCCATTAATAATTGAAATTAAGGTGACAATAAAGATACATGAATGTTAGTAGTACTTTGCAAATTATAGGGTTGACCCTACTTTTGATTGTATATTTTGTTATCAAAAATATTGATCTTTCAGCACAGGGTACTGATTTGACTTAGATTTAATAAATGTGGAAGTGACAGTGAAGTGACCTGAAGTTTTGTAAATTAGCATTGAGGCCTGTGGGAAAATATTTGGTGGTGTCTAACCTATAGAGAAATGCACAAGGCTGGAAGAAGCCTTGAAATCAGTTATTTCTTCCATTTTTATCACCCAAGTTGCAATTCATTCACTTTTATTCATACTTTTAAACATATTTGAGGGTGCATGTTTTATATTACATGTAGAACTAAATTTTTTATCATTTATTAGTCAAAATTTCATCTGTACTGGGAAAATTCAAGTATTTCACCCCCCTCTAACAAACATGCACATATTCTTATATCAAAATTCATACAGTTATGGCTATGCATAGTGACTGATTTTAACAAATTATTTTTGAAATGATGTTTCTGTTGTAAATTTTAACTCACTTGAATTAAAATAAGACCGTTGTGATGTAAAGACTGGTTGACTGTTTTCTTTTGAGGGCAAATTGTACATATTAGACCATGTTGGTAGAATTGTGCAGTGTATTTTGTACTTTTAGCTGTATATATGTACTGTATGTGAAGTGTAAGCACCAACTTATCTTTGAGAAAATTGCATTAAACTACATTTCAGTATTTAAGTCTCATCATAATTAACACATGATATTGACTTTTACCACTTTTAAAATTTAGAATAATTAACATTATATTGAGTTTTTCATTTGAAAAAGAACTATAAATATGTCATCCTCTTTAAAAACCAATTTCACTAGCATTTTGCACCCTTTAAGTGTTGGTCACTTTAAATTCAGACTCAGTTATCTGCCCATTGGATTTAGTTAGTTACATCATGAGACTGTAATTAAGGAATGAAACATATAATGGACATGTCTGAAAATGATTGCATAACATTTTATATGAATGAACACAATAAATCTAATGAATTTCCCCTTTTAAGTAGATTTTTCATGTTTTTTGGATGTTTTTTTGACATTATCTTGAAAAGTGGAATAGGTAGAGGAAAATGAAAAGGGAAAAATGTTCAGCATGCAAAGATTTACAAAAATGTCAACAGGGCAGAAATTGTCAGTTTGGCCCTTATAGGAGTTTTTTCCCCTTTTAAGTGGATTTTTCATGTTTTTGGATGTTTTTGAACATCTTGAAAAGTACAATAAGGTAGAGTAAAAGTCAAAGAAGCAACATGTTAGGCATGCAAAGATCTTCAAAAAAGTCATTTAGAGAAAATTGTCAGGTTGCCCCTTTTTGGGATTTATTTCCCATTTAAGTAGATTTTTCATGTTTTTGGATGTTTTTTTGACATTATCATAAAAAAGTATAATAGGTAGAGTAAAAGTGAAATAAGCTAAAATGTTCAGCATGTAAAGATCTACAAAAAAGTTAATAGGGCTGAAATTGTCAGGTTGCCCCTTATGGATGTTTTTCCCCTTATAAACTGGTGGAGTTGGGCAGTTCATGATCATATGTGTCAAGAATGATAAGTCAAGAATGCGATGGGACGAGTTAAAAATGGGTCGAGATCACGCTATATACCCGGCACGTGGACAATATCAGAAACGAATGTTTTGAAACGAGGTAAAAGATCAACTTTGCCTGATATAGGTATGAAATGATAATGTAGGAAAATAAACGCAAAGGGTAATAAGAGTAGAATGTAAATTAACTGCAAATAGCACGTGTTTATTGGTCACTTGGTAATCTTCATAAAAATTTACCGAAAGTTTATTTGCAATGTTCAAAGTATGGCAGACAAAAAATAACTGATATTACGGGTTACATTTGGCAAGATTGTTGCAATTATACACATGCATTTGCTATTCTAACAACCAGATGGTTTCTTTGGAATATATATGAGATAGAGTTTCACACAAAATGGGTATGTAAATTTTTTCACCTATGACAGCTCATATTGCTTTAAAGCTTTTCTAGCATTTAAAATGATGCAGGTCTATTGTATACAAAATGTAAAAAGCAACACTTTTACACACTTCATTTCTTTTTAATGAATTTGACGTCATATCTGATGTCACTTGCTTATGATGCAACCAAATAATTATAGTGAAATAATTTAATGAGAAGTAACTGTAGAAGCAGTATAAAGAATATTGTTGAAGGTCAAATTTTGGATATACCATCTTGACATGTTTTAGTCAGCTTTTTTTAGGTTATTTTAAGTCTGGTTAATAAAGGTATCATGAAATGTGTATTTTCATATTGATCCTGAATTATGTCCTCGTACAGTCATATTGGGTCTCGATCAACTGTATTGGACCTCAGCTTCACCTCAAGCCAATACAGCTGACTTCGAAACAAATTCTAGGTTTCAAGAGCATAAAAGAGTTTGAGAGATTAAGAGTTAATTTACGTAATTTATGAAAAAAATCAGGACCTGTACAAAACTTTGAGGTTTCAAGAACTTCGAGGTTTCAATGTTCCAGCCATTGAGAGTCACCTGTATATAGCTATAATTTCAACCTACTTTTTTTCTATTGTAAAAATATACCTGGGTCATTTTTCTATGGTGGGAAATATTCCTATACCTTTTCTATATCCATTTAAAATTATCTGGAAAACAGGTAATTTTTTCTACTGGTATGGGTCAATAGACCTTTTTGGAGTCGTTCCATCCTGTTACATTTTATCATAATAGTATGCAACTTCAGAGAAAAATGCAGGCAGCAACACTACTGGTTAAACATTCTATCTTATATATATGACCTTCAATCTAGATACCATGCAGTACTAGATGCCAGATGTGGAAAGCAGCTACAAGAAAGTGACACCACTTGTAGTCGTTACAAGAAAGAATTCCAACATCTATAACAAAAAATTAATCCTCGGAGAAGAACTGAATCAAGATATCATTGAATGTAAATATAGTTTAACCCCCCCACAAGTGTTGTTTATTGTCATTTTACAACTTTTGGCAGAATTGGAATTATGGTCCTATGTGACCTAATTTTTTACTGGTTTCTTGTGTTCAATTTTTATTTGTGGGTGCAACTAGTCCCATAGTTTTCATTTGAATATTTCGCAATTTGGAAAGTGTGATTGGTATCATATATGAAAATGTGCATATCGTAAAATGAAGATGCTGTGTTAATTTTCACGGCATACCTAGATTTAATTTCTAGAATCTAGTTTAAAAAAGAAATAGAATTATGAATTGGTAATTCTGTAGGCCTACAGTACACATATGACTCATACTGTAGGCAAATACAATCAAAATACTCAGGCTGTTCGTAGCTGCCATGTCCAAAATTATTTATAAACTAATCAATGAATCAAGCTACCTGAACACATTGCTAAGACACTTAACACAGGTTCAAATTTTACAGATATGGGTTTGTACTCATACCCATACACATCACAATGTTCACCCTCTCTAATGTTTAACATAAATTACGGGTTTTGTTGTCAAGAATAAACTTTTCACAGAATTGGAGTTACATGTATGGTCCTACATGACCTAGTTTCTGGTTTCTTGTTTTCACCCAAATATTTTGCAATATGACATGTGTGATTGGTATCGCATGAAGATGTGCATATCCTTGCCAAGAAAAGGGCATTATGTAGAAAATGCAAAAACTTTTTTATTTTTCATTTTATTCCTTTCAAATTTGGTACGGTATCACAAGAAGCAATAATGTTTAACATATATTACGGGTATTGCTGTTGTGTTTCAACTTTCCGCTTCACTGGAGTTATTTCCCTTCATGACTGGTTTTCAGTATTTATCGCTGTACATATCATATGTATGCCCCTTTCCATCAAAATGGTAATTGGGTTTTGCAGAGATAGGCATATCATGTGCTTGAGGCACTCTTGTTAAAAATGTTAGTAATCTGCAACTGTTTTGCACTCAGTGAATGAGATTGCAGGATACTCTCATGTATTTGACTTGCCTTAACTCCTTTAGCTTTAGCTTTCATCTGAATTTTGTAAACCCTCCAGATATCTTATGGCAGCAACACTCACTGTTTGGGCCTCAATCTCTCACACAGAGTTGGTCAAGTCTTTGGAGTACAAGGACCGACAACTCTGTGTAAGAGATTGCTTGGGCCTGTGTAAATATCACAGTAGGAGGTGAAGGGTCATCAAGGAAATACCTAAATTCAGGGTCATCATCCCGAGGAGATTCAATGATAAAATCATTGATGGTTATTTCAAAATAGTCACAATGCTTGTCACTGTTTACAAATTCCAAACAGGATGGCAAATATCATCAAACAATAAAACATTGACTAAATTTCATCGCCAATGGTTTTACACAATGTTGAAAAATTTGATAACTCCAGATGTGTATATTTTGGATATCTTGTATTGCAATCCAATGATCTCTCTTCAGCAAGTGCTAAAATTGTCCGTTTGCGAGGTTTGTCCATTTTCAAGTCTATATATATATATATATATATATATATATATATATATATATATATATTATATATATATATATACAATTCCCTATTTAAAACTCACTCTACCAGAGACTAGGACCCAGTTGCACACCATGTTGTTAAATTTAATGTGAAGTTAACCAATTTTAAACCGATGTAACTGTACATTAAATTGAACAATGTGTTGTGCAATGGAGTCCAGACAATTAATTCTAAATCACTGTTTATTGATTTTTATCTAACATTTGTTACTGACCTGTACTCGATATACTCCTGGCTACTTTTCTGGTCTGGCAATACAATCTGATGATTTTACATTCATAAATGACTTTTTGTACCGGAAATTAGGGGGGGGGGGGCAGTGTGGGTTTTTGTTTAACAATGGGGGAATTACATAGGAGGAAATCTGTTCTTCAAGAAACAGCAGCGTTATGTGGGTTTGGCGTTATAACGGGAGGCGTACAGCAGGGTGAAATGTACATATTCTTTGGTCATCTATATGATAAACTCCTTAACCGGAAGTGAAGTAAGTCACATTTTTCTCTGAAGCTGCATACTATTATGATGAAACTGATGTTATGGAACAACTCAAAAAAGGTCTATTTTGATTGATTGATTGATTTTTGGAAATTTAAATGAATATTTGAGCTCCAACTAAATTATCCTTTGATGGTTTGATGTTTATTCTTTTGACAATTTCATTTATACTGTACTTCCTCAATTTCAGACAATACGAGGCAGATGTACTGGGCAGTGTGATGTAACAGTTGAATCTCGATCATTCTGTAAAAAATGTCGGCTTGCCAAATGTTTTCTTGTTGGAATGAGAAAAGACATGATATTAAGTAAGACATTTTTTTATTATATAAGACACAATTTTCATTATTTAGTTATATGTTTTGTATCACAGTCACAAATTGTATAATGATTGACAATCATTGCAGAGCATCTGTTGCCACGTGGTCGGAGTTACACAGTAGACTTTGATTGTCTTAGCTTTATCACATACACTTTTGGAGGGATATCATATTGTAACATTCTTGCCACTGTTTAACCAACAAATTGTCTAGGTAGCTCAAAATGCCAGTAAAATAGCCCGATACAAAGATTCTAACTACAGTATTAATCAATTCAAAACAATCTGACTGACAGTGAATGGTCCTGGAGTGGTAAAGGGAATGGACCAGACACTGATAAATCATAAATAAACTTGTATATCTAGGGTTAAATTCAGCGACATGTTACAAAAAGTTATACACAGTTCACAAAAAAATTTTTAAATAGAGGTTCATTTCTTATACAAGAGGAAGAAATCAAGTGTCAGTGTTATTATATGTAAAATGTATATCAAGTTATGATGACAACCACTTCAAAAGCAAAACATAGGTTTTATTAGCACCAGTTATTTTTATATCTGTATTTCCTACAGACTTTTAAAAATTAAATGATTGTGTATTTTTTCCTAGATGACGAACAAAAGAAAGTCCGTAAGCAAAAAATAATATTCAACAAGCTGAGGAAACATGGACAACTATCTCCAGAAGATATATACGCAGCACCTCCATGTGACTCAGATGATTCCTTAAAGGACAAGTTTCTGGCAAAAAATCTCTCTGAATTACGCTCATCATTCCCAAATTTGTCTGACAGTGATTTGATGGTGTTACAAAAGTTAAAGGTGGAAAAAGGTGGTGATGGTTATGGTGATTCTTCCTCATCAGATACAAGTGTAAATTATCCTAGTTGGAGTGAACCTGAAGTGGTAGTGAATGAAATTATGTCTGAAATGTCAGACATTGATAAGTGTATTATAAATGAATTACGTAATGCTCATGAACAAAGTTCTTTCCTAGCAAGTACTCAAACCCAATTGAAAACTTCACCCACAAATCCTACAGAATTTGTAAATATTGCAGAAGGATTTGTACGCAGAATTATCAAAGTGGCAAAGAATATTGAATTTTTCAAAATGTTTAACAAGGATGACCAGATTGCTCTTCTTAAGGGGTCAGTTGTTGAGATCATGATGTTAAGATCAGCTGTAAATTATGATATTAAAACAGAATCCTGGAGTCTGAGTACAATGAAGTGTTTGTCAAAAGGTAGTCAGTCAAGCTCAAGTTCAGATGATCAATCTCAGATGCCATCAAGCTCATCTACTCATTTGAAAGGAATTATGGGAAATTTGCCTGCAGGGTTAGACATAAAATCTCTTCAAGCAATGGGACAGGCTGCTGGGATATCCAGAGAGGAAGGTCTTGCAAAATTGAAGAGTATGATGTCACAGGGAGCAATGAATCCAGAGGGTAAAAATGAGGATGAATCCAAGGAGGTCAAGATTAGTGCCTCTCTTCTCAAGCTTGGTGGCAGCGAAACTCAGACAATGTTCCTAACATACTCAAAATTTATAAAATCCCTAATGCTGACTATACATGGAGATTTGCTAGTGTTAAAACTTTTAGTTATGTTGTCTTTATTTTCAGCAGATCGCCAAGGAGTCTCTCAGCCTGACAAAGTGCACGAAATTCAGGAATGTTATGCCAATATTTTACAAAAATATGTCCAGAAACGATTTCCAGAGGATAAGACATTGTTTGCAAAAATAGTCATGAAATTAACTGACCTGAGAAACATCAATGAAGTCCACACCAAAATGCTACTGAAAATGCAGGTGGATAATATAGAACCACTGTTAGTGGAAATATTTGATTTACCATCTTAATGTTAGTGCTGTTATAGTGAGAAAAAAAAACTATGGATGTCTCAGGAAAACAAAATTCCTCTTTTCATTTGCTCAATTGTTGATATTAAAGTTTTTGTATGAAATATTACATAATACACAATATTGTTGACATTAACTTACATTACTAATAGATAATTTACCCAGTCACATTTCACAGTCAATGGACATAAGTATTGAATTTTACCAAATAATTGATATTATTTCAGTTAAATTGATATAGATATTGAATTTAACCAAGTCAATGATATTATTTCAGTTAAATTATGTCATTCATATATATACACACATTTGAACTTACTTATTTTTCAAATTTATCAAGCTCAATGTATGTGAGTCCAACTGAATATATATTTTTGGAATTGGAAGACTACACATTTTTTTATCAGTGTAACAGAGAGGTGTTTTTCTGATAAGTGTCAACAGTTGATGTGAATATTTACAAATCTACAATTAAAGTCTTCTGTGACATTCACTCACTTACTTCTATTACTCACATCCTTGTGAGCTCAGTAGGAGTGTCGTTAACATTTACAAATCTACAATTTAAGTCTTCTGTGACATGTATAACTATTACTCACATCCTTGTGAGCTCAGTAGGAGTGTCGTAAACATTTAACAAATCTATCCAATATTTATGTCTATTACCTGTGAATCTTGCATTATGTGAACAATAAGATTACCATTGTCATACATTTATAATAGCACCTATATATATACTTGGTCAGAGACAAATTCTATTTATGTTTCGATACTCACTAGGTTAACATTGTTCTGTATATTACATCTTTTAAACAAGTGATGAGGTATAAATCATGAATAGATCTGTTTATTTTCTCAGTGAAATTTGAATTCTGATACTATTCTAGTACTGGCTGTATATCAAATTATCACCTGACTGACCAAACATTTTCTTACTACATTATTCTACTGTATCAAAGTACAAAATGTGTTCATAAGTACAGTATACATGTACACCAATTAGACACCACATTATCCACATACACTACATCATTCACAGAATAGCAGCACTACCCTACACTATATAAACCAACAAAGTTCAGGGATATTTAGTTTTCCCATACTTGTTTTCCTCTTAAAGTGACATTCCAGGGAAGCCATTGTAAAATGGACATTATATCTACAGAAATCCATTCCTAACAGGGAGAAAAATTTTCTCCCAAAACATTTTGTATTAAAGGAATACCACTGGAAAGCTGTAAATTTCCATCAGTTCACAACCTATGGTAATATATGTTAATTCAACATAGAGCGCTATCTGCAATGACCTGCTATCTACATGATTGAGAAGCAATATTGCAAGCAAAACAAAAACATCCAAGCTTTCTCCGAGTCAACCTTGAGTGACACAGAAGTAAAATGCAGGAATCGGCAGTAAACAAAGGAACATTATGATGGCAAGGAACACTGTCGATGGAGAACATTGAATTCAAATTGAAATCTGACAAGAAATTTCAACCATAATGGTTAATTACTGGTAAATGGGTACAGGTGATTGACACTTTCACATTGTCATGAAAATTGTGGACAGTATGTCATAATTTATTCAGACAGAGTGCATATAAACCTGTAATAATTAATTTCATCTGAACAAAATGTGCAGTGTAAGTCCTGTTCAACAAAGTTTAATCAAGCTACATAGACTAATGTGAGATTAGACTTGTTCATGATGTGCTAGTTCACCGGTTCTCAGGCAGCCTTGTTTTCATTTTCTCTGCGTTACAATACTATTTTGGTCTTTAAAAATATGACAATAGTATATGCAAATAAACATTGTTGTACAGAAGCGTTTATAAATGAACATTACTCCCTGGAATATGACTTTAAGCTCTTGCTAACCTTTTGATATTAGGATAATGAGATCTGAAGTTTTGTTCTCACTAAAGTCACTGAGCTGACTATTTAGCATTTCTTGTAGTGGTATGCGATTATTTGTGAATGTTAAAAGAGAAATGAATTTTAAATTTCAGTACACAATTAAATAAGGGTCATATGTTATAAATACAAAACCACACAAGTGTTTCTATCTGTATTATCAGACTGCACTTGATCAGGCATAGCTCCAATTGAATCCTTCCGTAACAACAATCAGGTGCAGATGATACAGACAGAAACATTTGTGTACTGTTTATTTGGACATTTTTTTCCTGGTTATTTTTACTGAAAACATATTTACCCTAAATCACCACAGTCTCTAGGATAGCAGGAATGTCAGTGCTTTCATTGTTTAGCTTGAAAACTTCAGTTTTATTTTTATTTCACCCTCTTATCTATGGGGAAAAATGACAAATATTAAACAGGAGTGAACAATTCCAGATATACAGTATACACACAGAGAACAGTGATACCTGAAATTATACCTTCCTCATTTAAAGGATCTTTTTACAATACCCAATCACACCTATATAAACATACATCTAGGTGTAAATGGACACGTACTCAAGTTTTACAAAATAGGGATTTTATATGAAATATATTGTTATGCCTATATTATTTTGTTTCTAGTTTTCTTCGTTTTAAATAATATTGACTTGTCATACATAGTATGATTTTGAACTCAGCAGTTTATTGCATTGGAATGTATTGCTCAAATTTGTGTTGGACCCAGTGTCATATGTGAAAAGTACCCACCACATAAAAAGTACCTGGGTACAAAATATGTCCATATAAAAAGTACCCCTACTATAGATGAGGTATGGTAGTCAAAGGTACATCTAGAGGTAGTAACTGTGTCTATTTACCTCATCAGGTTATTAAGGCTTTCTACTACTAGTGGAAAACCCTATTGTTACTGTTGTGTTTTTTCTTTTTATCATTATTATTATCATTATTATTCCTGTCACTAAAATCTGGCAAAGCTGGTACATTTCTTTCAAAATCTCTTTATGTCATCTTGTTTATCTTCTTCTGGGGAATTCTTCTTGATATTGAGGTTGTGAGTTTGAGTCCAGCCAGCTGCAGGTTGGTTTCCTGTCCTTCAGATGAGACAGTAAAAACCGAGGTCCCGTGTCACAGTAGATGTCAGGACGTTAAAGACCCCTCACTGCTCAATGGCCCTAAGTGCCAAGCATAGGCCAAAATTTGAAGCCCTTCATTGGTATTTGGTGACGTCTTCATATAAGTGAAAGATTCATGAGTGGGACGTTGAACAACAATAAACAAACAATCTTCTCAGGAGGAGCTGTACTCGCATCCTGTACAGCGATATAAACCCTTTTAATAATCCCCCTTCACTTGTCATATTATTAATATGTACACCCATATCAAATGTAATTCACTCTAGACATAATGTCCCAAACAGCTATCAAATGGAAGTCAAAATTTTCACCCATTCGTTATCAAATATGATGTCCTGTACACCCATGTACAATATAACCACTCCAGTAATCAAATAAAATGTCTTTTTCACCCATAAAAATTTACCCCAACATTAATGTAATGAAAAGTCTTGTTCAGCCATATAAAATGTACCCTTTCCAATTATCCAATGAAAAATCATGTTGTTCCATATAAAATTGATCCCCTCCAGTAATCCAATAAAAAGTGTTGTTCAATCATGTGGAATGTCCCCTTTCTATATCAAATATAGCCTACTGTCACATACACCAATCTCCGCTATAAATTGTATCCAGAATTCAATGTAAATAAGCTAAAACAACATTTCCAAACCAGGATTTTGTGACCATTTTATTTTTATTTTAGAACTTTGTAATAATTCCACATTATTTGAATATGTTTTTATATCCATGATGCACCATCACATCTACTCTAAATATTTAGCATATGGTTCCAATCTCTTTACCTTTTCCTTTGATACAGGTGAGGTGTGAATGCTAAGAATAACATAGCTGCCATTATTAAGTGTTTCTCAATATCCCCAAAATAGTGATACAGGTAACAATACGTACAGGAGTGAATCCAGTATTGTATACAGATGCCACTTATCATATTATTTAATTTCAATTTATGATCATTTTATGGTTCCAAGAGGTATTTACAACACTTATTCATCTGTTGACAAAGATTCTATGCACTTATAAACGATCCATTATACACAAACTACTAGTATCAGTTTTGATATCCAATTATTTTGTACACCTGTAATAACTAAAAATAAACAAACAAACAAAAAATAACATTTTAATAAGTAAGTTTTTTCTTTTTAATAAAAGAAATTCCAGAAACATCAGTGTCATATATCATTTAAAAATAAATAAGCTGTACATTGGTTATAGGATGGGTACTTTTGATATGGACATTTTTTGTACCTTGGTACTTTTCATATGGCTTTTTTGTACCTTGGTACTTTTGATATATTTCATAGCCAGGTACTTTTGATATGGACATTTTTTGTACTGATGTATATTTTATATGGAGGTACTTTTTATATGTGATGGCTTCAGTCCAACAGTGACTTTGAAGTTTGCTGTTCAGATAAGACTAAGTTTGTGCTCGTGAGATGTATCATAATCTTGTTGACAGTTTTCACAGCAAACAGTAGCAGAAAATCCTCGATTATTATATGTAACATAAAAGGTAACCAACAACATGAGAATTTATAGAGAACATTTTGCAGCTAGTTTATTGGTTGTGTTTGTTGTTTTTGTCCTTTTGTAGCAGTTTGATCCTTAAGTTCAATATAAATTACTTAGAACTCGATCTCAATGTGTGAGAAAACTTAGTGTTTAAGACTATATTGTTGAATCTGCACATCAAGATGTTGTTCCTTGCTATGTTTATTGTTGTCATGGGTGTGCCTTGTGTATATGTTGACAGTTACATTAATATTTGTTTTATTGTTTACCATGGAAGGTGAGAAAAATATCCAAATATGTTTATTGTTAAAGTTGATAATGTAAAGTTTATAATGTTAACATTGATAATTTATATTTTATCGTAGTTTCTCTGTGATATCTTCAGAACAAAATGGTTTGATGAATGAAGAAAATCTTTTTCATCTAATGAAAATAAACTTTTTAGAATTCTTAACACCTGCTCTGCTACTTTGTAACAACTTAGCTATAGAGATAAATGAAATATTGAAATTTAGACTTTGGAATAAGTTTTAAGAAAAAAAAACAGTTTACATATAATCCTTCAAGATTTGTAGTATCTGTAAATTTTACAGTTTATAAACAACCACTTTTTTCAAGACAGTTTTGCTGTAGGTTTGCTTTTCATTTCATGAAGAAAATTGGTTTCATGTCATATGTAAAATGTTTAGATGCTATTGAAATATTACATTACTGTTGCTGTATAGGGGTGGTACAATTATTTATTACTTGTCTTGTATTTATAGAAGTACAGTCTATTATTGCTGGAATTACTACCACTTTGTAAATTGAACCTCTTTTTTATAGAAATCATGTTACATGAGCTCTTTCACAGTATTTCATAAAATTTTATCATCGAACATTAACATCATCATCAAGTACTACTTTAAATAAAAAAAAACAACAAAAATAATTGCAATGTTTTAAAGTTAAGTCACTTAATGAAGATACACTGGATTAAATAAAAGTCATAGTGTCTAGGACGCATCATTTCTTTATAAAAAAAAATAAAGCACAAATATGCGCTGAATAATACAGTTTTTAGTAAATTACTGATGAAACTTATGTTTCATGTGAGTTTTATATAGAGTTTTAATTGTTATGATAATCCCTTTAAATGAGAAGAGCATTGATATTTGAAATGTATAACCGTTATGATAGCCCTTTCAAATGGTACCATGACTTTTGACTGTGTGACTTATATAATGCCATTTGCCTGACTAGAGATAACCTTTTAAAGAATAAAGGGCATTGATATGTAATCCTTATGATAAGCCTTTGAGATGCTGTCATGACCTTTGACCTCGTTACATATAGATATGACATTTTACTTTATGACATAAACTTGATGATCTGTGGTACCTGATCCCATCTCTGTATTTCCAGAGGTCCATATTTGTCCAGTTAATAAATACTGGTCCATCTTATGATTCTTTGATTTGGATACTTTTTAAGATCTTAAACATTAGCTGTAAATGTACATCTATGTCCTAATTTAAAATGCAATGATTAAAACGATGCAGTTATAAGTTATATTTTATTATATTTTATTATTTATGTAATGATAGGAAAGTAAATAACATTAATGAAATTCTTTGAAAGAGCATGTTTTGGTAAATTCAGAGGTAAGGTACTTGAAAGTCACTTTCAGGTCGGTATCATCATTTATATGTTTAGTCACCAGAATTTTTTTTATTATTGCAATACAGATTTTTTAGTGGAGAAAATAAATTTCATGATAGTACAACATTTTCAATAGAAAATTGTAGTTAAAAATTCACATCTGGTTTCATTTTAATGTAAACAATATGAAGTAATATTGTAAAGATTACATATCCTTGAAATATTAATTCCCTCCCGATATGTATGCATATAATGCAACGACAAATTTTACCATTCATGTTCTTTTATTTTTTTACGATATTACAACGAAGTATTCAAATGATTACTGGCCACATGATTTACATTCAAGAGTCAATGTATAAGGGTATTATATTAACTTTATCTTAATGTGTAGAAAGGGTCATGTGAAGCTATGGTCATCACTTTTTGTTCGTGATTTAGTTAACAATCAGTTGTGATGAATTTTCAATAAGAGAGCATTAAGTTATGTAGATTAAACATTTTCAATAAGATATGTAGATTTCAAGATTTTTATGCTCCTCAATCTACCAACATGGCCGTTTTTACTATAATAGAACATAGGAAGCCTTTTTCGTCTTTTTGTCAAGAACCAATGAGCCCGTTTTAACCAAAAATGATACAAATTATCCCAATGAGAAGCTGCCTAAAGCCTCATAAGGGGATAAAAAGAGCCAAAATTGTTACATCTTTAAAAAAAAATCTTCTATTTAATCAATGATCACATTACTTTAAAATTTGATATGCATGATTATTTAGTCAGTATCTAAAACGTTTTTGAATGGACACGTTATCGATGGAAAACAAGCCACATGGGAACGCTTTTAGTTTATTTAAGAGATAGGGACAGTGTTATAAAATGGCTCAACTAAAAACTGATTGACTTTTTGTGTACAGTGATATTTGCGAAAGTTGTTTGGAATTATCTAAGGATCAGTGTGACGTGTCACGTCATGGGGCCAAAGGTCAAGGTCACATACACGTAAATAAATGGATAATATCAGTTTTTCATCAATTTTTGGACATTTTTAAGGCAAGGCTTTATTGCTATGACAGGCTCAAAACTTTGGTTTTTCCGTGTATTCAGTTAAGCATACTCAACTTTATCGTACAAAAATTAAAGTGCCATTAGCCTCGGATCCTGGCTAACTGATGCTAACGTTGTCAGTATAAATCGGTTAGACCCGATGTTTTATATTTTAACCCAATTCGTATTTGAGCTATCGATCTACATTTGATATCTGTTTTACATACCAAATAACAACGTTATTTTAAGGTAATTGAATGAACCTGTTGCTTTTTATAAAAAATAGTAAAGGGAACTGAACAATGCAATTTTTTTAAAGATGTTGAAAGTCATGATAGATCTACGTATAAATCTAAGTCCGAGTAAAATGTATAAATTTCTACTGATGCATAATCAAACATCCGCATACACTAATTTCCTATATTTCAGATAAATGTTTACCATGATACATGTACCATGGCATATGACAGCCTATATATAGCCTATTAATTTCTGATTTTAGTAAATTTAGGCTGTATCTGTGATATTGAAAGCCTATTGCTGACTGTATATTCCCAGGACTACATGTACATGTAGGTCATGATAGCTTGACTCTATCAACAGACAGATTAGTTATACATAGAGTTAATTCAGAATAGTTGATGTTTCAACAAATCTGTGAAATAGTATCTGAGTGGGCCTAAGTACACTGGTACCTTTGAATGATTGTTAAATTTTTGTACATGTAACATGCTAACAGAAACATGTGACAAGGTTACATACATGTGTATATACATCATTGTATGTCTTTGATACCAATGTTTTTAACATTAATTTGCATCTGGATATATATTTTTCTATAATTTCACTAATTCAGATTTGACAAAGGACTTGCCTTTCAGGACTTTCAGTCCTTCGATTTACTTCTCAAAATATATTGGGGCAATTTTAACCAATTTTTGTAGGAATTGTCCGTATTTGACGCCGCACACATTTGCAAGTGCAAAGGAGCTAGAACCAGTAGCGGCTCCAAAAGGACCATAATTTGACAGCATTTTAAAAGATTCTTCGCGTGAACAAATGGTCAGCATAATTTCACAGTATTCATAAATTTTACTCACGTTAGGCCACAACAAATTATATCTTGTTCATCGGCATCGCCGCTCCGAATTTTCCGATTTTTTTTAATCCGGAAAAAATCATCCGATCCGTGAGTTTTTCGTTTTTTATTTTTCAATTCCGTTTAGGGTTTCGATTAGTTTCGTTTCATTCTGCAGACCAGGGAGGTATAAATAGATCGATACTTGATGATGATCATGGATGAATCGATCAGTGTCTTCGCTTCTGTGTGGGATAATGGTAGAAATATTCACTCAAATACTCTTTTTTTCTTTTTAGAAGTTAACGACTTTTGGTGATTTGTTTGAAAAAAAGTTATTGCAAAGGACGACATGCTAGGCCTCATCATGGCTCATGAACATCGAAATTATGGGATACTACGAATTACCGAAAACACGGTACTTAGTATATACCGAAAACATGGTACAAATCACCGAAAACACGGTATTATTTGCAGAAAACGCGTGTTAGGACTCAAAATCATTCAAGGAAGTATTTCAATGCTACTTTTTAACTTAAACGAATTGACTATTAGATGCAACAATAACTTTCATTTTTGACGTTTTGTTAACTGAATCAATCTTGCAAAACAATTTCAATTTTATCAACATGGCGGTGGTGTTTAACTATATTTGACACCGAAAGTTTCTGATATGACTAAAACAAAAAGTTCAGGAGCTAAAATTTTGTCTTCAGAATGAAAATATATTTAATTGATACACTCAAATGCATGTTTTCAGCAATTTGTGCCGTTATGATCTATGTTTTCGGTAATTCGTAGGACAGGAAAATATGTGTTCTGTTTCCGACGTTAAGTCCTCAGATGTTGTCAATGTAAATTTTAGCGGCAGTATTTCATACTGTGAAGAACTTGGAATGAAATTTTTAAAAAAATTGTTGTTATAAAACCTGAGAGTCCCGTAGAGGATGCTGCTACATCTTGTTCTAATTCAACAAAAACATATGCTTTCAAAATTTTGATGGACACAGTGAAAACTTTAAAATTACTATAAACTTCACACAAGAAATTGAACTTTTTGTATTTCAATAAACCAAGTAATTGTAAAGTCTATTGTTAAATCAATAGTTGTAATATTCCTAATAGTAATATTTAATCACTGAATAATAATGTCATTTTCAAGAATACCCCACTATGAAAATCTTCTCCGCCATAACCGTTGCATCGATTAAAAAACTAATTTCATCTGAATGATGTGCATAGTTTTATGATTCAAGTGTGTTATTTCGTAGCAATCAGAAAACACGAAATAATATTTACATGTTTTGATGAGTCCTGTGAGTAACTTTTGTATGATTTCCTTAAAACCGCCCCTTTGCTTCACTGTAGTACATTAATTTTATCTCGATTACATGTTGATAAAGAAAGGATTCCATGAGAGAATTTCGCTGTAAATTAATTTTTAAATTTATCAATTACTTTTGACTTCCTTGTCATATTTCCTCCCATTCGGAACCCACAAGAGTTATCATCTTGATAATAATAAAAATAAGCCTTTACCAATTATAATGCAATCTGAGTCAAGCAATTTGGTGATGCTGTACTGCTGGATGTCTTTAGTATGTAGTGTAGATCTTTAAGCAGTGTTTTGAACATTGAATTGTGAATGTGCTTAATAAGTCTTTTTCATTTACTGTATGAACCATGTGTAATGGTAGTTGTTTATTTTCTGAGTTTTTCATATCTGTATATTAAACAATTTGTAATACAACTGTTCCCTGCGTTACTGAAGCGCCGCCTAGTGGCTTATTCATGGACATATTCCATTTTCATTTGCAAACTTTGTAGATGCTGACTGTACAATCATGCATACAAAATTCTAAAGTCATCTCGTCATTGGGTTATGAGAGTAATATTTTTTTTATGGGGGGGGGGGGGGGGGGGGGGCGGGGGGGGGGGGGGGGGGGGGGGGGGGGGGGGAGGGGGGTGGGGTGGGGGAGTGGGGGGGGGGGGGGGGGGGGGGGGGGGGGGGGGGGGGGGGGGGGGGGGGGGGGCTCTGTGGATCCTAGTCCCTTTTCATTCAAAGACTGAATGCGGCTTTACATGTTTACATGGGGATGCTATATGCCAAGTTTGGTTAAAAAGAACAAGCATGTGATCGACACGCGTATTTTCTGTGTATTCCAGAACGCACTACACTTGCCTCAGTACGGCATTACATAACCCAAGCTGTGTATCATTCGCCACTTCGTGTCAGTGCTTGATTATAATATGGGTTGTAACATACATAACTAGGATTTATATTTGACTTGTGAGGAGTTAATACACAGAATGATTATTGGATAGTAGAATGGATTTAGACATAATTCTAACAAAGTATACCGTATTCGACCAAAGCGTCCCGAGGTCTCATTTTGTCAATGGAGGATGTTTTATAAATAATATTTAAAGATAATCTTTTTTGGAATATTTCTTACCCAGTGAATATTGTATTTTGTCAAGAATGAAATGCATGTTATTCGTTAAAGAAAAGTGCCTTTGCTTTCGGGAAAGGAAAATATTTGAATTTTAGTTTTATCATTCTTTTGATACAGTTAGTTTCATCAGGATACACTATTAGACAATACTTACAATTGTTGAACTGTTTGGATCGTAAACATTACTACTGATATTGAACATCAGATAACTGCTGATAATATGAGAGGATACTAACTTCATTTTTGTTCTGCATTTGCCCAGAGACAGTCACGTGTTTTACCGTTGAAAATGAAATTGCACTGTAAACCAGATAATTTATCATATTGCACTGCTATGACGTCACGAAACTGTTTTAGCTGAATTTCATTTAGTGTCAACTTTTCTGATTGCATGGAAAAGTGACACAAACCAGAGGGATTGATAAAACTGAATCGATATTCGTAGGGCTATATTGCTTAGCACAGTTACTGATATTTGCTATTACATGCGCCACATAGACTGCGTGGGTTTTATTTTCTTTAAATGTGACGACAATACTAACTTCTGTATATTTCACTTACTATTAACTTCCGATTTCACATACCACGTTGGGCTGGAATAACATTTTTGTTATGAACGATTGTACTCACTTTTCGGTTGCACTCGACTACACAGGGATTTCTCCACTTGATACCCTAGGTATGGTGACAAACAGGAGCGATTACTCTTCCGGGTGTTATTTTAAATTATTGTCGTTATGTTGCATTAGCTAAAATTGAAACTTTTCACGATTAAGAAAAGTTGCACTAGACTACATCTGCCAAATGATATAAATTGTACTTAATAATATTAAGATTGTAAGAATTGTTCATTTCACTTGTTGCTTAGTAAAGGATGATAATTGTTCATTTCAGGTGTTGCTAGTACAGGGTGACAATTGTTTATTTCAGGTGTTGCTAGTACAGGATGATAATAATTGTTTATTTCACGTGTTACAAGTACATTGTGGTGATAATTGTTTATTTTACGTGTTGCAAGTACATTGTGATAATAATTGTTTATTTCACGTGTTGCTAGTACAGAATGATAACAATTGTTTATTTCACGTGTTGCAAGTACATTGTGATAATAATTGTTTATTTCACGTGTTGCTAGTACAGGATGATAATAATTGTTTATTTCACGTGTTGCAAGTACATTGTGATAATAATTGTTTATTTCACGTGTTGCTAGTACAGAATGATGATAATTGTTTATTTCACGTGTTACTAGTACAGAGTGATAATAATTGTTTATTTCACGTGTTGCAAATACAGGATGATAATAATTGTATATTCCACGTGTTGCTAGTACACGATGATAATAATTGTTTATTTCACGTGTTGCAAATACAGGATGATAATAATTGTATATTCCACGTGTTGCTAATACACGATGATAATAATTGTATATTTCACGTGTTGCAAATACAGGTTGATAATAATTGTATATTCCACGTGTTGCTAATACACGATGATAATAATACACGATGATAATAATTGTATATTCCACGTGTTGCTAATACACGATGATAATAATTGTATATTCCACGTGTTGCTAATACACGATGATAATAATTGTATATTTCACGTGTTGCTAGTACACGATGATAATAATTGTTTATTTCACGTGTTGCTAGTACACGATGATAATAATTGTTTATACCACGTGTTGCTAGTACAGGATAATAATATTTGCATATTTCACGTGTTGCTACATCACGATGATAATAATTGTTTATTTCACTCGTTGCTAGTACAGGGTGATAATAATTGTTTATACCACGTGTTACTAGTAAAGGATAATAATATTTGCATATTTCACGTGTTGCTACATCACGATGATAATAATTGTTTATTTCACGCGTTGCTAGTACAGGGTGATAATAATTGTTTATTTCACGTGTTGCTAGTACAGGATGAAAATAACCGTTTATTTATCTTACTACTTGTACGTAATGATGAAAATCTCACCTGCCATAAGTACATGATGATTTCACGTACACAAGGTATATGATAAATACTTATATAGACTTTGATAATAGTAAATTATCTATGCTCAGTTTTTTTTATAGTGACTATATTGTTCTGTCATGATGTTAACATTGGTGAAAATTGCCCATAGAATTAGTTCATTGTGATGTTACGTTGTACAATAAATTGTAACAAAATTATTTTGTTCGATCGTTGGTCACTGTTGTATTTTGGTCATAGCCTTTGTGTCGTATGCAAAAAATATGTACAATTTAATTCGTTCTGGAGGATTTAAACATGAAGTAGTATCATATTCGCAGTTGAAGGAGTTAATGCGGATGCCGCTTTAAAATACAGGTTTTACGGAAACGTATTCCAAAATGTTTTAGATATCGTTAAGCAACGTAACTGGACTTTGAAGTACGTGGAGCGGGTCTTGTTCAGTCAGTAATGTGCTTGACTCTTGATCGTGAGTTCGAGTCCAGCCGGCGGCAGGTCGGATTCTTGTCCTTTGCATGAGACGGTAAAAACCGAGGTCCCGTGTAGGTGTAGATATCGGCACGTTTAAGAACCCTCACTGCTAAATGGCCGTAAGTGCCGAGCATTGGCCAAACTTTGAAGCCATTCATTGGCATTTTGTCGTCTTCATACAAGAGAAAAATTCTTGAGTGGGACGTTAAACAACAATACAACCAACAATTGAAGCATGTGAATTCAAATAACGTATCTGCTTTGATGTTTGAATAAAAAATGTGTTGAAAAAATGTTTTGAAACAATCCTACTTCATCTGGGGAGATAAAGTGGGAATGTTTCAAAACGTTTTTTTTCAACAATTTTTTTTATTCAAAGTTCAAAAGCTTTTTATTTTGCTAGCTCAGTCTAAGATTTATCTAATGCATAGAAATAAACTGATCGGAATTGCAGATGCCAGTTGTGAAGGAGGTTGGTGATAAAGTCAGGTTGTATCAAAATAGAACCGAGTCTATGTTGCACTCACAAAGAGAGTAATTGTGGTTGCCAGGCCGACGCAACATGGGAATTTTGACCGCAGTCATCATTTTTATATTTTTGTCTCCAAAAATCACAGTTCCATGGCATCCTGTATATTAATTACCTACGTGAAATCAAATACATTTACCAAGAGAGGTACCGTTTATGTAGGGGGTTTCCGCTGTGGATAACTCCGTCACTGGAGAAAGGAATGTCCACACAAGACGCGTATCCCGAGGTATGGATTTGCAAAAGAATCCTCTTCTATTTCAATAACAAAGGGAGATGCCGAATAATAATACATACTTTTGATCTTGTTTTGATGCATCTGTAACTCTTGTTGCGGCATATCTTGTCTGCGCATATGTGTAATCTCATACTGCACATATTGTCGGCCCGCGGCACATATTGTTGCCGATGTCAAATGGAAAACACCTTCCACAGCATAAAGTATCTTCCCTCGGAAAGTTTTCTATATAGACTACCCCCCCCCCCCCCGGAAAATTCCTGGAAAACCCACACAACCCAGTTTCCCCCCCCGTCCCCCTGAAATTTTCTACATAGAAAATCTTCCCCTGGGAGGAATACTATAATATTGAAAACATTCTCCCGTGGGAAGTTTTTCTATATAGAGAATGTTCCCCCTTTTATAGAAAATGTTCCTCCTGAAATTTTTCTATATAGAAAACTTTCCCCTCAATCCGGAAAATATTTATAAATCTGTTCACTGATTATTTCAAAATATGATAAACTATGGAAACATATGCTTAGTGTAAATCCAAATTATTTCCAGATTTGGAATTTATAAAAGACGTTCTCACTCTCTTTGAGACGGTCTTATCAGATACTTTCCCACTTATTTCTTATGTAAGAAACAACAGATCAGCGCTCATACACGATGGATTTGTTCAGTCAGGTATACGTTGTTTTTATCAGATTTGTAGTAGTAGAGTGGCCAAGTAAACGTATTATTACTAACTCACAGTAGTAGTCCCGGCCGGTTTAACAATACGTAAATTCATGAACATCAAATACATACGTATGCCAATAAGGCATCAGGTACAAATTAGGAAAACTGCAAAAATGATATTAATATAAAAAAAATTCAGATACCAAAGTATAAATCAATAGAATGTCCAGGACATACATACAAGTCCGGTAAAAATGGGACAAACACGTACCTCTGGAAACCAAGAGGTGGGATCAGGTGCCATGGAGGAGTAAGCATACCCTGTCGACCGGTCACACCCGCCGTGAGTCCACAGTCAAGTCCAATGAAACACGTGAGGAATGTATCCTCGTCACCTGGTACAGACGTCTCAACAACCGCCAACGAAAAGGCAACTCAACATTTCACTTAGTGAAACAGAGTAGTCGCAAACAATACTATTATACCGGCCGTAAAATTTGCGGAACGTTGACATTAAACGCAGTTTTCGATATCCCTGTGTCAATAATTTATCAGTGAGTAGTTTACCTCTGTATATGAAATCTTCATATGTTGTACACCCCCCTGGCATATCGGATCATTTGTGAAATATAAACTCCATATGCGGGTGACTGAGGGATATTACTACTTATAAGTGGAAAATTTACGATGGGAAAGTCGAAATCGTCGCTTTTCCCGTCTATGTTTATACTAAATAAAATGTCTAAGTATGAAGCATGTGTGCTTGATTCTGTTGTATCTTTAATTCTAGTTCGCTGGGATATATCGCATTGACATATGTATGAAAATTGTCATTATCAATTGACAAAACGTCGTCGATTTATCTAAATGTCAAATTAAAGGACACCGCTAACTTTTTCTTCTTTTGATTCAGCAGTTCCTGAATGAAATCTGCTTCGTATGAATAAAGGAAGAGGTCGGCCAATAAAGGAGCACAATTGGTTCCCATAGGAATGCCGACAGTTTGTTGAAAGACCACGTCTCCGAACATTACAAATATATTATCTATTAGAAATTCCAGCATGTTTTCTATATCAACTTCAGTGTATTTATGTGTAAAATCAGAGTGGTGTTTGGCGAAATAAGTATCCTGATAGCCAATCACTAGATATTTAAATTTTCGGGTACCACCTTTAGTGATAAAACAGTTGTCTATGATGCTGAAAAGTCTTTCTTTTAATTTTTTATGTGGAATAGTTGTGTAAAGTGTGGAGAAGTCATAAGTTTTGATACTGTGAATTCGAGAAAAATTGTGAGCCTTCAAATGTTCTAAAAGCTGTTTAGAATTTTTAAGTATCCACATCTGATAATCGGCACATTTACTTTTTGTCTTAAATATCCCTGTTACTCCTAAAATTGTTACCGAAGGTTCTAGAAAATACGCAAACAGATCTACAACCGAAATAAATTCATATTCACTATACATTCATCCAAACATTCGTGAACTATCAAATAACCATTTCTATAGGGATCAAACATACTATTTAAAAACCATTTAACTTTTAACTTTATAAATCATATTTTCATAATGTACTGTATGATAACCTAGGTCAGTATGAGTTTTTAGGTTCATATCAAATCATACCACCACCACAAAAGTCCATAATTGTCTTATTATATACTCTAGTGAGATATTTTAGATTCGGATTATAACATTTTGTGCTGTTGTTTACACTGCTATTTGAACTTTACACTACATTCATTTCTTTGAAAAAAAAAAATGAATCCAAAATCTCTCATGTTCTGTTGCTTTCCTTGTAATTTTTAGATATTTTTCTACCAAAAGTTTTTCAAATGCATCGAAGAAAACATGCATATACAATGTGGTGCCCGCACACGCACGTTTGTTGACAGCGATTTGTTTACCTGTCATATCCGCTTTACTGCGCATGCGAAATACGAAACCAGAGGGTATTCCCTCGTGATTATTTTTCGGAAATCGATGTACCATGGAAAACCGGTGTACATGATCTGTTGTAAACTAGTCACACATAAGCGCAATAGCCAATAAAAACGATTGTATATATATAATATATATAATATACAATTATGGACTTTTTGTGATGGTGGATATGATGTGATATGAACCTAAACAACTGATATTGACCCGGTCAATATAAGATTTTTAGGTTCATATTACATCATTATTTCCACCACAAAAGTCCATAATATTTTTATCATATATTCTAGTGACATACATTAGATTCGAATATAACATTTTGTGCTGTTGTTTACACTGCTATTTGAACGTTACACTGCATTCATTTCTTTGAAAAATAAAAATAAGTAAAATAAGTAAGGTGAGATAAGTAAATCCAGGCCTATAAATCTGGGTTCACAGGGGTTCTTTAGTTTGATGGTACACTAATAGAATAATATTCATTAACTAAAACTTTATCTATTGTATAAAAAAATAACGATTATCATCAAGATAATTAATGTACTTATCATATTTCTACATAATGAGAAAACAGAGACTTTACATTCCAATACATGTAGAACAATAGGGCACATCATTGAATTACTTATATTTACATACCGACTGTAATTCCCTTCATTGCAAGTATATAGAGCGATATATTGTATATTCCGGTAAATGCAGTCGCGTGCCCCGAGTATTAACCGTTTTACTTTTCAGCGTAAGAATACATGAACGAATCAATAAGGAATAGATTATCACATGTTTATTTCTTATATATTTAATCTCAAAAGCCATACATTAGGCCTACCACAAAACAAATAAAAAACACAGAAAAAAATTGGAAACACGAGACTACATCAGTAGCACATTGTACAGCTACAGGCCCATATTGCGATATATTTAGGCCATGTTATGACCAGAACCACAGTCCACCGTCTGGCACAGAAATGAAAGTTCGCATCATGGTTACAACAGAAAAAAGAGAGTGAAACTTTGTCAAGCATCTCTTGATAATTAAGTCGATTTGTTTGCCTTCACTGGATATTCCTATCAGAAACAATTCGTCACCCGCATCGTGTGAAATCAGGTCGTGTGAAATAGGTCTACTTAACTTACGTAGGTTACGTACCAATCAGTCATCATGGTTCCCAGCTGCTTGGTTAAAAATGTCAAATAAAATGGCTACTTTCAGTTATCATGAATGAATATTAGATGTCTCACTTCTTGTAAGTCACACTCAAACTTTCTATAGTATATCCCATTAATAATATATCAGAATTCGAACGCAAATTCGTTTTAAATACATTATACATCATACTCATGGGCGCGGCCATTTGAATTTTCAATTCTCTTCTGACACATTTAATCTTCCGGTTACCAAGCAGATGAATATTCTAAAATAACTTCAAAACAAATCTTACTCTTATTCAAAATTTTACATATCACTAGTTTCTTTCAAAATAATATGAAAATAAGAAAATAAACCTTAATTCCATTTAGTATTTCAAGACTAAGCATTAAGCAGTGAGGGTTCTTTAAAGTGCCAACAACTACTGTGACACGGGACCTCCAGTATTTACTGTCTCATCCGAAAGACAGGAAACCAACCTGCCGCCGGCGGGACTCGAACTCACGATCCAGAGTCGAGCTCGCTACCGACTGAGCCAGGCCGGTTCTCCAAAAACTTGAATAAACGATGAAACGATGTAGAGTAAAAGTGAAGAAGCAAAAATGTCAAACATGCAAATGTCTTACAAAAAAGTATTTTAGACATTTGCATGTTGAACGTTTTTGCTTCTTTTACTCTACCTATTATACTTTTTAAGATAATATAAAAAAAACGTCCAAAAACATGAAAAATTTAGAAAAAGGGGAAATAACTCACATAAGTGTCAACCTGACAACTTCCACCAAAATGAAATATTAGTAGCTTTTTGCAAGCCGCTAATTTTAAGGTAACGGTTTTTTCTCTAGCTTTAATAATTTTAATACATGCATTAATCAAAAATATCTGCTGACTCATTCGTTCAATATTTAGCCATGGCAGCCATGTTTGGTCCTAGCCCCTTTTCATCTGCAAACTTTATGCGGCTTTACATGGTTATACTTCCTGTCGAGTTTGTTTCAAATTGGTCCAATGGTTCTGGAGAAGTAATCGAAAATGTTCAAAATTTTACAAAAAAACATATATTTTCCATTTACTAAGGTGCCTGTGACCTTCATCTTTAACCCCATGACCTTGAAATTTTGACAGAATGATCCCCTGATAATTCCTAACAATTTTCTCATATATCTTTGTATACAAAAAGTCGATCGGTTTTGAGTTATTAAACAATTTGTAATACAAATATTCCCTGTGTTACTGAAGCGCCCCCTTGTGGCTCGTTTATGAACCTTTCATTTTCGTACGCAAACGTTGTAGATATTGACTTAACAATCATGCATACAAAATTTGAAAGTCATCTGATCATTGGTCCTTTTAGGCCTCTTTTAGGGTCCCTATTGGTCCTATCTGTATTTCATTCGCAAACCCTTCGAGCCAGGTGAAAGGGCCGAAATTTTCAGGTTGCCCTTTATGGGAGTTTTTCCCCTTTAAGTGGATTATTCATGTTTTGGATTGTTTTTTTTATCTTGAAATGTATCAGAGATACAGTAAAAGTGAAAAAAGCAGAAATGTTCAGCATGCAAATAACTACAAAAACGTCCACAGGGCAGTTATTGTCATGTCAATGCTTATGGGAGCTAATTATGTTGTGCTCAGGTGACCATCAAGGCTCATTGGGCCTCTTGTTAAGGATAGAACTTAACTGTAAATCTAATTAAAACATTTTAGGTGCATAGAAATTACTTTTTTGTTTGAATTTAATTCCAAATGGTTTCATATTTTAATTGCAAAGTCGTTTTCGCCTGAAAAAAATTAATTTTGTATGAAATAAAATCTGTGAATTTATACAGTTAATTTTGAGTTTGTGACTGGACAAAATAAGACTACAGCTGTGTACAGATGCGTTGGGCATTGACACCCTTGTCACCAGACATAATTACAATGCGAACCGATTGGGTACCCATCGTCTATGTTCCGCAGAATGCAGTATAAGATACAATCACAAAACACAACGCGAAGTCCTTAAATACTGCATTTGGTTTGACGGCGGCGGTGGGTCCTATTACTGTGGTGCCGTGACCTGGATAGTAATAGTGTGGTGCTGTACATGAGAATTAGGTCTTCTATACAGTCACAAAAAACAATAACAAAAGTAAGTAGGATAAAGTTAAACAAGGAAATAAAATTTCAAAGAAAAAGATAAATGTAGAGAGAATTGTTGGAGCTTTCCCTCCAGATTAAATAAGTGGTGATAATAAAATAAAAATAAATCTCCTGAAGACAGTGCTTATTGGCCAAAGAGAAAAACAAAAATCAACAACAGTTATTACTATCATACTTCATTTCGAACAAGTGACTGATAACAATTATTGGGATAAGCACGAAAAGGCACATCAACTAGTAATGAGTCTAAAAGGGGGAGCCCAAAACAGAAACAAAAATTAAAGAAAAATGCTAGCACAAAGGTTTAACCCTAAGGCAAAGAAAATAGCTTATAGGAACAGAAAAAAGGTACCAACTGAAACAGCAGCCTATTATGGTCATGCTTTGCGTAGATTAGCTCGACAAGCATATCTTTTTGTGCCATATACGAGTTTAGAAATAATTTTAATAGACCAGTTCATAAATGGAATAGGAGACTTGGAAATACGTAAACATGTTCAGTTTAACCGATACTCTAGATCAGGCTATAGTTTAACGACAGAAGCATTTATACAACCATTCCAAAGAGTCAGAAAATCAACTGAAGCATGTATGTTGCTAACATCCGACTAAAATAAACAAGATTCTAAAGATAAAGATATGAAATCCTTCCGAACAATTTAGAAGAAATAAGCAAAGTTCTAAAAGACTCTATGCAAATGATTATAAAGCAAAATAAAGGAAGAAGACAGTTTGATAACAGAGAAAATAAATATAAGAGAGATAACACCCCAAGTACGAACCCCGTGGTAAAAATAGAAAAGACAAAATTTGTCAATTTTGTGACAAAATAGGACATTCACTTGATGAATGTTGTGGCTTTAATCATAGAAAGTAAACAAAAATAAATTCTGTGATTATTGCAAGTAAAAATGAACATATACAATCCGAATGTGGATACCTAAAGGTTATAATATATCGTCTTGAGCACTGTAACTTTGGTATTATGTTTATAATATAAATTCTGTGATTATTGCAAGAAAAATGAACATATACAATCCGAATGTGGATACCTAAAGGTTATAATATATCGTCTTGAGCACTGTAACTTTGGTATTATGTTTATAATATTTATAACCACTAGGTCGTTGCCACTGCTGGTGGACCGTTTGAGTCCCCGAGGGTATACATAAACCTAGTACCTGGTATTTCGGTACCAGCTGTTCATCTTATACTAAAGTAATATTTTAAAGCTAAGATAGTCATTTTTTACAGTGGTTACTCTTAGACGGATTTCGGCTTTACCTTAAGAGATATTATTTGGCCTTGTATGATACCATTTTATTTAGAAAAAATTACATACTTTTCAAATTGGCGCTCAACTGATGAAGTCTAATTGACAGAAACGATATCGTCTTGAGCATTGTAACTTTGGTATTATGTTTATAATATTTATAATACAAAATCAGAGTGATAGTCTAGATGAAATACAAAGAGTGAAAATTGTAAATACAGAAAAAAGAAAATGAATCGGAAAACTAGAAAGAAATTATTTACTAGAACAGAGACAAAATAGCAAAATTAAAATGAGTCATATAGAAAATGGAAATATAGATAAAATAAAAACTCAATAAAAATGATAAAGCAAGCAACAAATGGTCAGCATTTGAGAACAAAATAAGAAGGAAGAAAATAATATAAAATCAAATGAATAAAGAAAATAGAAGATCAAAGCGCAAATAAAAAAATCTTAAAATAGAAATAAAAATATAAGACTGTCAATGTAAAATAGACAGAGCAAATGAGGTCACAAAAGAAACTAAACTAGTTCTCTGTTGCAAGACTGACAATTCTTGTTTGTTTTTAAAAACACTCGTAAATGAGAAAAATTGCAGTTTACTGGTTGATTCTAGTCCATCAGTTTCAATCATTTCTCTCAGTCATTTGAATCATCTAGAGATAAGTCATAATAAAATAGAAAGTACTGGTTGAAAACTGCTATAGGTAGTGAAATAGGAGTGGAAGGACCAATAGCATTAGATCTTAAACTAGAGAAGGGACAAGTAACTCCTGTATCGCGATATCATAGAAGTAAATAGCACTCTAAAAATGGATTTTCGTCAACAAAATAAAAATGATAAATAAAATTGTACTATCAAAATACTAATAAATTAGATAATATCAAGTTAAAGAACTAAACCAAAGTCTATTGTCAATAAAACGTGCAATGGATGCCACCACAGACAAAGTTATGTTATCTACAGTAAATCAACAAGATAAAAAGTAATTTCATCTACAGTAAAACTAAAAGATAAAAGTAATGTCATCTACAGTAAATCTACAAGATAAAAGTAATGTTATCTATAGTAAATCTACAAGATAAAAGTAATGTTATCTATAGTAAATCTACAAGATAAAAGTAATGTTATCTATAGTAAATCTACAAGATAAAAGTAATGTTATCTATAGTAAATCTACAAGATAAAAGTAATGTTATCTATAGTAATCTATAGATAAAAGTAATGTTATCTATAGTAAATCTACAAGATAAAAGTAATGTTATCTACAGTAAATCTACAAGATAAAAGTAATGTGTTTGTGTTATCTACAGTAAATCTACAATATAAAAGTAATGTTATCTACAGTAAATCTACAAGATAAAAGTACAGGAAAAGTTCAATCTATACAGGAACAAAACCATAGTAACGAAAAATGACTTCGGAATACAGCTCTACATTTAGAGAACAAAACTATTACACATCTTGAAGAGAATTATAAGTAAAACGAATATTCATGAGAAATTACATGAAATATTTGATTAAAAGGAAGTTTGTTATGCAGACCAATCACGAACCTTTCAAACGGAAAAAGAAAAGTAAAAACAGAATAACTAGAATCACGAATTGTGACCAATTCGACCTTTCAAGTCAACATCATGAAGATTACCAGAGAAAGTCAAACGGAAATCCTTAGTGTGACCAGAAGCCAGAATTTAATATAGAAAAGAACAAAATACAAATTAACGACCGACGAGATTAAACAGGAGTGTGAAATTACAACAAAGGATAACCGAATTGGATAATCAAATGGTAATGATATTCAGAAAGCAGCAAACCCAGTGATAGAATTGACAAAAGTATAATAAAAATGTAAACGAACTGTTAAAAACTATAAGTTTATTTCATTTGATAAATACAGAGAGCATACTGCATACTACTTTTAATTATATATAATTTTATATCAACTATAGGTATGCTTTCACTTATACTTGTGTTTAAAGGGGTCTGTAGTAGATCGGGTTCATACATAAAATCAGTGATGGATAAATCACGAAATGGTGTTGAATAATACTGAGAACATATACCCAAACGAAGGCCGAAATTTAACCCTTTACTGTGTCCCAATGCACGACTAGGACATTCATCTAAACAACGTTGAATAGTTGAATAGAATCTAAAGTTACTTGGCGTGAATTGCAATGTTCACTGAGGTGTAACAATACAAACATAATGAAGTTACATCAAATGTAACACATGGACAGTGAGTGACAATAGTATATTTATTACTCGTATTAAGTTTAAAGATGTCTCAACTGGAGCAGATACATAAACTGTGATGAATTGCACTAGATATTAAGGAGATTGACATGGAATATATGCTTAATTTCAACTTTAAAAAATAATAAGTGATATATCTGATGATGAATATTATCAACAGAAAGAACCGATTCTTAAAATAACAAATGAACATCTATCGGATAAAAGAATTCCAGATAAAAGAAAAAGATACCATTACAAAATCCAGATTTGCCCAGAAAACAAGCAAAATCCAAATGGGTTATAAATTTATTTTGTAACGTTTTACCCTAGCGTGAACCAGACACGTAGACACTAGTGAATTATAAATATAAACAAATACGGGTCCGACTGCCCCTTTCGGTTGCAGATTTCTGTAACCACTAAACCGGCTAGCTTTTTCAGAATAACATAGAACAACAATCAAATTGACTTTAGAACACTTAACACTAGAACATTTATTACAAAATACCGGTAAAAAATAAGAAAAAGATGGAGACAGCACAAATTCACGTAACGAACAAAATTAACAGGTCTTAATTACCTGTCCACAGGCCTAAGCCAAGGGACACTTGGGTGTACATTAAGTGAAAAACCCGGTCACATACCGTTATACGTTTTATAGGCCACACATTGCTAAATAAAACATCCACAAAAGTAAACTAAAATACTTATTCATTTCATTCTTCCTAAAAACTAAAGTCTGAGAATGAATAATATAAATCACTTTACTCAACCCAAACAGTTCCACTAGTACCTCGTGCCCCATGTTAAGCCCGACGGAAATTTTAAACTATACTATAAATTAACAAAAACATTAAAACATACTCTAGATACACGGAAATACATATGATTCAACAAATTGTCTTTTCAACTGAAATCCCACTGCATTCCAGCAGTTTTTACTTCAATTCACGGGATCACAGGAGTCAACAGAAACCTGATATGACACCAAACCCTACAATTCCTTCTTTGGCATTTAGAGCATTTTAAAAGTTGTGAAAAGCTCAGTAAAAGTATCCTGTTTCACAAAGACAATGTCCCTGCTCACAAGTTTGTCATTGCTGTTAATAATTGTGGATTTCGATTATTTCAGCAACAATTATTTCACCTGATATCACTCCATCAGACTTCCATCTATTCCTAAAATTGCAAAACGTCACTTCCGGTACCCATTTCCAGACAGATGATGACGTTATACATGCAATAGAGGACTTTCTGAACAATCAAGAAACGGACTTCTTTAAAAGTTAAGTCTCTTTAACATCGCTGGTAAACGTGTGTAGAAGCTGGAAGCGATTTATTGTGCAACAGGGCCTATATCAACAGTCAACTTAAATTAACAGTAACCATGTTAATGGACAATATTTAAATGTATTCTTTCAGTCATCAAATTAGTGAAATTTTCCCATATGCCAGGTAAAATGAATTATATGGGCTCACATAGACTTCATTTAGAAACTGCTGAATCAAAAGAAGAAAAAGTTAGTGGTGTCCTTTAATTTGATGTTTAGATACATCGACGACGTTTTGTCGATTAATAATGACAATTTTCATACATATGTCAATGCGATATATTCGAGCGAACTAGAAATTAAAGATACAACAGAATCAAGCACACACGCTTCATACTTAGACATTTTACTTACTATAGACACAGACGTGAAATTAGCAACTAAGCTATACGACAAACGCGACGATTTTGGCTTTCCCGTCGTAAATTTTCCACATATAAGTAGTAATATACCTCAGTCAACCGCATATGGAGTTTATATTTCACAAATGATCCGATATGCCAGGGCGTGTACAACATATGAAGATTTCATATATAGAGGTAAATTACTCACTGACAGGGATATCGAAAACCGCGTTTATTGTCAAGGTTCCGCAAATTTTACGGTCGGTATAATTGTATTGTTTCCGATTACTCTGTTTCACTAAGTGAATGTTGAGTTGCCTTTTCGTTGCCAGTTGTTGAGACGTCTGTACCAACTGTGACGAGGATACACTCCTCACGTATTTCATTGGACTTGACTGTGGACTCATGGCGGGTGTGACCGGTCGACAGGGGATGCTTACTCCTCCATGGTACCTGATCCCATCTCTTGGTTTCCAGAGGTCCGTGTTTGTCCATTTTTACCGGATTTGTATCTATGTCCTGGACATTCTATTGATTTATACTTTGGTTCATGAGATTTTTTATATTCCGTCTTTATCATTGTAATTACAAAATTATTAGTTCCCCTTTAGTTCCTTTAATTGACCAAACCGAACGCCTGCCTGAGTAAAATATTTTGATACAATAATAGGTTTAACTTCAAGAAAAAAATATCGAATATAAGTTAATTCAATAATGCAAATTTGTGACTTGAATTATTATACTCGCTCATACAAATTACTTTTGAGAACCCATTGAGATGAATCTTCATAGGTGCCGTTATGAAAATTTTCAAGTTCCAAAATAAATATCAAAACATGCCAAACGATTCACGATTTCCAAGTGCAAATTCAATTGTGCCAATTTCCGAAGACCCGAAAACACTCAGTGCCAATTTGACTTGGGTACGAGTTGCCTACCAGTACTATATATAGGCATTGAAGTAATCAGACTATTTTAGTGTTTTCTTTTCAAAGACATAAATAAAATTACTAAATTCTGGTGATCTGAATTCACTTGAAATACATTTTATTCCATTATTATTCATAAGATAAAAACAAATTACTTTGCATGTAAACAAACTTTCCGATGTGAGGTCGCTATAAATATTGCCCACAATACCATGCTGTTTTCCGGACACCTGGTCTTATCCCGTTTGGGATTCGTAATTGTTCTTCATCTCGAGACCATTTGCACATCTAATTCGTCGTGTTATAATGGACTTGAGTTTTTGATTATTGATTGGTACTTTATCTATTTTACTTGATACATGCCCACTTATATCATTTATTATGTTCACATTCGTTATACTTTTAAACAGGCCAATTAGTCCACATGTAATAAATGAGAAGGAATTATCATCTAAAGAAAAAATCACGCCTTGCCGTCGCTAGTGCTGCTTTAATGTTTATTTCCTCAGTAGTATATGTCCCCCACTATAAGGCACTCAAGGCAGAGGGACCATATAAACCCGACATAAATTGAATTTCCGCGCTATATATAGACGGTCTGGTAGTTAATGGGTACGATTCGATAAATTCCTTGCAGTTATATATAGATGGGGCACAGGTGTCCAATGATATAATGTAAAAAGTTGAAAATACTATAAAAAATTTATGTCTATTAAAAATGAGTATTACGAATCAATATGTCAAACCGTTATTGGATTTACCAATCCCATCTAATTTTTCTTTACAAAAGCCTTTAAAACCCGAACGTGTATGGACAAAGGCGGCTTTAGACAAATTATTCGAAAAAAATTTAATGGATTTAACGGAAAGCAACGAACCGGGTCCTGCTAGAAATAAACGACCTATAAGCGATTCCGTAAAAAGAGAATTGAACATATCGTTTTTACAAAATTTCCTCGGAAAACAGGCTAAAGTTTGGTACCGCCTTTGATGAATATAAAGTAATCATATTGAGACAAAGGGTTATAAATATAGACCGTTTATTTCTAGACCTCGTGAAGTTGGTAATAAACGATAGAGATTTACAAAACGGCGATAAATTTCGTATTATCATCAATCACCCGATTTTCCCGAAACCGTTCAGTACAAAATATATAACCGTCTCGGGCGATTTAGCTAAAAATTTATTCAAAGCATTGGAAGATTATATAGAATATTATGAGGTGCCCATACAAGAAGTAGAATTATTCGTCCAGTCTACAAAAATGCCAAGAGGCGCGGGGAGACCCAAAGAACCGGCGACAAAGGCAAATTCGTCGTCGAGAAGAAGTATTATAACGATTAAAAATGACGACGCTACATGTTTGGCTCGAGCTATCGTGACGGCGGTTGCCAACAAACATAAAGATAAATTGACGAAAACTCAGCTTAAAGATGGTTTCAATAAGAGTCGGAAATTACAAACAGTCGAAGCGTTAAAACTTCACGAGGAATGGGGGGTTCTCATTCAAGAGCACGGCTCTACTTTAGAAGACGTGAAAACGTTTGCCAATCACTTGGGTGTGCAGATTAACATAGTGGACGGTGATATATTTAACAAAATTATTTATACGACCGAAAGAAAATGATGACGACGCGGTATATCTTTATAAGAATAAAAACCACTTCGATGTGATTACGAGCATGACGGGGTTTTTGGGTAAAAAACATTACTGTCATACTTGTAAAGAATCGTACGATAAACGAGACCGCCACAAATGCCCTAAAAAATGTTTATCGTGCTTCGGTTCTAATTGCCCGGGTGGAGAAAGGAAAGTATGCGGCGATTGTAACAGAACGTTTTCGGCGAAGAATGTTTTAACGAACATAAACGTAACAGGGGAATTAAAAACGGCGAACTAGATATTGTTTGTTTAATAGTTCAGAAATGTTTAAAGTGTGAACGAGTGGTCATAGGCTTGAAAAGCCATAAATGCGGTCATTCCGAATGCCCGAATTATAAAAAATATTGCGTCATGACGGGCCACAAGTGTTTTATGATTAAGAAAAAATGTAAGGGCGGAAAGTGCAAATCGTCAAAGTGTACTAAGGATAAAAAATGTTACAGTTGTAAAACGCGAACGACGGATTATTATTTTTACGACATAGAAGCAACTCAAGACACCGGCGTTCATATACCGAATTTAATTATTTGTCAAGATTTTAATGGTAAACAACACGAATTTTTGCAAGTTTGTTTAAGGCATTCCTTTTTGCTTTTTGAAGATGTGACCAGAGCTGCTCGTCATGCTTTGCCAACAGTTGTAATATTGCCAGGAAATTACCTTTGTTTGAGGAATCACTTGTGGTATCATCTCTGTGTCCTCGAAGAGGAATATTTTGTTTCCCACAAAGAATGATCGCATCTACTATTTTCTCAAGCAACTTTATGTTGTGTTGATACTGTTCCTGATTTTGCTGATTGAGTTTATACGGAAGAGACGAAGATGGCGCTTCTGATGTCATCTTGGTTGTGTAATAAACAGATTTGGCACTCTTGTGGTGATCTGAATTTTGATGCTTTAAAAGGGCAGATGTTTTTCCTAGGGCTTTTTTATACGCAGTAAAAGGTTGCGTAACAAATGTATTTTGATGTTGGACATCTGACTGAGGGAACATGACACAAAACTTACACAGACCGCCATTTAACAGTTTGCTGAAGGTCAAACCATGAAAACTGATTCATCCAAGAAGATTGAAATGATAAAGTCTTTTTAACTTTACCTGTATTCGTTGTTTGAGCACGACCTGTTTTTATTTTGGCGACATCGTCTGGCAAGGGTTGATTTTGAATATAACTGATCTTTTCAGCTGAGGACATTGTGTTCAACTTTATTACACCTGTTACAATTTTACCAAGATCAGAAAAAACCCAATCGTCTTTATCATGTTCTGTTGTCTTAATAAATTCATTATCATCAGATTTGATATCCGTCTTTTCATTTTGTGGGTCCATGGTGAGTTCCGGGGTATCATCTGAATCAATAGAAAGTTTTGACTTTTTATAGGCAGGATAAAAAATGTTACAGTTGTAAAACGCGAACGACGGATTATTATTTTTACGACATAGAAGCAACTCAAGACACCGGCGTTCATATACCGAATTTAATTATTTGTCAAGATTTTAATGGTAAACAACACGAATTTTCTACCATAGACGATTTTTGCAAGTTTGTTTTGGATAAAAATGGTACGTTTATATCCCACAATGCTAAAGCATACGACGCGCAATTTTTGTTAAAATATTTCGTATAACTCAACATAACATTAAACCTTATTGTATTTACAACGGTACGAAAATTATGTACATGGAAGTCGGAGAAATTAGATTTATAGATTCCATAAATTTTGTCCAATCTGCTCTGGCGGGTTTTCCGAGAACTTTTGGACTAAAAAAATTAAAGAAGGGTTATTTTCCACATTTTTTCAACAAGCCGTGTAACCAAAATTACGTGGGGCCGTTACCTAGCAAAAAACATTACGGTTTCGATTATATGAGCGCCAAAAATATAAAAGGTTTTTTAGAATGGTATAATGCGCGAAAAAACGACGCATTTGATTTCAAGAAAGAATTAAGGGAATATTGTACGTCGGACGTCGATATATTACGGCGGTTTATGTTAAAATTCAGGGAAGATTTAGTTGGAAAATATAGACCCGCTACAGTACGTGACGATAGCTTCTGTTTGCATGACTATTTATAGAAGTAATTACATGTCCGAAAATACGATAGCCGTCTATAAAGATAATACCAATCATGAAACTTACAGCGTGCAATCCATTTCTTGGCTCGACTATGTGGCCGAGAGAGACAATGTCAACATTAGGCACGCTTTGAACGGCGGTGAATTTAATATACCCGATATCGGTAAAGTCGACGGATATTGCGAAGAAACAAATACGGTTTACGAATTTCAAGGTTGTTTCTGGCACGGGTGTGAAAAAGTGCTTCACCCGAGATACTATTAATACCAAGAACCAAATAGATATGGAAACGCTTAGAAAACGAACCGACATTAAAAAACGCGAAATAAAAAACGGGCCGGTTACAATTTAATAGAGGTTTGGGAATGCGATAAAAAAGTTATAAAAAGTAAAGAGATTGCAACCCCGTTAAATCCCCGAGATGCTTTTTTCGGCGGTGGAACAAATGTCACCAAGTTAATTTACGATTTCGCCGGAAAAGAAAAAGGACGATACGTAGATTTTGTTAGTTTATATCCTACGGTTCAGTTTTATAAAAAATACCCGGTCGGTCACCCCACTAAAATATATAACCCCGAATCATATCGACCAAAATTGGTTGGGGTTCATAAAATGTAAAGTCGTTCCGCCTAGAAAATTATATCATCCCGTTTTACCCGTAAAAATTAATTGCGGAAATGCCGAAAAACTCTTGTTTCCGTTGTGTAAAACGTGCGCCGAATTAAAAATTAAGACATGCGAGCACACCGACGAACAAAGGTCTTTTATGGGAACGTGGTGCACTCCCGAGTTATTTAAGGCAATGGATAAAGGTTATAAAATAGATAAAATATACGAAGTTTGGGATTTTCTATACACCAGCGAAGACACGGACCTTTTCAAAGAATACGTTAAAAAATTTATGAAAATCAAGATGGAAAGCTCCGAATTAAAGGTCGGTCCCGGTACACCTTACGAATCGGAAGAACGTTATAAAAAAATCGTCAAAGAACGATTAGGTATCGACTTAGGTAAAATAGACCATAATCCGGGCATGCGCGCGATATCTTAATTATGCCTCAATTCTCTTTGGGGTAAATTTGGTCAAAGAATTAATATGAAACAAAATAAATACGTAAACGAACCGAAAGAATTTTACGACATATTATTGGATGACAAAATAGATAATCTAAACATTGAGTTTATAAACGACGAAATGGTCCAGATGTCATACGATTTAAAGGGGCAATTCGTCGACAACTGTAAGGATATTAATATTTTCATAGCTTGTTATACGACGGCCCACGCAAGAACCATGTTATACGATGTTTTAGATAAACTCGACGATAGAGTTTAAGATTTGACACCGATAGTGTATGGTATATAGACCGCGATGACGGTGTAACGATAGAAGCGGGAGTTAATTTAGGCGATTTGACGGACGAATTAAACGGTGATTTAATAAAATCTTGGTTGTTCCACCGGACCTAAATCCTATTCATACGAAACAAGTTTGTAAAGTCAAAGGGTTTAGTTTGAATTACAAAAAAAATACTGTTTACATCAATCAAGACACGATGACCGACATCGTAAAAGAAACGCGTAAAAGGATTACGATCGTCAGAGAAAACGCCATAACGAGAGATTCTAAAATCAAACGAATAGTTAATAACTATCAAGAGAAAGATTTCTCGTTATGTTACGATAAACGAGTGATGATGGACGATTACGAAACACTTCCCTACGGGTATTAAAATTTATTATCGATAATAAATTTTTTATTCGACGACTAATAATTCTTCTCTGACGAAATTTCTCTGCGGCGCCGGCTCTTTTAGATAATACACGTCGATGCCCTGCATTCTAAAATGTCTATCTATTTCGTGTTTATCGACGCTCCAGACGGGGTCCGTGGCTCTTTTTTTACCACCCTCTAATTCGCCCGGTTGATACAAATATTTTACTTTAGAAAAGGGGCTGATTGGCGGTTGAAATTTATAGACGGGTTCTACTTTTTCGGGTGGCTTGGTCTCTTTGTTAATCGCTTTTACGACTTCCGGTAACCGTTTTACCCATTCTCTATTTCTGTCGTTAGATTTCATCTCTTGGGCGTATTGATAGGTAAACAGCTGTTCTCCCAAAGTTTTATTAAATCTTTCGACGATGGCTTGGTCGCGATGAATATCTACTCTTCCCCTTCTTATTCTCACGTCGTGTTTAGACATTAATTTAGATACGGCGCCCATGAATTCGCGACCGGGGTCTACTTGTAATAATTTTGGAAATGTTAAATGTCTTCCGTAAATTTTTTCGAAAGCATCGGCCACTTCTTTACTGTCTTTAGTCGTTAAAGGTTCCGCTTCTTTGTATCTAGTCCCTATATCCACCACTGTTAAAGTGTATTAAATACGTTTTCTTACCCACTTTATCGTGTGGCAAAAACAATAAATCGGCTTGATGCGTTTCGTTTTTTTTCAACTAATTCAAATTTAGGTCGCATGATTTTCTTGGGCGCGGGCAAATAGATTTGCCAAACGTCTTGTTTTTTGAGAAAATCGAACGCTTCTTTTTCCCTCACTTTAGCCGCTTTGACCAATTTCTTGATGGCCGTTTTTCCTTTCCAATGTCCGTTCGGACTGTAATATATCTTTTCCATTTTTAACGTAATTTATATATTTTTAAATTACATATTTTTTGCGCGTAAAATACTAAACCCGTCCCTATCAACACGAAGACGATTTCTTTATTTTTTTGGTCTTCGGAGGGTTCGTAAAAATCGCTCAATCTCGGTACGGGTGGCATTTCTTCTTTACCTGTCATGTCAGAATACAGTCGCATCGCACCATCTATTTGTTTAAATGTGTACAAAGCATGACCTTCTTTTCTCAATTTTCGTTTAGAAAATCTAAACTTTTCGCTCGTTTGTGATTCCATTCGTCTCTAGCTTTGGTCAATTTTTCCATAGCTTCGTTGTGTCTTTTTTGCTCGTCGTGATTAGAAAATAAAAATTGCGATCCGCTAAAGGCCAAAGCATTTACCAATGCACCGCCTAACATCAACGCTATCGTTGCCATTTTTTAAACTAGACTTTTTTTTTTATTTCATTTCATCGGCGGGAATGATTCCCTTTTTGACCAACATGTCTTTGGTGTAATTGGCGAGCGCAAACTCGAGGACGACCATCCCGAAATCTTTTGGTTCGAAATCCAGTTTTGGCGCATGCATTTTAAAAAATTTCTTGGATAATTGCGCGTATCCAATAGCAATACCTGTATTTATTGCTGCGTGATATGCTGTGTTTACCAAATCTTTTTCACTCATCTTTTTAATAAGAGAGAAAACATTTTTAATACATTTCATGAATGTTGGGTTTTAGTTTTGGAAATACTTTTGGTTCTTGAATTACTTTCGGCTCTTTGTTTTATGTAGACCAGAAATCCAACAACCATAAGTCCACCAACTAGCCATTTCCAGCTATCGTTGCTATTAGCATTGCTATCGTTGCTGTTAGCATTGTTATTAGCATTGCTACCGTTGCTATTAGCATTGCTACCGTTGCTATTAGCACTGCTATCGTTGCTATTAGCATTGTTATTAGCATTGCTACCGTTGCTATTAGCATTGCTATCGTTGCTATTAGCATTGCTATCGTTACTATTAGCCTTGCTATCGTTGCTATTAGCATTGCTATCGTTGCTATTAGCATTGCTATTAGCATTGCTATTCCATCTACGTTTTGCTCCCTTCATCCCCGCTTCCACACGTCTTGGATTCTTCGTTAATAATTCCTCCGGATTCAACGTGTTTTTCTATAACGTCAGATTTTTAAAATCCAATAATGTGACAACTAGAAATGGTGGCTATACTAAGCGGCGCTAAAAACGAACCCCATTTATAATACAAATGACAACACATTTCACAGATGGCATTGTCCAAGAAAAGGTCTTCGTTCAATTCCTCAATCATTTTGGGTTCGTCTTTAAGGTCGAAAAAATGTTTAAGTCCTTGCGAATACAGATGAATGAAGGAATTTGCTATGGATTTGGTCATGCGCATGCCGAGTCGGGCGTTTAACAGACGAACCAAAAGTAATTCCAAAACTAAAACCCAACATTCATGAAATGTATTAAAAAAAAATTCTCTCTTATTAAAAAGATGAGTGAAAAAGATTTGGTAAACACAGCATATACGCGCAATTATCCAAGAAATTTTTAAAAATGCATGCGCCAAAACTGGATTTCGAACCAAAAGATTTCGGGATGGTCATCCTCGAGTTTGCGCTCGCCAATTACACCAAAGACATGTTGGTCATTGCGAATTCGTTGTTTTGTAGCGTTCATCACAATTACATGAAAGAGCGAGGAATCGATACGTTGAAATATTGTGCTTCTTGTAGAAAATGGATGACAAATAGCACTAAATACGAAACGTGTTATGCGTGCGGGGGAAAGAACGCGCAGACGAATGGCATAAAACGCATAAAAGGTCCGATAGAAAACGCGGACGTCCTAAAAAACCCGATTAAGGAAAAAAAAAATTAATATATAATAAAAAAACTATGAACAAAGAGCTTCAATCTGTTATAGACAAGGAGGAAGAATTTGCGGAGCTTCTGCGATTCTGCGACGTTGAATATTGCAAACCTTGGGTGTTTCGTCCCTGGTTAGGCGAAGGAGATGATTGTACAAGACATAAGATGATTCTTTTAATAGATTTCCTACGTACCGCCGATCGTGTTAATACAAGGTGTATGATGTTTATACTGCGCCATCTTGACGAGAGGGAATTGTGTATAGAATATGTGACATTATGTTAAAAAAATATTCTGAATATAAATACCTTTTTTAGAGAAGCATTGTTCAATGCTGATAAGGTTGAGGACTTCGATAAAGAAAGTGCCGATTTCTCTGCGCAAAGGAAACTTATACTAGACGGATTATATATTTAATGCAAATTTAGAATGATTTTTAAAACATATAATGTCTTAAAAATCTAAAGTTATTGCGAAGCGGAAAAATCCGATAGACCGCCGGGGCGTCCTAAAAACCGATTTAAAAAATTAGTTTTCTATTATAAAATATGAAAACTATCGACGGTACGTTTGAGGAGCACAAGCTTGGACAAGACGTCATTCTCGACGAGATGTTGAAGCAGCAAGAAATCAACATGGAAGAACTTACGGAACTACAAGACATTCACGCACAAGAGCTAGCGTGGATGAGAGAGGTGGAGGAGAAAAAAATGTTAAAGATGAGAGAACTTCACGAAGCGTTCATGAAAGAGATTAAGCCTTTAGTAGAAAAGGATATCCCGCTGCGCAGGATAATGTGCGAAGAATTCAAGGCCAAGCGGGAAGCGTGGTTATACCACTTTGCAATGCTGGGAAATATAGAGCATTTCGCCGATCTATTCGATGCGAAGGTAGCCGCGCAGAGAAAGTTGCGAGATTTAATGCAAAAGGAATAGGATGATTTTTAAAACATATAATGTTTTAAAAATCTAAAGTTATTGCGAAGCGGATTTGTTTACGAGCTCTAGGAGCTGCTTGCGTAAATCGTCCGTCTCTTTGACCGTCTCCTTTTTTTGGTCGTAGAGTTTATCCTTGTGGGAAGAATAGAGTTTATCCTTCATCTCGCGATACTTGGTCAACTCGTGCGACACTTGGGCTAATTCCTCGTCGGATATTTTTCCGTCTTCCAACGCCTTACTTATGCGGTCACTTATCGAATTAAGTTTACTTTCCGCGAGTTTAATGATCTTGAGGTGTTTTTTCGATTTTTTGAGCAGTAATCGCCTTATCCCCTTCATCGCCAGCCCTACAGAACCGACGGTGACTGCCATTATCTGGAGGGGTAATCCGACTATCGGCACCAGAAATCCGAGTCCGCCGACCACGATGCCGCCCGATATCAGAGCGGCGTCGATTCCGTCCGCGGTATTCACCATTCTGTTGTACTTTTTATGGATGCTCTTTCTCGTTTCGATTTCCCTGCGAAACGTCTGCTCGATCTCCCCGATTCTCTGTAGACAGTACTGTTGTGGATCGCTTTCTAACGGTGGATACAATTCGTTTTTACTCATCTTTTTTTAAACGTAATTTTTTTTTTAAATGTCTAATACGATTACGCCATTGATCGATCCCGATTTGGAACCTTTATTCACGTTAAAATTTAGCACGTCACCCGATTTTACGCGGAGAGGGGGATTCAACGTTACGACGTCACCGTTTTTCGTTTGATGCGTGGTCTTTTCAACGTCGTTCAAGATTAACGTCACGTTTAATTCTCCCAAGAGTCCGAGTCTAAAAACGAAACCGTCGAATAATATCGTGACGCCCATCGATTTGAGTCTTCCGTTTTTCACGTCGAATTGGAAGGTGTTCATGATGCGACGATTTTTCGTCAAGGTGTTTACCTCTTCTTTAATTTCTTCCAAAAGCTCTTCTGCTAGTATTTCTCGCTCGATATCCTCGTGTAAAAATCCCATCATAGCCATTTTTTATTTCGTTAAAAAATTTTAAATTGTAGTAACACGCTGATTGGGCAATTGTGGTTGTCTATTATGTCGTCATGTTCATCGCGTAAATCGATTCTTATTTCGATGATCCTATCTCTTTTCACTTTGTAAAAATCTGGGTTTTCGAATTTTTGTTGATAGAGGGTTCTAAAAGCGGCGCCTGGATAAGGTATGCTTTTTATAATTGATGACTGTTTTCCATTCATAAAAACTCCATCGATTAAATCGGAATGAAAATTTAACATCGTACAAGGTATTAGATCGATTTACTATATTTGTCCGTAAATATCGTCTGTTTCGGAAAACCTAAAATATTACTTAATTCTATCGGTAAAATTACGGCGTCTCCTGATTTAGTAACCATGGTCACTTTCCCATCGTTTTTATCGATATATAGTTTTTTCATATATCCGGATAGAAAATTTCTAATATCCCTTATACTGTAATTTCCAGCTTCGAGTTTATAAGGAACGTCTGCTGCTCCGCGCTTTTTAAAAACGATTCGCATATCTTTCTTTATATTATAAATTCCATTTCAAAAATCGATCGATTTTACACCTACGTACCAATCGTCGTTCGTATCATCGATGTATTGTGACAATTTCACGGGTTTACCGATTCCCGCGACGAGATGAAACATTGTTTTTATAACTATTTTATTTTTTTTAATAAAAGATGAACGTTTACGAATACAGAAAGGATTTAAAGTTATCGTCTTTCGACATCTACGTGAATACGACCAAAATATTCCGCGCGTCGTTCGAGAACATCTTCGAGGACGGCACCCAAAAATATTACGACATGTTGGCGCGTTGGTACCAGCATTCGATGAAGGGATTTTGGCAGAACCAGTTAAACTTTGCGGTCTGGTGCGCCATCACCGGTTGCGGGGTGACTTTGGGGATGGGCAACGACGAACTGTCGAATTCGTTTTTTAAATTTCACATTTACTATCAAATCAGACGAATTTTAAAAGAGATAGCCGTCCCCCTGCCCAGCGAACGGCTCGAAGGGATTCACGCTTCCGGGTCTGGCCAGAGTAGACGCTTCCGTTCGCGTTTTCGCCTGGGCCATTTTGGGTTCTCAGGGCCAGACGAGGGCTTCCATAGTGGGTGCCGGCGCCACCTCGCTCGACGCGCAGAAACAATTCCTGGCGAACGTGGAGGACGCGATAAATCGCCCCGTCGAAGACTGTCTCAGGTTCGCGGGCAGCAAAGTCGATTTCGTCATCCACCCAGGACTTTACATGATACCTAGTAACATGGAACTAAAAATCGATCCGGACGTCGTCGTGTACAATAACGAGATTTTAATCGCGCCCAAAACTGCTAAACCGGGGACGAACGTCGAGCTGAATACGAAAACGTTTAAGCCACAACCTAAACAGATTTTAACACCTGCACCACAAAAACGGATTGAAACACAAAACAAGTTGTAGACGACCACGAAAGCCAAAAGACTGCAATTTTTGCTCTATCGTTATTTTATTTTCTTCTCTTCGTCGAGTTTCGTTAATAACAAGCCGAGGACGGCCACGTCAAGCACCCACAAATGTTCTCCCAACCAAACTGCGGTTTTGCCGAGTGTCGATAAGACCCACGAAACGATGGATCCTAATATACCCGGTAACGCCTCGCCAAATTTTGCGGCCAATCTCGCCAACAATTTTCCGACGGAATCTAATTGTTTTTTGAGCCATTCTTGTAACCCACCACCTTTATTCGGCGGCGGAGGTGACGGAGGTTTAATGGACGTAGTTCCTCCCGGCATTAACAGTTCGACCAAAAATCCTATCGTCATGCCGACGGCCGTTAAGATGCTAAAAATGGTGATTCCCTGTTCTCTGAACAGATTGGCGATTTTTTCTCTCAACGTGAGATTTTCGTCTAGTAACCCTTTAACCGCTTCTTTTGTGCGGGTCAATTGCGATTTAAATTTTCCTTTTAGAATATCGACGATTTCGTTCACACCGTCTAGCTCGTTTTGGGTTTTTGTTATATCTCTCTCTCTCTCTCGATGCGTTCTCTGTCACCGGGATTGTTTTCGAGGTCTTCTTTCCATTGCGACAACGTTCGTTCTAACTCTACTTTTTGGATTCTTGAACGCGTAATGAACCGCGAATGGTTTTTAAACTTTTATCCAACCCTAATAATTCTCTCACGGGTAATTCTATGTGGAGGTCTTGTATACTATCCAATAATTTTTCTATTCCATCATCTAATTGTTTAACACTTGTTTCATCACCTAAATTATACATTTCTATATTTTCCTCTACTGTAATAGTTTCGTTTTGCACATTCCTTGCCTTTTTTATTTGTGGAAGTTGTTCGTACACACCCAACGCTCTGATAAGATCTGTGCCGTATTGTCTTAAACTGCTCGCCGATAAAAAATTCCTAGGATTATTTTTATTAGTTAATCTAATCCAACGACCATCCCATCTCAATTCTAAATTATTTTTTTCATCGGATTTAAATTGTAAATTTGTATCACCAGAAATACCCATTGCTTTTTCCACCTATCTAAAATTTCACCGGTTCTGAGCCATTCTCGCTGGTTTTCAACTTGTGGTTCAATTGGAACATCTGGTAAATTACTCGGTATATCATCATTATCTATAAATGAGGTTTCTTCCTTATAATCTCGATCATCCTCATCGTAAACGGGATTGTCGAATACAACATCTTCATCCATTTTTATAATCGATTTAAAAAATTTATCTTATCTATATAAAAAAGACATGAATTACGGCGATATATTAAACCCCGATAGAAAATTAAGATTACCGCACGGTATAAAGGGTAACAGGCAATCTGTCACCATCTCGCACAATCCGTCGAGTATCGAGGAAAATCAGACGTTGACGATTCGTTTTCCGAACTCGAGCGAAAACGACGTCATCGTTCCGACTCGCTTGGCCTTTAACGTCGAAGTCACCGTGGACGGCGAAGACGTGAGCAAGGCGGGGGTATACAATAATCTGGGACGCAACATCGTCAAGAAGATAGAAGTCAAGATATCCGGAAACACCGTTCAAACGATAGACGACGAGGACAAGATTCTGGTCTACAACGACCTTTGAAAAATGGAGCGGCGTAACATGGCCTATCAGGGAAAACAGACGAAAGACCTAAATATCTTGAGGTCCAAACCCATAGGATTTAGAATGCCTCTCGACACTAGCGAAGAGTACGAAATCACCGCGGGGTTCGGCAATCGGTTTTGCATTCCTCTCGATTTCGAAATCTTGGAAACGAGCGAACCGTTTTATCAAGCCGGGTTGTAGGACCGGTTGGAGTACATGTTGACGTTTAACGACGCAAAACACGTCGTTGCACCCGGTTCCGGAGACGAAGATAAAAAGGTCGGCTATAAAATCAGCAACATAGCCTTGGAGTTTGAAAAAATTACCGACACTGGTCTCGCGCGCAGCATCAGGTATGCGGGGGAACACGTCTATTACTTCAACCAGATATTGAGATATCGCAAGACGACGATGAATAAATCGGGCGCCGTGTTGAATTATCAAATCAACACTCCCGCGAGGTCGTTGAGCGGCGTCTTGTTTCTGTTCAAAGACATTTCGAAGAACGACCCCGAAGAATTTTATAATCCAAGAATAACCAAAGTCGAAACCACCATCGAAGGGCAGCCGAATCAACTGTTCTCACAGGGAATGCGCTCCCATCAGCAATTCGAAGAAATTAAGAAGTTCTTCTTGGCGGGATTGAATCGCGAAAAACAGACCGATTCCGTGGCCAAGGAACTCATGTTGACGGAAATGAGTCTGGGAAGGTATCTCAGAGGTCGTTACGGCCTGTGGTTAGATTTGCGGGCGACGCCGGAAAACCATCTCCTCGGTACGGGTCGCAAACTTCAAAACATCAGCGAATGCATTTCCGTTCGAATAGAGAGAACTCCCGAAACCGATACCGACCCTCTGGACGTTTACATTTTCGTCATTAAAGACGGACAGATTAACATGTCGGACGGCCGTTTCGTAAACGTAATGTCATAAAACATTTTGGGTCATTAAAAATGTTTATCAAACAGCCTCATTCTGCCATGATAGTGGGCACCACTGCTTGTGGTAAAACGGAATTCGTATTAGATTTGTTGGAAACGGAATATAAACACTTTTTTGAGCATATCGTCATATTATGTCCTACCATCAATTCTAGCCGGACGTATAAATCTAGACCTTGGATAGGTGAAGACGTTAAACATCCCAAAGATAAATCCGTCATCACTGTCAACCCCATTTCGGATACGGACGAAGATAAATTACAAGAACTATTACGATTCTTTTATAAAAAATATAAAGGACAATCCACATTATACATCATAGACGATTGTTCTGCTATGGGCAAAATTAAAAAGAAAAGGAGTGCCTTATCAATGTTGGCATTTTCGGGTCGACATGACGATCAAAGCGTGTGGATATTAACGCAAAAATATAATTCGATAGATAAAGATTTTCGATCGCAAATTAAATGGCTATGTCTATTTTACACCAAAGATGAAGATTCATATAACGAATGTCTGAGAGAAAACTACGAAATTGAAGAGCCGGAAGAAAAAAGAAGAATGAGAAAATTATTAGGTCAACACAAACATTCTAAATTAATTTTATGTACGGAACAACCGATAGGATACAAGTTTATGCGATAAGTTATATATCATTGGACACCTGTGCCCCATCTATATATAACTGCGAGGAATTTATCGAATCTTACCCATTAACTACCAGACCGTCTATATATAGCGCGGAAATTCAATTTATGTCGGGTTTATATGGTCCCTCTGCCTTGAGTGCCTTATAGTGGGGGACATATACTACTTCCTCTGTCCATAGAATTTGCTCTGCATTTCATAATTAGTTCATTATTCTGGATGTTTCCTTCGAATTGCCAAAAACTAGTCTTTGAACAGGGAGTTCTATCTAAATTCTGGATAATATATAATGTACAGTTCCCCCCCATTATACTGCTACCTTCGTTTTCCTGAATTTTGGCAGTAGATAAAGTTTGACGATATATCAAGATTTGCCATTTTAGAGTTGTAGCTATTTCCAAGCCTTTGATCACCAATGTATTATGATACCCTGTTTACTACTACAGCAAACACAAAACATAAATTCAATTATAAGGGCTTGGAGAAAATAATTACTGTGATGAATATAAATAGTGATAACGTGACAACAAACTACTGCTTGTATTTTCGTTTAAAAACGGTCAGAGTTGGAACTGAATTTGAACCGAATTACTCTGTAAATGTTTGTTGAATAAGTCGTCCATTGCAAATATTCAAATTAAAGATGATCCCATACTTGGTATCGTCCCAATTAATATGAAACCTTCCATCTAGCGACTTTGTTGTTACAGCTTGTGTCGTCATGTTATCACTATTTATATTACATTACAAATCTGTACTGAAACCGTTTTTTCTTTTTTTGCTTGTTTTATTTTACACCTTTGTTATTCATTTGGTCTTGCGATATGGTCAAGGGATTTAACAAACTTAAATGACCTTTTGTTCTGGTGAGTAAGTGGTGTTTGTTCCAGAAAGGGGGGGGGGGCAATAGATTGGGAAGAACTGTATATATTGTGGTTAAACCAGTTACAATGACTCTAATATTTAAACATTTTCAACATTCAATTTATTCTTTCGCATGATAGTCTAGTAACCAAATCCAAAATTTAGGATTTTTTTTGGTCTGGTCTTAGCAACTTTTGTTTGAATTCAAGTAATATATCATATACCTTAGTGATTTGTGGATGCAAGAGAAAATCATGTATTAGTAGTATTTCATGCCGTATGTTGTACATGATGCCAATTGTACATTTTTGTGTGATACTGAATGGGGTTAGGGTAAACACGATATCGCAATATAGTGTAAAACTAGTTTACATATGTCACAAACACAAAACTACAAAGAAGGAAAGTACATAAATATATTTATTTGAAATGTGAATACATTTTGTAACATTTTGTGATGTTTTTGGATGACATATTAAATCTTTTTTTTTTCAATTTTAATATTAATGAATTATGATAAAAGTGGAACATTATTGTCCATTTTTAAGATCTAAAGGGGGTAAATTAATGCAGCTATAAAATCACAAGAATGTTTAATTTCTAACTTAGAATTTAAGTTAAAGGTAAACACATAAAAAGACAATACATGTAATTAATGTATTTTTCCTTAATCCATACAAAGGGAGATAATTTGATAGTCTGATTTTCACAAGGGAAATCTCGCATGTTTAGTATCACTAGATTAGAGTGCTCCGTTCTCATTATAGTATCTTGTTATGTTAGTGCAATATACAGTAGAAAGGTAGTTCAATACTGTAAATATTTTGTGAAATACTTTACAATGCAGCATTTAACTCGGATTTGAATACAGAAATCAAACATAGAACCGATATCAATTGTGCCGTTCTTTGTATTCTAAAGGCATAATAATTTCTTATTAATTTTTTAACAGGAACTCAGTTACTTCAGATATATTTTTTACCACTGATATATGCAAATGCCTCAGAAATGAGTGCACAATAAAAGCATTTTAATGCTCTTACTGGATTAGATAGGCTTACAACCTCTTGCTTTGTTTAATGGACCTCTTTACAAATTGTTGGAACACCCAATGTTTAACATAGCGCATTCAATGAATGCCTGTTTATTTATGCCACATGCCAACCCCTGTAAAAGGATTTGGATTTAGATTTCTCCTCGAACATACCAAGATCGATATCATTGGTGGACTTACAGGGGTAGTCCGAGGTTGATAACCCCTTGTCATCTGGGTGAAAAGAGCTAATTAAATGAAAAAGAGTGCTGAAATTCCCTTGGAATAAATTTTCTGAAAGAAAGCTGTGTTGAAATCGTACTTTCTGGAAGATATAATATGGTATCCCACACCTTGTAAAATTTAAAACTGTACCCATATATATAACCTCCTGTATTATGTCCACTGAAATTCAATTAGCTTTGGAGGAATCATCAGTATAATACGTTTGAGAGCATACATATGTCCTAATTTAGTATCTGGAAGCTAGAAATAAGTTTCTCACGGATGTGTTACTCATCCTTTTCTGGAGCATAACAATGGACTTTCCCTAGTAATTGTGTGTATGGTTTATGTCTGTAGCATTACTATCTTTGTTTGACAAATTATCAATCTATATTGATAAATTTGGATTTTTTCAGTGGGACGGGTATATCACTTAACTACCTGCCACCATTGTTCTTTGTTGGTTAATATGCCCGCTGAATTCCTTTCATTGTTAGGGGAATAATCAATCAAAATATTCAGTACTTTTGAAAGAAGAACAGGTTTCAGTGTTTGGAAGTTACAGATTTGAATTCAGATTTGGGATACCTTAGGCTATTTCCATCTAGAAGCTACAAAAGTAATTTCCTAGACTGGACTTAAAAATTAAAAAGGAAGAATACCTGCACTTTAGAATGTTTCTTGTAAAATTCCAAAGATAACAGGTGAGCATACTTTAGAACCACTTATCATTCAGAATATGTCTGCTGAATTTTCAAGTGTATTATGAAGTTAATCAAACTATCAATGTGAAACATTTGAAGGTCATAACCTAGCACGACTAATGTCTGGAAGCTTAAAAATGACCTCTCAGGAATAGAAATAGAAATAGAAAAGATTCATGGGAATTATTCCCCATTACCTCCAAGGACTTGTTTATCATATGTTTTACATTTTCTGAAAGAACCCTCTTTTGAGAATAACCATTGTAACACTTCAGCGGAGGTGGTATTGAGGTCATTAAATCGTGCATGTATGATAATTCTTCTAGCTTTCAAATTTCAACATTTTCTGAAAATGTGCGTGTCTACAATAGCACAATGTAGCCACTTACAGATTCTTGCCTCAGATATTATCAGCCAGTTAGAAATCCTGTGCAGTGAAACATGTAATGTCTAAACATTTTAAATCATAGAGTAAAATCAATCCGACAACCGAACTTCTCTGAAAGAATTATCTATTTCTTGTACAAATGTTTATTTGTACATTCTATACAAGAGGCCTAAAGGGCCTTGAATGTCACCCGAGATGAAATGACAAAATGCATATATGTGAAGGAGAATGTTTTTTAAGACTTAAGCATACTTTCTATATGTCTTTTTTGGACACATCTGTGAACTTGAATCCCTGCTCTCAAAGTAAATTGTTTTTTTTTTTCACAAATTCTGTAAAGGGTTTTATGCTCTTTCTAAAATCATATTCAATTTTTCTTTATAATTCATATATGTAGAGAAGATGTTCTGATACAAAGGATAACACTATGTATAACTATACAAGTACCTTGTATTTGCCCCGCCCCACAAATTCTAAGACTAACTACAAGTAAGTAATTCAGTATATGGCTAAATTGGCCCCACCAAAGATCCTGAACCTTCACTCCCAGGGTAATTAATTCTTGGGTAGGCTTTATGCACTTTCTAAAATTGTATTCAGTTTTTCTTTACAATTCATAGATGCAGAAAAAGTTTTCTAAGATTGTGTAGTCACTATATGACTAAAAGTACAAAAAAACTAATGACATAAAGTCCCCTTAGTAACCTAAAACGTAATGATAGCCTAGTCTATTATGGCCTTATATATAGTAAATGTATAGAATTAGAAAAAAAAAAATTAACCTTTTAAGTATTACTTCTATATTACTGTATAAATTAAGTGTTTCCTTTTTGCATTACAATTTAAACATACATGACTATGTATTTAATTTGGTTATGTTCACATTGTGTCTTGTCCAAAATTGATGAAACAAAAACCTGACAGATTTCGAGGTATTGTCATTTATATTTCCTTTGATTACTGACAATAAGTCGTTGAATAAATCAGCTGGTAAATTTTATAACAAACATTTACTGCCAGCAACGAACTGAAATTGGTAATGCATTTGATGTATAACTTGAAATCAATGTCAAACAAAAGTTGCCATACGTGGACCACCAACTCACTAAAAAGGGCCCTTGTTTCAGATTTGGCCACTAGACTATAAGGAAGTTATAACTTTGACACCATTAAATATACGATGGTTGTCTAAATTTTTCTTTTCAAAAGTATGGAAGTATATATTCATGTTTCATGTTACGGCTATGGAGAATTTCTATATCCACATTTTCACATGTTTCATCCTTCATAAAAGAGTCAATAATTCTTGATGTAGAAGAGTTTCAGCTGTCAAGGATAACAAATATTAGGTTATCCAGTATATTAAGCAAAGGTTTATTCATTCACACATATTTTTTCATATGATATAATAAAATTCAACATGATCACATGTCTAAGTCTTTCATTGCATTCTCATATTTGGTCCCGCCATATTTGGAAGAGTTATCCCAAGGTTCTTTGCAACCTTGAGCTGGGCTTGAGCCGCCTCTAGTAGGGAATACAAATGGGCCATTTCCGATTCTGTCCTTGATAATGAGATAGCCTTCTGGAAATATTCCATTGCTTTATCCATTTTCCCTCTGTAAAGATAATTTAAAATCATTTTAATGCACCAAATAGAATGTTAAAAGCAGTGTTATGGGTCTAAGCATCAGCTTTTGTGTAGTTTTATAGAATAAGAACTTTCATAGCTTATATGATTTCAAACCACTGATGCTTCCATAGAACCTACAATTTACACATATGTAGGCTAAATAATACTTGAACAACAAAGGTACTGGCATTATTTTTCTTATCAAAGAATCATACAATGATAAACCACTTTAAAACATCAAAACATGATAAGAAATTGTCATTGTGATGAAATACTCCGATGTAAGCTTTAAAGATAGGTGTTCCAGAATAATAAGGCCTGTTTCACTTTGTTGGCTCTTTTAAAGTTTAAAACTTGAACTAAAACAGTCTTCCAAAGGCCTGAACTGCCATAATGGCATTGATCACTTGGAAAAAATCACAAAGCCTTTTGGCCTATACAATGAGAGTAAAGAGTGTATGTTTATGTATTTGTATGACAACAGGATGTGCATGTTCTTTTCCATAAAGACAACAACAAAAAAACATCAATAAAATCTATAATATCATAAGCATTATTCAACAGTTCAAGTTTGGTCTATACATATATTTATAGTTGCAGCCCAGAAAACCTAACCAACCAGTAAATTTAGGTAAAACTTCTAAATTCAAATAGTACAGGAATAGCAACACACAACTCAAGACAACATTCACAGTATCAAGATTATTTCACACTATTCAGACATATGGCAATACAACAGCCTTTCAGTAAATTTGATATTGCAATATTCTGATTAAGCAATCTAGCAATTCATACTGTCTTTTTCTGATACCCAAATTAACATCCAAGAATGGTTATGAAATCTTAAATATCCTTTAATTAGATTTAGAAAATATATATTAGGGTTGTCAAATCGGTCAATACCCAGTAACTGGTTAACCAAATGTTTTTCCGATCAAGTACTAGGTTACTCAGTCACTTAATATGTAATATTGTAGTTGCAGACCCAGAAATTGTACAAAGTGGAGGGGGTAGCACAGATACATTTATTTGCCCATTGAGGTATATTATCTTGTTCCCACTATATCCGGGAAAATGTTTAATCTAGCTCTGCGGGTAATTTTACAGCTTCTGGTCACTATATAAGGACCATTCTGTCTTATCTAAAAAATCACATTGGTAGCTTTATTATTATCAAAAATGAAAGATTCAGCAGGCGTAAGTCGATAAAGAGTTAATTCTAGAAGATTTGGTAATATGCTCCCCGAAAATCTTTCAATGTTTTGATTTTACTTAATTCAACCGAGTTTAAATGGCTTTGGAACCTCGGTACCCTACATGGATTCAGCAATGTATCATTTTATTTAATGAAATGTTTTGATATAACCAAGTGTCCATATAAGCTTGACATGTCTCTGGTTTTAAAGGCATTAAAGACAAAATTATTTTAATACTAAATTATCATGGAGAGCATATTATACTGAAAACAACTCATTACAGGTATATATCTACCAGATATAAAATACAAAGAACTCATTACAGGTATATATCTACCAGATATAAAATACAAAGAACTCATTACAGGTATATATCTACCAGATATAAAATACAAAGAACTCATTACAGGTATATATCTACCAGATATAAAATACAAACAACTCCCATTGAATTTGGCAAACCAAGTGACAGGTATAAAGACACTAATTGTTGAATAAACATGTATACAATGAGGATAGACGGTAGGTCATATCAAAGAGATGAGTATTTTTATCTCTTAATATTTCAATAAAGCAAAATACATGTGATTTTTAAATTCTGTTTGAGTAATCCAGTACTGATTTTAGTATTCAATAATCGGACCATCAAACTAGTATTTGGTTAAATGGTTACTCGTTTACAACCCTAATATATATATATATATATATATATATATATATATATATATGACAATGACATATACATAGTGTTTCCCCCAGGAACACTAAAGGACAAGGTGAAAAGTGTATGTTATGTCATGAAAAAGGGCACATCCTTGCATGTTGAAGTTAAATTGGGTAGAAAAAGGCAGTTTCTAAATTGGAAAAAGTAAAACAAGACAAATAAATGTTAACTGATTATCTAATTGGTAAAACATTTTTTGAGCATTTATTACAAGCACAGCATATACAATAGGGTCATTGAATTTTTTTTAAATTCTCAGACAACATTCTTTCCACAGCATTAGCCCTGGGTTTGAAAATATATCAGCCAAATCATTGGCCAACTTCAATTTTCATTGGCCAGTTTCAATTTTCATTAGCCAAAATAAAAAATCCTTGGCCAACTTGAAATACCTTCATGCACAGTACTGCTGCTGAAAATTTATAAATTACATTTTTGAAAACTAAAATTAGGAGTATTAATAAGGGAGAATATTTCACAATCTTAAGAATTAATCTACATTCTAACTAAATCTTAAACATGTTCACTTGGAATTTTTCCTAACATATTTTACTACAGCCAACATCAATTAATTATCCACATGAAAAACTGGCAGAGGATTGAAGATTCAAATGATAAAGTGGTGGCCCAAATATTTGGACAAACATCATTGTAAAAAGTAAAGAAAAAACACAAAGAGAGACCAGTGATTTATTATTTCTATATCTACAACTCAATCAGTCTTTCCCTGCACATTGTGGAAAACTTATATACATGTAATATACACTATTATTTTTCACCACATCTATATTTCTTATGTAAATCTATGTATTTCTTAGTGTTCTGAAGTCATTGTTTTTTTGCATTTCAATAGAATTTAACAGTTAAAAAAATACAGTTTCAGTATGTTTTTATATTTTTGATTTTCTGAATTAAAAATTAAAGGATTCTTTTTTAAAATCAGATACTATCTTTGTGAGGAAAACTCACTGGGTAAGTAGAAATGTCTTATTTTTACTTTTTGTTTAATTCTCAAGATTTTGAAATAAAAAATTTGAAAAACTTTTGGTCAATTGAAATAAGCAACTACATTTGAAAACATTGTCTATTCAACAGTGAAATTTCTATTGAGGGGTTTTATATAGAATATATACTTACATAGTAAAATGCTTAATAGTATCGCTGATAATAGATCTAGTGTACAAAATGTATGAATAGTAGAATAGTTTTTGCACGTCTATAGGCCTACCTGTATATTAGGCCATGTAAAAAAAAATATTCTGGTTCTCAGACAATTAGCCTTCCAAAGTGGGCAAGGTAGGTAAATATTTTATTTTTATTTTGTATTTCCAAATTATTGTTTATATACCTAGAAAGCAAGAAAATAAGAAAACTTAATGTAACAAAAAAATGTCTTTTATTGAGACATTCAATAAATTGTAACAAAAAGTATAATTGTCTTTTTCACTTGGTTTTAAAACTGAAATATCAACAAAAATATAAAATAGCTAAAAGATTATATATTTATCAAAACATAATTATCATCAATCACTATCATTACTATTTTACAAAACTGTACAAAATGTAACTACATGTACAATGTGTCTAAAAATCAATGCAAATTCCAAAAGTTTCATTTTTGAAAACAATAGCTATCCATTTTTATCTATTTCATTAAAGCTTTTATTTACAGTAACTAATTTTACTTTTATCATTCACCTACATTTAATTCAGATTTTAAAACTTTTATACACTATATAGTGTTACGTGTATCATCATTTTAACACATCCTGAAATTCAGTTCCGTTCAGTATCAGTTTTTTCATTTAAAACCCAATTTCCACTTCTTCCATAAACTGCAAGCAACAGCAGAAACACTCGATGTGTTCTGTGACATTTTCGGGCATGAGGTAAAGATTTACAAATTGAATTGTCAATAAAATAATTATTTTATTCTAATTGGGTTATAGAAATGCATTTTGAACTACAAATAAAAGGAAATGGATCATTTTCGAAACTTTGTGTTTTGAAATGACCGTCGTTTTTACTTGCCGCGTGGCAGTGATTTTTTTTATGAAATGCGAATAAAATGTTCTCATCGGCGATTTCTTTTTGTGTGCAGGGGTGTCTGAGAACCAGAAGTATTTTTTTACTTGGCTCTTATTGGGAATCTCAGTTCCTGAAAAAAATACCAGTGAAAAACAAACACTGGGTCATTTATAAACAGCTATTTTAATGCACATTAAAAGGATATAACAAATGTATGTGGGTCAAATGTGAATTTGGTTGAAAATAGAAACTTTGGGTTGAACGATCCCTGACCCTGTTTAAGCCGTTAGCAATGACAGTTTAAAAATGTTGAAGACAAATAAATATAAACTACATTGCTAGACTTAAATGCGTTTTAATTAGCAGGAATCCTGACACTGCTAGCTGCATTGAGGTCTATTTTATTCAATTACAAGCACTTTCGAGTAAAGATATCTTTAATATTCTTGGGAATGAAGACTTTTAAACCTTACTAGGAGTAGGTGTGATACTCGCCTTCAGCCATGACAGGTTGATGTTTAATCTCATGGTTGTCACATAATCAGACATAATCATCTCTGCTTTTACTCAAAATGCATTACACATCCAAGCACTGCATTAGGACCTTTTTAATTTACTCTACTTCCAAGCACTACATCAGGGCCTTTTTTAATTTACTACTCTGCTGGTACTACAATGCATTATACTTCCAAGCAATGCATTAGGTCCTTTTCGCAAGTTGATGGAACATCAACTGAGTAATGTTATGCTAAGTTGTTTATTGGGAACAAGTCAAAGCTCGTTTTTTAGTATGGGGTTAATATCACAATTATATTGATGTAAAATTACACATGTATGTTCATTTCAGAAACATAAACTCAACTTCAAGATTGAAATTTCCAAATCACACTTTCATTTGTATATTTTTGCTTTTTAATGCACCATTACATATTGACAAGAATATAATAAAATGGGTGTTCAAATATATTATCAAACACGTGAAACGTTGTAAATGACCTTCTTTTCGAAATTATTTGTTTTAATAAAATTTAAGTTTTCCTGTACCTTAAAAAAATCCAGCTGTATTTCCATATTTACCTTTTAGATAAACTCATATGCCATATCAAATGTGCTTCTTAAATTGGGTCAACGGGATCTCGGTCCTTTACACGCTCAGTCTATCAGCAATCTCAGCCTTGACACAATCGGGTATATTAAGGTCGGTATATTTATATGGGTTTTTTATATTTATTTTTATTTGTTTTTATTGGAAAGTATTATGTAAAATGTGTTTTTCAATGCCATTTTTAAGTCACATTCTTCGAATGTTACGGCTAAATTGCTTGCCTAGGACAGTGTTCCAGAGCATTTGATTGGTATTCCACTTGTCTGGATTGTTCTGGACAGTGAAACGAACATGCTCAGTAGAGTGTCACCACGTGACCGGCAACAGGTTACCGTTTATAAGTAGATCAATGTGTTAGGTGTTTCCTATGATTAATTAACTAATTAGTTGGAATAGGACTTTAAAAATACGATGAACGTACATGCAAATACACACTAAAAAAGTTTATTTATGAACATTACTCCACGGAATGTGACTTTGAATACTTGAATCAAATTGGATCAATATATGAATAAAATACCAGGTCACTAAAAGTTATCCTGAAATTATTGCTGACATAGACAAAATCAAAACAACTATGTATATCTCATGCTTTACAATTGTGCCGCAATGTACAGTGGAGTTGGGCAGTTCATATGCGTCAAGAATAATACAGCTGAGTATGCAATGGGACGACTTAAAATTGGGACGAGATCACCCGATATACCTGACATATGGACAATTTCAGAAACGAATGTTTGAAAACAATGGAAAAGACCAACTTTGCCTGATTTAGGTATGGAATGATGATGTACGAAAATAAACACAAAGTGTGATAAGAATAGAATATATATTAACTGCAAATCGCATGTGCTTTTTGGACACTTCGTAAAAATTACCGAAAGTTAATTTGCAATGCTCTCACTAATGGCGGATAGAAAAAGCCTGACATTATGGGTTACGTTTGGCAAGATTGTTGCAATTATACACATGCATTTGTTATTCTAACCGCCAGATGGTCTCCTTTGGATATATGACATAAAATATAATATAAAATGGGCATGTAAAATTTTTCACCTACGACAACTTATATCACTTTAAATTGACAAAAGTAAAGTAACAATTTGCAGAAAAATATAGGTCTACAAGACTAAGTCTTGTTCAAATATATGCTATTAAAAGTCACTTCAGCGTCCTTTACCAGTTTTAAGACAATATAAATTTGCTTTAGAATATTACTTTTCAATTATTTATCGATTACCATCAACTGGTATCAGTACTTTCAGTACTTTGATTAATTTACCACTCTGCTAGTGCTCAAATGCATTATACTTCCAAGCATTGCATTAAGACATTTTTAATTTACCACTCTGCTAGTGCTCAAATGCATTATACTTCCAAGCATTGCATTAAGACATTTTTAATTTACCACTCTGCTAGTGCTCAAATGCATTATACTTCCAAGCATTGCATTAAGACATTTTTAATTTACCACTCTGCTAGTGCTCAAATGCATTATACTTCCAAGCATTGCATTAAGACATTTTTAATTTACCACTCTGCTAGTGTTCAAATGCATTATACTTCCAAGCATTGCATTAAGACATTTTTAATTTACCACTCTGCTAGTGTTCAAATGCATTATACTTCCAGGCATTGCATTAAGACATTTTTAATTTACTACACTGCTAGTGCTCTTGAGATGAGGAAATACTTACTGCTGTACTTCCAATGTGCCTAAAACTTCATATGCATATTCACATTTATCATCCAGCTTTAGAGCACTTTTTATCATGGCTGTAGCTTCTTCTAAATTTTGTTTCCACTGCAGCTGTAGTAATCTGCAAATAAAATTTATATATAAATGTAAGTACACACAAATTTATATATATATATATATATATATAATATATATATATAATATATATATATATATATATATATATATAATATATATATATATATACAGTGAACCCGCTTTACAATGACATTCATTATAACGGAATATTCGGTATCTGACAAGAATTGCTCGGGAACAAACGTACATGTACATAAAAATTACTCATTACAACGGAATATTCGGTATCCGACTCCAACATTAGATTCTGGGAACAAATAAACAAAACTCAGTGTAAATAAACAACGACGTAACATAGAACCCACCAGCAGATCTGGCTATTGTTATTATTCTTGATTTTCTTCACGGTTGAGTTCATAGGTAAAAATAATTGCCAATAAAACAATTAAACCGTCAATTGTTTTCTAAAGTCCACTGATAGGTGATGGCCTAGGTGTCAACAATTAGCGCTTGATGAATCACCCTTACCTGTACATCAGTAGGCCTAATGTTTATAAACCATCAGTAGGTTTCGTTTGAACTGAACCGACAGGAAGTGAAATACAAGCTGGGTACAAATTGAAAAAATAAGATTGATAAATAAAGAATAAAAAATACACATAGTTGACAAGTTCCGCTAGGCTACATGTTCGTTCCAATGTGGTTACAATGGCGGATCTTTAAATTATTTCAGTACTTGCGATAGCAGTAGACATTTTACTAAATCTTTATTTATGAAACGCATTTTTCAGAGAATTGTATCAGCAGTCTCTGCATTTTTTATTTTAGCAATAAAGTGTGTAAATTGGAATCTGGAGATATACTATTACATTCAGGCATTTTGTACATGATTCATGCATTTTACGACATCACCGATTTTTGACCGTTTTAATAAAAAAATAATTGTGCATTGATGTTAACAAGATTAACTTGCATAAATTTTATTTATATATTTTTAAAGAGATTTTAATGTTGTTTTAAGTTTATTTATTTACAGGTACAAATATATACGTAAATGATACTCAAGGGAGCTAACTATGAAATGCCCAAAACATCAAATTAATCACAGTGACAAATTCGATATAACGTCATTCCTACATGGGAACAAACATGGTCGTTGTAAAGAGGGTTCACTGTATATAAATATGAGAATTTGTAGGACTCTTTCAGAAAGAGGTTGAGGCGGTGATAAAATTTTTCAATTTGGATAAATTGCGATGCTGAAAACGGGACTAAAAATTATTCTGTTAAATCCACAAAAGTTGGCATCTACGTCCATGTCACAAGATCAAGTCATGACACCATCTGAAACCACTTTGCCAATGTCACAAATGGCGATTTTTTTATTCAACTGGTGACAAAAAATTGCCTATGGCGATATTTCTGGCGCCTCCATTTTATTGACGTATTAAGACATTTAGGTTGCATAAGTCAATTATATCTTCAATTATATTTATTGGTAATCAGGAACAGGGACTAATAACCCCGTTTATTTATCAATGTCATTAGAATATACTGAGGTGTAATTTTTGGACGAGTGCTGGGGGTTATTACACACACAAGGACCGGCTATAGTGGTCAGGTACAACTACATGATTGTACAGATAAAAAGATTACCTGCATATTTAAACCTCCACACCTATAATCACTATCTGTATGTTCTGTCCTATATGCAGACTTAAAATATCAACATCATTGATGCTATATTAAATCCATGCAGCTTGTATATCAATCCTCAATGATTTTACTTAAAATATTTAACTAAGCGAGATCATGGTGTCTTCTAAGACGTCCACATTCCACACCACAACTTATACAGTGTAATGGAATGGATGCATCTTTTACAATTGTGATGATTTCAATACAAAAACGATGTTTTATTTCAATTACTAATGTCTTACTGGCAACAGATTTAACCAGTGCAACTCCTTAGGAAAAATGAGGCAATTCACAATTGAACTTCTCCACATTTTACAGGGTTAGAAATTGTATTTTCTCATGTACATGGTATTAGACTGGGTCCAAATTTTTTAAACTGGCGACAGAAAATCACAACTGGGGATTATGTATGAAACATTCAGAGGTCAAGGTTACTAAGTTAAAGGTCTAGGTATAACCCAAAGAATTCAGTTGTTATATTCCGTTCACTACTATCATTGATTAACACCTGAATGCATTTACACTTGAAAAACGTCAGACCCGAATTTCTTCATGTTGCATTGTGGAATTTTATACAGTATTACAGCTGGCGGGCAAAATAAGAGAATTCAAAGTAAATGTAAATAAAGCTGTTCTACGTTTGAAAAAATGCAATATAAAATATTAATCTAATTGCAAGCATCATCAGCATCTATTTGATGTAAACATCTTGAAGGCTTCAAAGTTGGAATTTTCACTGGCTATACCTATTGCACATACCCAAAGGAATATGATGCTGTGATTGGTTCCTTCTCACAGGGAACAACTGACGCATTTTTATCATATAGACAATTCAAGCCATCATAGAATGGAGCAGGCTTGAATTATTTGAGTAAGTTTAGGTACAGTAGGAGGATACTTAAATGTTTTGTCCATTAATGATGCCATTTATGATGTTGGGTTAATGGCTCAAGCTCTGAACAATTTTATTCAGTATCTCACAACTGCATTTTCAATAACATAAAATTCTAAAAAATAATCGAACTTGCATGAAAAGATATATAGTTAGGTCTCTATGAGAAAAGTTCTGGTAACCTAAATAAACATGTTCTTGGAGAATCCCTATATAAACTAAATAGCTTTGAAATCTCATAACAAAAATAGTCATTTAAATCTTACCAAACCTTGCTTTGTATCAATGAGAAGGAATACTGATCTAGACAAGTTAATCATTGCAATGATGAACTTAAAATTTTCAGGTGGCACATGGATAATAAAAGCTTACCATTTATGTACAATGGGGCAATAATAGCTTACCCTCAATGTACAACTCAAAGATAATAGCCTCCTATGTACACTTGGAAAATAATACCCTACTATCTATGTACACATGTTTAATAGTAGCTGACTCTCTATGTACACCTAGATAATACTAGCTTACTCTCTATGTACACCTAGATAAAGGTAGCTTACTCTCTATGTACACCTGGATAATAGTAACTTACTCTATATGAACACCTGGATAATAGTAACTTACTCTATATGAACACCTGGATAAAGGTAGCTTACTCTTGACCCTTTAAGTACATCACAGTTGCATAGTGACGTAGGTATACTGGAACATTATAGCTGACCCTCTATGTATACCTGGACAATATTAGCTTACCCTCTATGTACACCTGGAAAATAATAGCTTACCCTCTATGTACACCTGGAAAATAATATCTTACCCTCTATGTACATCTGGAAAACAATAGCTTACCCTGGACAATAATAGCTTACCCTCTATGTACACCTGGACAATAATAACTTACCCTCTATGTATACCTGGAAAATAATAGCTTACCCTCTATGTATACCTGGACAATAATAGCTGACCCTCTATGTATACCTGGATAATAATAGCTTACCCTCCATGTACACCTGGACAATAGCTTACCCTCTATGTACACCTGGACAATAATAACTTACCCTCTATGTATACCTGGAAAATAATAACTTACCCTCTATGTATACCTGGACAATAATAGCTGACCCTCTATGTATACCTGGACAATAATCACTTACCCTCTATGTACACCTGGAAAATAATAACTTACCCTCTATGTATACCTGGACAATAATAGCTTATCCTCTATGATTACCTGGACAATAATAACTTACCCTCTATGTACAATGGCAGTTGCATTGTCTGGTTCTAATTCTATTGCTTTCTGGAACTGCCTGTCTGCTTCCTCAAATTTTCCTCCATCTCCTAGAGCCTGAAATACATACAGATAGATAGATAAGTACATGCCACACCAGAAATCTTTATATATATATGCACTGCCATCCATAAATAAATATACAATGTAGGATTTTTTTAATTTTGAGAAATTTTATTGAATTGTTTAAAAATATGTTATTGTTGAGACATTATTTTATCAAATTATAACTATGTAGACTGGTTAGTCATTCAAGGGTATTTAGTTTAAAAAACAAACATTTTACACATTTAGATTACAATTTTCAAAAATAAAATAACCTTACAGTCACTTGAAGATGAAATAAATATAAAGTTAACATTTTGTGTTTCCACCATTTGCATGAATAACAGCTTGGATTCTTATTGCTGGCATGCTTCTAACTAGCTGTCAACACCGTCAGGGAGGAAGCCTGCCCAACTGATCTGTAAAAGCTTGGCGCAAGGATGTCATATTGCCATATCCTTGTAAACATACAATCTTACCCAGATCCATCCAGAAGTTCTCAATAGCAATCAAGTCAGTACTCTGAGAGGCCATTCAATCACTCAGATAATGTAATCAGCTTTCCACTGGTTCACAATCCGTGCTCTATGATATGGTGCACCATCATCTTGAATAAAATGTTATCACCATAACCCAAAAGATGAGCAGATGGGATAGCAGAGTTCTCCAGGATGTCAATGTATGCTCTTGTATTCAGGTTTGCATTTAAAGGGGGGGTGAGGGTGGGTAAGAAATCCTATTCCAATATATGACATTGCATCCCAAACAGTGACTCAACCTCCACCGAACTTGACAATTGGAACAATGTAGCCTTAATGCATGGACTCATTCTGTCTTTGATGAACAAAATGCTTGCCATCACTTTGTAAAAAAGTAAACCTTGACTCATCAGTCCAGAGAACAGTTGACCAATCAACCAATGTCCAAGGTGCATGTGCCATGGTAAAAGCTAAACATTTTCTGAGCAGCTGTCAGAAAAGGCTGCTTAACAACAGTTGTGTTAGATGCTTGGATCCCGTTTTGTTGCCAAGACTCCCTCAACTTGATCTGGGATTGTCTTTCTGTGGTCTCTCATAATGAGTATCTGATCCTCTCAAACTGTAAACAGCCATGGATGACCTGATCGACTCCTCTTATTGCATGGTGGTTCTTGTAACTCCCAGTTGATGACACACCATGCCAAACAGCACGGATAGTGAGCCAGTAGAAAGCTGATACATTGTAACAATATTTGAGTGATTGAATGGCCTCTCAGAGTCCTGACTTGAATCCTATTGAGAACTTGTGGAGGGATCTGGGTAAGATTGTATCTCAAGGATGTGGCAATATGACAGTATTGCACCAAGCTATTGTAGATTACCGGTAATGGAAGCCAACAAAAATCCGAGCTGTTATTCGTGCAAATGGTGGATACACAAAATACTGACTTCATATTTATTTCATCTTCAAGTGACTGCCAGACTGGTTTGGTTAAAGTTGGCCTAAATGTCTAAAAGTTGACAAAAAATGACCTTTGACCCCATGACCCTTGAGACTTTGTCACAATGATCTTGAGATAAATCCTAATAACTTTCTCATATGTCTTTAAGTACAAAAAATATTTCAGTTTTGAGTTAAAAAGCCATTGGTTAAAAAACTTATTTAAACCTTTTTCACAAAATGTACTATAACATGTATAAACAGTAATAAATTCAGCTGAACATATTCACGACTATGCTTTTGAAGAACAATAGACAGTTTAAGTAAAAGGTGCAAAAATATCAAGCATTGTTTCAAATCTTAAATATCAAAAGTATGTGTAACACATATTACATAGTAAGTTTCCAGTTTTAGGACAACTTAACAACATGTATTTTAGATTCAAATATTAAAAAAATAAGGTGGAATTCCATCTATACTTGCTGTTATCAAATCTTGAGATTGTGATTTCATAAATAAAATTAAATATTACGTTGTAAATATTATCTGTATTTTGAATTTTGTGTCAGAAGTCCTGATAACATTGATATCGTTCAGTGAAAATGTCACATGGATTTTCATGTGTTTTTAAGGCATTGGTTTGAGAATAAATGTATCTATTAAGAAACATGCTGTATGTGTCATGGTAAAGAAAAAATCACCTAGATACCACATTAAAAAGTATCTTAAAATATCTTGATAACCTTAAGAGAAAATTCATTTACAAAATCTGCATTTTCTTCATAACCTATGGTGTCCACTAATGGAAATCAGCAAAGATGCCTTTTGTGTGGTTAACATTTGAGTTTTCCAAAACAATCATATGATATATAGCTTTGTCATGTAATAGTCTGCTGAATGACACATTTTCATTAATGTCTCATATTCCTGTATTTCTCTGCAAAAAAATATGTTCCTGAAATTTTTTTCGAGTCCATTTTGTTACGAATGTAAAATAGTCAGTGCACGATAATCTAGAGCACTTTGGAAAAAAATCTATTTCTTGTTGTTATTTATTTGTTGTTTCTTTACAACCGTACATTCCTAAATATGCACGAATCAGTGCTAAAATCAGAATATAATGGGATAGCTATGGAAAATGCTGTGGTGACTCTGGAACTGTGTTTGCTTGACATCACTTTTAATTGATTATACAATTTCAATCTCAACTACATAACAAGAGATCCCAGAGGGATCTTGGCACCCAACATCGAATGTTCTTCATTTGATCTATGACAAACTGTTCTTTTCTCTTATTTTGTGGCTCAACAATAAATTTGAACTAAAATCTAAATATATGTACAGTGCTTTCTCACAAGATTATATCAATACCAAATATAAATTGCTATAATTGAAGATAGCTTAACATACCTGTCAACCTCTAAAATTGAAAATGTTGGTCATGACCTGTATTGAATAAAATAACAAAAATCCAATGGCCTCATAGCTCGATGGCAAAAGAAACAAGAAACATTTCTAAATTTATCCTCAACAAAGCTGTTTATTCCATTTTGAGTGAAAAAATTTGAATTAACATTAAAATACAGAATATATCCAGATTATATAGAATAACCCTTGCTAAAACCTCAGTTTTGGACTTTTGGCATTGAATATTTGCCCAATTGTGGAAGGTTATATGGGTTATGCCCTGATTTGGATCCTGGTTAAAAGTCTAAAATCCAAAACGGCTGCCTGGCAGCCATTTTGTGATCCGACCCACCTGAAAATGTACACTGCAAAACAAGACTTAAAGGAAAACCTATATATCAAATTTTATAAAGATCCCTTCAGTGAGAAATAGCAATAACAAGAATTGTTTAAGGACGGACGAAGGAGAACGGACAGAGAGTGATAAGAAAAGCCCACCATCTGTTGATAGTGGGCTAAAAACAAGACCTCAAGGAGAATCTATATGTCAAATCTCATAAACATCCCATCAGTACTTTCTGAGAAATAGCGTTAACAAACTTTAATTGTAAAAATCGAAGATGGCTGCCTGGCAGCCATTTTATAATTCGATCCACCTGAAAATGTACACTGCACAACTAGACCTCAAGGAGAACCTATATGTCAAATTTCATAATGATCCGTTCAGTATTTTCTGAGAAATAGCAATAAAAAACTTTAATTGTCAAAATCCAAGACGGCCACCTGGCAGCCATTTTGTGATCCGATCCGCCTTAAAAGGTAAATTCACAACTAGACCTCAAGGGGAACCTATATGTCAAATTTTATAAAGATACCTTCAGTACTTTCTGAGAAATAGTGATAACAAACTTCAATTGCCAAAATTCAAGATGGTTGTATGGCAGCCATTTTGTAATCTGACCCGCCTGAAAATGTACACAGCACAGCTAGTACTCAAGGGGAACCTATATATCAAATTTCATAAAGATCAAATCTATACTTTCTGAGAAATAGCGATAACAAACTTTAATTGTCAAAATCCAAGTTGGCAGCCTGGCAGCCATTTTGTAATTCGATCCACCTGAAAATGTACACTGCACAACTATACTTCAAGGGGTACCTATATGCCATATTTCATAAAAATCCCTTCAGTACTTTCTGAGAAATAGCGATAACAAAATTTAATTGTCAAAATCCAAGATGGCTGCCTGGCAGCCATTTTGTTATCTGATACGCCTGAAAATGTACACTGCACAACTAAATCTCAAGGGGAACCTATATGTCAAATTTCATAAAGATACCTTCTGTACTTTCTGAGAAATAGGGAAAACAAACTTTAATTGTCAAAATACAAGATGGCTACCTGGCAGCCATTTTGTAAACTGACCTGCTTGAAAATGTACACTGCAAAACTAGACCTCAAGGAAAACCTATATGTCAAATATCATAAAGATCCCTTCAGTACTTTCTGAGAAATAGTGATAACAAGAATTGTTTATGGACGGATGATGGACCATGGACAGAGAGTGAAAAGAAAAGCCCACCATCTGGTGGGCTAAAAACTAACCTGTGCATAGAGGGCTCTGGCATCACCATAGTTGGGGAACATCTCTACATTGTGTTTATAGGATTCAAGCACACTCTGAGGTAATGGAAGGTTCATCTGTGCCATCTGCATTGCAGACCTTTTGTGCTCTGAAAACATGTTTTGTAAGAAAATACAGGTAAACTATTAAATGTTTACAGAAAATATTTTTCATCTTACAGCAAAGATAAAGAAATGCTGAAATTAATACAAGATTTTGATTTAATAAGTATATGCTTGAAATTCACAAAATCCACATTTACTCAAAATTAGATTTGCATCTGACAGATAGATGTGACTCTTGTTGCTATGATGAATAAGTAACACATGAAAATAAGTATTGAATAAAATTTTACAGTAAATGAAAAGTATCTATTTAAACCACTATTCTAATTCTTTTCTTGTTTGTTTATTGTTGTGTAACGTCCCACTCAAGAATCTTTCACTCATATGGAGACGTCACCAAATTCCGGTGAAAGGCTTCAAATTTTGGCCTGTGCTTGGCACTTACCGCCATTGAGCAGTGAGGGTTCTTTAATGTGCCAACACCTACTGCGACACGGGGCCTCAGTTTTTACTGTCTCATCCGAAGGACAGGAAACCAACCTGCCGCCGGATGGACTCAAACTCATGACCTCACGATCAAGAGTGCTACCAACTGAGCCAGGCCGGCTCTTCTAATGTTTGCAAAATAGATGAAATTAAATTGAATTAGAGTAAGAAAAGGCCCCAGGATCCTTATGAAGTTGTCTGACTAATTGTCAATTATGCAATAATGCAGATGTAAAAATGTTTAAAAGATGATGAAAAACTTATATTTTTTGTTGATTTAGGTGATTTTAACCTTGACCTTTGATCAATAATTTGTAAGAACCTTTTTAATACATATTTGTATGCAAAATGTCAGTTAGGTTTGAGTTACTAAGTCATATGTTTAACACCATACACTATGTCACTTGACGCACTTCCTCATGGCTCAATCATAAGCTTGATTTGATTTGATTTGAATTGATTTTTTGTTTTACGCCATACTCAAAAATCTTTCAGTCATGTGATGGCGTCCAGTTTTTATTGGTGGTGGAGAAACCCCGCTTACCTGGGTAAAGACCACCGACCTTCCGCAAGAAAACTGGCAAACTTTCCCACTTAATTCGAAATGACCCTAGCGGGAATCGAACCAGAGGTGAGAGGCCTTGTGTTTTAAAGCGCAATGCTCTAACCACTCGGCCATGGAGGCCCCCCTCAATCATAAGCAGATTTTATTTTCATTTGCAATTTGTAGATTGACCTTACAATCAAGCATACAAAATTTATAAAAATTTATTCACGAGAAAAATATTTATCCAAAAATATGTACCAAATTTTGTAAATAAAATAATGCCAGTTGTTATATTCCGCCGATCTGCGATTGCTCTTTTAACACCCAATTGCATTGACTGTAAAAGTGTGTCAACCAGAAAAAACTGATACTACAGCATCATGGTATTTGTTTATCTTAACATGAAGGGTGAAAAATAAAGGTTAAAAATTGTTTGTAAAATTGAGAAATTGAGCAAGAATCATGTTTTTTTTTTTAAATTCAAAATTCAAATTTATCTTCTATCAGCCAAAGGAATTGAGAAAAGTCCATTTTGAAATTACAGTTTTTTCATTGAAGTACTGAGTGTGCAGTCTCAACGTGATAGTTGTCTCTGATTGGTCTGTACAATTTGTACAGATATGATGAGACCAGTCAACATGTTGTCTTCAAGCCCTCAAAAAAAAAAAAAAATGATAGTGGATAGAGGGCACTGCAATTATTCGAGTTAAATGTTTTGGCACTTTTTGGGCCCTTAGGGACCCCATTTGCCCATGACCTTGACCTTTAATCCCATTTCTTTGAATTTAATTACAATGATCCTAAGATCATTCCTAACAGCTTACTCATATATCTTTGTACAGAAAATTCAATCAGTTTTCAACCAATAAGCCATTTATATAAAACTGTTATGTTATTGGAAATTGAAGTGCCCCTTGTGGTTTGTTCATTGACAGATTTCGTTTTAATTTACAAACTTCCTAGATAAGAAAGTCATCTGATCATTGTTTCATGAGTATAAGGTTTTTAAAGATGTATGTGTTACTGTTCTTTTTAGCCCCTTTTGGGACATCTATGGGTCCTTACCCCTTTTCAATTGCAAACTATATGTAACTTCAAAAGGGGATATTTCCTGCCCAACTTGGTTCAAATTAGCTTACAAGTTCTTGAGAAGAGGTGTAAATGTGTATTAACAAATGACCCATGACAACAAAGAAAAAACAATCACTACTATACATTTGTGACCAATTTTGGTATAAACCAGTTCAGTTATTACCAGGGATTTTCTTAGGAGGCTGAAATAAGGTCCCATTCCCAATTAAAAATGCATTGTCCTCATAAGCAGTTGACATTTCCCAAGTGAAGTCAGATGACAATTGCTCATGGGTATGTACATTTCTATCAAAAATCGTTTCAAATAATCATGTAATTTCAAGTAAACTTTCAGTCCTATGATAAACTATAAGCGGCTGATGACCAACTTGGTTGACAATCAGGTTCAGTGATAAAAGAAAAATGAAAGGTAATAACCAGAAAACCATTTCAACTAGATGTGTTTGTGAAACACATTGCCCCAGGTCCCAACAAATTTTAGAGATCTAGAAGTCAATGTCCTACATTTTGACCCCACCCCACCCACAGGGGCATGTGATGCCAGTGAAGTGTGATAGAACCTACAGCGATTTCCCTCAACTTCCTAGGAAACAAGAACTGGAAATTGCAACATTAACTGTTTCAGTTACCTCCCTTTGCGATATCACTAAACACAATATACAAGTGACCAAGAAATTGAGTAATCGCTGGTTATGTAAGGAATATGGTTACCATGGGTGTATAAATAAAGGAAATACATATGTGGAATCTCATTAAGGCAGGTTATGTATAGCGATTAGTTGAAAAATGGAGAAGAACTTATTTATAATGAATTTCACGCGCCATTAAATAACCCAGCACCTAAAGCATGGGATATGTTCAGAGAAATAACCCAGCACCTAAAGCATGGGATACATTTAGAGAAATAACCCAGCACCTAAAGCATGGGATACATTTAGAGAAATAGCCCAGCACCTAAAGCATATGATACGTTTAGAGAAATAACCCAGCACCTAAAGCATGGGATACGTTTAGAGAAATAACCCAGCACCTAAATCATGGGATTCATTTAGAGAAATAACCCAGCACCTAAAGCATGGGATACGTTTAGAGAAATGACCCAGCACCTAAAGCATGGGATACATTTAGAGAAATAGCATGGGATACATTTACAGAAATAACCCAGCACCTAAAGCATGGGATACATTTACAGAAATAACCCAGCACCTAAAGCATGGGATACATTTACAGAAATAACCCAGCACCTAAAGCATGAGATACGTTTAGAGAAATAACCCAGCACCTAAAGCATGAGATACGTTTAGAGAAATAACCCAGCACCTAAAGCATGAGATACGTTTAGAGAAATAACCCAGCACCTAAAGCATGGGATATGTTTAGAGAAATAACCCAGCACCTAAAGCATGGGATACATTTAGAGAAATAGCATGGGATACATTTAGAGAAATAACCCAGCACCTAAAGCATGAGATACGTTTAGAGAAATAACCCAGCACCTAAAGCATGAGATACGTTTAGAGAAATAACCCAGCACCTAAAGCATGGGATACGTTTAAGAGAAATAACCCAGCACCTAAAGCATGGGATATGTTTAGAGAAATAACCCAGCACCTAAAGCATGGGATACATTTAGAGAAATAGCATGGGATACATTTACAGAAATAACCCAGCACCTAAAGCATGAGATACGTTTAGAGAAATAACCCAGCACCTAAAGCATGAGATACGTTTAGAGAAATAACCCAGCACCTAAAGCATGGGATATGTTTAGAGAAATAACCCAGCACCTAAAGCATGGGATACATTTAGAGAAATAGCATGGGATACATTTACAGAAATAAAACCAGCAGCACCTAAAGCATGAGATACGTTTAGAGAAATAACCCAGCACCTAAAGCATGAGATACGTTTAGAGAAATAACCCAGCACCTAAAGCATGGGATACGTTTAGAAAATAACCCAGCACCTAAAGCATGGGATATGTTTAGAGAAATAACCCAGCACCTAAAGCATGGGATACGTTTAGAGAAATAACCCAGCACCTAAAGCATGGGATACGTTTAGAGAAATAACCCAGCACCTAAAGCATGGGATATGCTTAGAATCATGGTGGTCTCTCAAGACAGGTTCCACTGTATCATTGATTCAAGGAAATAAATTCAGATTCTTGATTATTTCTATGGCAAAGGATGGCTAGTGGTGAATGGGTTAACCGGGAAAATGCAATAAATAGAATATTTACCAGTTATTTGATGAATAACAATTTTATAACATGGATTGACAATAGATTCAAAGTCACTTGATAACCTAATTGATCTTTCATATCAAGCAATGCTTTTAGCATTAAAGGACTCATAATCCTATAGAGACAAGATATTCAAACATGTACATACATCAGAGTGTGTTTAATACCAGCAATCTTTTCTTTGCATTTTGTTATTTTCTGTCTGTTTATTTTCATTTTTTTTTCTATTCTAGGATTTTGTTCAAAATTTCACAATCATGGATATTTACTGTCCCTTCACATGTATACATCATAAAATTAATGTTCAAAGAAAATACTTACCGACAAATGACTTTTGTACATGTGATGCTGCAAATGAAGGACTTTTAGAAATAGCATTATCAAGATCCTTCAGGGCATCATCTAAACGTTCCAATTGTATGTTGTGCTACAAAGACATGGATTAAAATCTAATTGTATGTTGTGCTACAAAGACATGGATTAAAATCTAATCGTATGTTGTGCTAACAAAGACAAGGATTAAAATCTAATCATATGTTGTGCTACAGAGACATGGATTAAAATCTAATCGTATGTTGTGCTAACAAAGACAAGGATTAAAATCTAATCATATGTTGTGCTACAGAGACATGGATTAAAATCTAATCGTATGTTGTGCTAACAAAGACAAGGATTAAAATCTTATCAAATGTTGTGCTACAAAGACATGGATTAAAATCTAACTGTATGTTGTGCTACAAAGACATGGATTAAAATCTAACTGTTGTGCTACAAAGACAAGGATTAAAATCTAATTGTATGTTGTGCTACAAAGACATAGATTAAAATCTAACTGTTGTGCTACAAAGACAAGGATTAAAATCTAATCGTATGTTATGCTACAAAGACATGAATTAAAATCTAACTATGTTTTTCTACAAAGACATGGATTAAAATCTAATCATATGTTGTGCCACAAAGACATGGATTAAAATCTAATCATATGTTGTGCTACAAAGACATGGATTAAAATCTAATCGTATGTTGTGCTAACAAAGACAAGGATTAAAATCTAATCATATGTTGTGCTACAGAGACATGGATTAAAATCTAATCGTATGTTGTGCTAACAAAGACAAGGATTAAAATCTAATCATATGTTGTGCTACAGAGACATGGATTAAAATCTAATCATATGTTGTGCTACAAAGACATGGATTAAAATCTAATTGTATGTTGTGCTACAAAGACATGGATTAAAATCTAATTGTATGTTGTGCTACAAAGACATGAATTAAAATCTAGCTATGTTTTTCTACAAAGACATGGATTAAAATCTAATCATATGTTGTGCTACAAAGACATGGATTAAAATCTAATCGTATGTTGTGCTAACAAAGACAAGGATTAAAATCTAATCATATGTTGTGCTACAGAGACATGGATTAAAATCTAATCATATGTTGTGCTACAAAGACATGGATTAAAATCTAATCGTTGTTGTGCTAACAAAGACAAGGATTAAAATCTAATCATATGTTGTGCTACAAAGACATGGATTAAAACTAATTATATGTTGTGCTACAAAGATATGGATTAAATCTTATTTTTCTTCATGCTGAACTTGATTTTGACTCATATGCACTTTATCACAAATATGGCGCTAAAGGTATGACACATCTGCAGTACCGTCTGTGCATAGCACATGCTCTTATCGATTCAGCCACTGATGCACCTCAAACAGCGTTATTATCAGCTGAAGCATGTGAGCTTTTGGGACTACTGACTGCAAATATTGTGCATAATGTAGAGGATACTACATCCTCAAGTCCGATCACAAAGTCTGATATTTTGAATCAATATGATGATGTTTTTGAAGGTCTACTTGAAAATGACTTTCCCACAACCCAACTTGACTTTCCCTGACTTATTTTGAACATGAAGTTTCCCATAATTGCTCTTTGAATTTATATATTGTGTTATAACTTGTGATGATTAAAAGTCATAGGAAACAAATTTCATATAATCCTTTTAAAATGAAAAATATAAAGGAAATGCATGTCAAAAAACTTGCACTTCTTTAAAAAAATTATCTAAAGTAAAGTGTTGTTTAATGTTTGCCTTCCATGACTGTGATTGTCACACCACAACTGAACACCCATTTACAAGAATTCAAATGGAAAAAGCCAAGGTTTTTGTGTACATACTTTATATTTGTGTCTGTGTTGTGTATCGTGTATGGATTGTGTATTACATCTACCGATCATAAAATAATGTAAGCTGATGCTTGTCATTTCTGAAGGTCAAGGCCACTACTGATATGCCCTGACCAACCAATGTCAAGGCTGTACGATGCTTTGTTGGAATGGTGACTTACCTGTCTAAATTCTTACCGCATCTCTCAGACACCTAAAGGAGTGCTACAGTTCTGTTAAGAACCGAACTGTTGACGTCAAACAGATTGGGTCAGTTCCTATATTCCTGATTTCAGTTTGGTTTGGTTAAAAAATTGTTAAACAATAAGGTCCTTCTAATGACCCAAACGGCATGACATTTACTTGAAGCGGACACCAATACTTATAGTACAAAAAACGTAATATTCTTTATAAGAATATAAAATAATCTATAAATAATAAATACAGATATAATTTGAATGTAGATGTGATAATATATTCAGCCTCTCAATAACTTGCAGCTATTTCATAATATTGTGTCTGTTAGGTGTTAAGTGCTATCAGTATAAATTGCAAATGTCAGCTAATATGTAGCTATTCTGTTGTGTTGTTAAATAGTCATTATATCTCACTCACTAGGATCACTTCATTCGATTTACTTTTGTGTGGGATTATTTCCAACTGAAACCAGATACCGATGACAAATATGGCAATGAATAATCAACAGTGAGTAGGCAAGTCTTTCAAATAATAAACATGACAATTTGACATGCAGCGTTCACTGTGTAGTGTCTACACACCTACGGAGTTACTCTACTGCAGAAAGGCCAAGTTTTTGACAGTTGATCCGTTAACCTCAGCCTCTGGTATTCTTTACACTCTCTTAATTATTTTTTTTTCCAAAGAAGTAAGGATTAAACAAGATGTCAGAGTTAAATTTGTGAATTATACATAGCAATACAGCATATTTCTCTAACAATGTAAATGGAGAGAATATTTTGAATTCCGTTTCACTGATCAGTAGCTTTTAGAAATGCTACTCTGCCATGAACAGATTTATCTTGAAGATATATAATTTCACAATATAGTGTAAGGTAGGCTAGTGGTGTGAACTAGAACCCACATTCTGCTGTGCTGTACCATAGGGTCTCATATTTGGGTTAAAAATATATGCCTTTCGACTGACATTCGTTCTAAAATGTGTTTATACGTCCAAGAGTCAGTTGTTAGATGAACTGAGCCGAAAAAACCAAGAACCGGAACAGAAAAGAACAAACCTAACCGAACAAAATCCTGAACTGTCCCACCCCTACAGACCTGTGAATCTCTCAGACGTCTTACAGATAAAGATGCTAAGTGGTCATGGTGACCACAACAAGAAGAGTCCTTCAATAAGGTCAAACAACTGGTTAGTACACAGCTATTGCTGAAGTATTATGACCTTAGTGAAGAAATAACAATTCAGTGTGACGCAAGCGAAGTAGGCCTTGGAGTAACAGTAATGCAAAAAGGAGGTCCTGTTGCTTATGTGTCGCGTGCGTTATCGCACAAAAAACGCCCAAATTGAAAAAGAACGCTTAGCAATCATGTACGGGTGTGAAATATTTGACCAATATATTTTTGGTCATAATGTTAATAAGAAGTCGGATCACAAACCTTTGGAAGTATAGAGATAGATATACTACCTGACAACAGCTTCAACTGTAGTTAGTTGTCTACAACAGCATTTTGCCCAACACAGGATTCCGGAAACAGTAATATCAGATAACCGCCCATAGTTCTGTTGTGCTGAATTCAACAAATTCGCAAATGATTGAGAATTCGAACACATAATGAGTTTGCCGTATCACAGTCAGGGAAACGGTAAAGCTAAATTGGCAGTAAAAATTACTAAAACCATGCTTAAAAAAGCTAAGCGTAGTGTAGCAACAGAAACATTTGGCAATGTTTGTTAGACTGGAGAAACATACCAACCGCCAACATGAACTCAAGTCCAGTACAGTGACTTACATCTCGTAGGACAAGACATTCGATGCCTACAGGGAATGCATTACTGAGACCTAAAATTGTGGAAAATGTACCACAAATGATCAAGGAAAAACGTCTTAACTCAAAACCACAGTTTGATAAAAATTCCAAGGAATTGTCTAAACTTCTCCCAGGACAAAATATTCGTAAGAAAGCACTACCGAGTGAAAAGTGGAGTTTTGGCAACGTTGTTGCAGAAGCAGAAACACGTTCTTATCTTGTCAACATAGATGGACGACAGTATCCCCCAAATCGACATGATTTGCATTCAACAAAGGAACAAAAGGATGAAAACGTGAAATTTGATTCTGACCTACAGCCTGTAGATGATCTGTTTGTTCAACCTTTACCAGTGTCTAAAAAGTTGTGTGTATCGAAATCATCAGTGAAAAAGTGTGATTTGTCACACTCAAGTGATAATGTTCCTGTTGTGCAAAACAATGATGATAGTGCCAAAAGTCTAGAAATACAACTAGAACGTACACCATCCACTAACCCTCAAGCTTCAAGGATTAAATAGTACCACAAAAGTGAATTTTTGTGTTTTATTGGGTTTTTTTTTAATTTTCTGTCAGTGATAGCATAAACTTACAAGTTAACAGTTAACAAAGACAGAACTCTGATTCTTGTGATACAGTTAAATTGATCCCTGTAAGATCTTATTGTGCATTACGTCACAATATTGTTGTACAACGTAGACAGTGTCTGTATATAGCACATGTTGATGAGTTCAGAAATAAAGAATTAAAACACGGCTGATCATTTCTGGCCAATTTGTTTTGACGTGTTTTGTTTCGTTTGCCAAAACTTCGAAAATCATTAAAAATCAACATTTCAGGAGCAATAACTCAAAATTGGATCATCCCACTCATCCCACTTTTCAGGGTAGATAGGTCTTGTCTTACCAATCATTTCTGGCAAATTAGTTTTGACACATTTTGTTTCGTTTTTTTGAGCTATTATCCAAAAACTGCAGTATTACCCTTATGTTCTATTTATAGCTATGGCAGCCATGTTGGATGGTCAACAACCATATCGGATACAATTTTGAGTCTGGACACCCCAAGGGTGTGTTGCCAAGTTTGGTTCCATATGGCACAAGTGAAATTGTTGAAGACAAAAATTAATTCAATAAAGATTATTCTTGTTTAAACACAAAATAGTATCTTTAAATGTTAAACTTCATTCTTGGACAAATCATTTTTGCATTTGGACAAGTGGAAATTTTCAATATTGTTGACCCCCTGCATTTCCAGAGAGCTTTGTTGTCTTCTGACAACTCTTGTATTCCTCACCGCATACACTCCTATGTATGGTGATAACTAGGGTTGATTACTCTAATCAAGTAATTTTGGCCTTTCAGTCAGGTGAGCTAAAAAGGGGAATTAATTCCCATAAGGGTCGACTCAGCAATTTTATCCCTATAGACTTTTTTTGTAGATCGTTGCATGCTGAACATGTTTACTTCTTTCACTTTCTCTCCATCGATTATACTTTTCAAGATAATAATCCACATAAAATGGGAAATAACTCCCATAAGGGGCAATCTGACAATTTTGGCCTGTTTGACTTTTTGCAGATCTTTGCATGCTGAACATTTTTATTCCTTTCACTTTCTGTCTATCTATTATATTTTCCAAGAAAATAGGTCAAAATTGTCCAAAACATGACAAATTTACTAAAAAGAGGAAATAACTCCATAAGGGTCAACTCAGAAATTTGAGCACTATTAACTTTTTTGTAGATGTTTGCGTGCTGGATTTTTTTTCACTTTCATCCGTTTGGATTGGTTTTTTAATGAAAATGTCAAAAATTACAATAACATCCAGAAAACCATCTTCCCTACAATTATATGAGATGTAATTGATAACATAAGAGGTCTGATGTCAGTGAGTCTTCATATAACAATGTCAACATGTGGTGAAGTATTCTGAGGTTTAAATGTAATTAAAGGATTATCAGGAATTAATTACTGTACTTGGATGTTAATTGCAGAATTATACGAGATAGTATGAATTAAAGGTATGCTTCATTAGGTGTGACAAGTAACTACAGGCACATGTTTCTATATTCTGTCAAGGAATTCTTACACAATCAATTATTCTTGAACCATTGACAGAAACAAGTACATTTGAATTAAAAAGTAATAATGGAAAATCTGCAAGAGAACTGCAATCATTCTCTTTTTTGTTAAATCCTGGACAAGGATTTAAATCAAACTGAATGTTGTGCAACAAAAACATGATTTTTTTATTTCAAGAGTTTGAAGTTTCTAGATTTCCAAGAATCATCACTAAGACCAATGTAGGTCCTTAACATTAAATAAGTCAAAGTGATTCTCACACATTTTCTAAACATAAGCAAATCCTTCACTAATCCATACCCTTTTATTTTAATCATGTATTTGAATTGCCAACATACAAAAAAGACAATATAATGATACAACAGGACCTGATCTTTAACTTTACTTACATGTCCTCTATGGTGGTATATATCTGCATTCTCAGGGTCCATCCTAACAGCTGTTGCTAAATCTCCAAGTCCCTCTGTTTGTCTTTCTTGTTGTATATGAAGACTGCCCCTTTTGATGAGGGCATTTACTTTCAACTGCATCAATGCAAAAATGATAGATTAGCAAGAAAGGTAACTAACAATAACAAGTTTCTATAAAGATAACTGTCCTTAAAAGTCTACAAAACTTAAAATGTGATATACAAATTAAAAAAATACAAGAATCTTTTTAAAATGTAAAACTTGCCAGTTTCAAATTTTTGGAGCCTGATTAAAAGTAAAAGAATTTTATTAAGTTTATCAATTTAATAGATTGAATTATAAGAATTGAAATTAAAATTTGGACAAAAACTGGAAAGCAAGATTTTGGGAAGCAAATCCATAATTAGTATTTTGAAACTAAAGTCCAAGAGAATTACTGAAGTTTCATATTAGTAAACACCTCTTAGAGATTAAAGCCAATCAACAGCAGCACAATACCCTAGGTCACACCAAGGACAAAAATAATACAATTGTTCTTACCCTTTTGTTGACCGTTTCTTGTGCTAAAATATAGTTGAAGTCTGCCAATGCCTCTTCTATCTGACTACTTAGAAAGTAAAATGTTCCTCTCAATAGAGTGGCTTCTAATCTGTAATTTGTGTTGTCTGCATTGACTTCTTCAGTACACAAATGGATAATGTCGGCATATTCCTCAGAATTTAATTGTTGGAGTGCCATGTGGTAGAAACTGAAAAAATGTTAAATATATAATGTTAAGAATTTAACAAGAAACTAATTACTGATTCTTCACAATGATATAAGATGAAACAGCTGTAATTATAAGGCCTCCAAACACTAATGTATGAGATGAAAGAACTGTACCAGGCCTCCACACACTAACATATAAGACGAAATAACTGTACCAGGCCTCCACACACTAATGCATATGATCAAATAACTGTAGAAGGCCTCCAAACACTAATGTATAAGATGAAATAACTGTCCCGGGCCTCCACACACTAATGTATAAGATGGAATAATTATACCAGGCCTCCACACACTAATGTATAAAATAAAATAACTGTACCAGGTGGCCACGCACTAATGTATAAGATCAAATAACTGTACCAGGCCTCCATGGGGCCTCCGTGGCCCGAGTGGTTTGAGCATTGCACTCTAAATCACAAGGTCTTTCACCTCTGGTTAGAATCCCACTAGGGTCATTTCAAATGAAGTGGGCAAGTTTGGCAGTTTTCTTGTGGAAGGTTGGTTGTCTTTACCCGGGTAACCAGGGTTTCTCCTCAACCAATAAAATCTGGATGCCATCAAATGACTGAAAGATTGTTGAGTATGGTGTAAAACAAAAAATCAAATAAAATCAAAATCAAACCAGGCCTCCACACACTAATGTATAAAATGAAATAACTGTACTAGGCTGCCACACATTATTGTATAAGATGAAACAAGTGTACCGCCTAGGCCCCCGGAAGCTCTGAAAGGAAAGATGCTCTGAGATTGATTCTGGCATACTTTCTGGTGTTTGACTACAATAAAGGACTTAGACAATAATGACTGTTTTGTGCTTTTTTTCAATATAAACTTCATATTTATATGAAGTAAGGTAAAAACCAACCACTTTGTAATATATATTGAAGGCTTATTCTGTTTAGGAAAAAGGCGTACATATAAAATGATTTGATCATTGCACACAAGTCAAAATACATAATCACTGCCCCTTTACATCAAATTTACGGACATAATCTGACATGTCATGAAGATACCCATGCCGTCCTTTTCCTCCAGCAACTTGTTCTTAATCTCTGGCCTTGATCAATCATTTTGATAACAGAGGATCGATCTAAAACACTCATGTTAGATTTTCAAATTTCGCTCTGTCACCATGCATGCCATGTGCTTTAAACTGTCAACATCTCTTTAGCAATGAGTCAAAGCAACATTGATGCTGATTAGTCAATTTGGTTACAATCAACGAATGAAAAAACAGATAGCAAAAAATGAACCGGTCTGCTTAATTACTGAAAAGAACTACAGAAATTGGGTTATACTAAATAATGGAATAGTAATCAAACTCCAGATTTTGGTTATACTAGATAACGGAATAGTAATCAAATCCGGAATGCATGGGGATGGGAATTAAAAATCCGGAAAACTAGCATCTCTAACTAGGCCTCCACACACTAATGTATTAGATATAATAACCATACCAGGCTGCCACACACTAATGTATAAGATGAAATAACTGTACCAGGCCGCCACACTCTAATGTATAAAATGAAATAACTGTACCAGGCCTCCAAACACTAATGTATAAAATGAAATAACTGTACCACTCTGCCACACACTAATGTATAAGATGAAATAACTGTACCAGGCCGCCACACTCTAATGTATAAAATGAAATAACTGTACCAGGCCTCCAAACACTAATGTATAAAATGAAATAACTGTACCACTCTGCCACACACTAATGTATAAGATGAAATAACTGTACCAGACCTCCACACACTAATGTATAAATGAATTAACTGCATCAGGCTGCCACACACTAATGTATAAGATGAATTAACTGCATCAGGCTGCCACACACTAATGTATAAGATGAATTAACTGCATCAGGCTGCCACACACTAATGTATAAAATGAAATAACTGTACCAGACCTCCACACACTAATGTATAAAATGAAATAACTGTACCAGACCTCCACACACTAATGTATAAGATGAAATAACTGTACCAGGCCTCCACACACTAATGTATAAAATGCCTCCACACAAAATGTATAAACTGTAACCAGACCTCCACACACTAATGTATAAGATGAAATAACTGTACCAGGCCTCCACACACTAATGTATAAAATGAAATAACTGTACCAGACCTCCACACACTAATGTATAAGATGAAATAACTGTACCAGGCCTCCACACACTAATGTATAAAATGAAATAACTGTACCAGACCTCCACACACTAATGTATAAGATGAAATAACTGTACCAGGCCTCCACACACTAATGTACAAGATGAAATAAATGTCCCGGGCCTCCACACAATAATGTATAAGATGAAATAACTGTCTGGGCCTCCACACATTAATGTATTATACCAGGCCTCCACAAACTAATGTATCAGATGAATCTCCTGTAACTAAAGCTGGAAGTGAAATATAAATATCAGTTGCCGAAAACACCACAGCTGAATTGGGTCAGTGTCAGATATCAAACACACACTTTTTTTATTCTATACTTGTTTGGTGATGTTGAACCTATTGTTTTTTGTTGAAATGACATCAAACATCCTAATGCATCTTTCATATTTGTTAAATATTCTTGGGCAAAGTAGTGACGCCCATATTGTTTTCAATACATTAAAATTGCAGTATAAATTCAGGGTTTTCCATAAGATGTTATTTTAGCGAGTCCCATGGACCAACAAGAACAAAATTCCTGTGTCCTTCATTAACTTTGTGAGTCCCCAGGTCAATGAAAATCAAGAAAATACATGAACGCAATTCACACATTTTCAGTCTCAGGTTGAAAAAAAAATTACCATTATCGGCCGTGTATAATCCGCACTCTTTTCACTCTAAAATTTGTCTCAGGCAGGGGGTGCGGATAATACAGTACTACAGAATCTGAGGACATTTTTTCCACAGGAACTGCAGCATGAGATTCGATGTGGGTGGTAAGCCTGACAAAGTTTTTTGTAATAACGATGTATGAGTCAATGTATATCATCATTATTCCATTGTAAATATCATCATTGCTTATGTATGTGTGTATTTTATGTCTACGGCAACGGTGAATAAATCAATAAATGAATCTTGTTGTTTTTAATTTTTGTGTGTTTCAGTTTACAAATAGGCTAGACTACATAGGCACTTGTGTAATGCAATACTTGATTGAGGGTGTTGTGATCGGTGAATTGCATAACGCAAGTGCCTGTGCAAGGCTAGCCTAGTTGCGATGGTGAGGAAACAGAATAGTACGGTACTTGTTGCTTATCTTCATCATGAAGTTTTGTTATTTATGAAAAATAGAACAATCTCAACAAGAATTCTAATAATTATTTCACACTGGTGAACGACGAAGCGAACAGTCATGTTGTAACTGTAAATGAGGGGGCTAAATGGAAGAGCAAATATGTAGTATCTTGTAGTTTCGTATTTTCCCATTTATATCATATTATGTAGTTTTGTGTTGTTTGTTTTGAGACAATGACTATACATTAATAAAGAAATCAATGTTTTCTGGGTGTTATGTTCTGTGGATTAATGTTATTTTACACATTTCGTACAAAAGGTATATACCGGTAACTCTCTTACTACAGTACATCTACAGTGTAGTACTAAGTTATGGAACATGCCAATTATACGAGTAAGTACGATGATTTAAAACATGATAAAAGGTGTAAAATAACACAACGCCACACCAAGGTAATTAATGTTGGTCGTATACGTCTCCATTCATAATCAATGATGCGTGTAACAGACAACAGTATACATGGATCTGTATATACATCCCTTTGTTTCAATAATTATGCTATACATGCGTATTCTGGATATATAGATCGCTTGTGTACAAGTGCTCGTCGCTAATTAAAATTGTTACAAACTTTTATGTCGCTGATTTCCGCAAATATAATATCTATTTCAAACGTTGTTCTAATACATACTATTAATTAAATATATAGGCTACCATGCCAGCAAAAGCAAATGATTGTACTGTAATTAACTGAATTTAATTTTACAAAGACTTCGATTGATGTTTTGATATTTCTTTTGTTAATTATTTCAAATCATCTTTTAAGACTACAAATCAGTGGCAGATTGAGCCATTTTTTCAAGAAAGGTTGAGCCGGCCTGGCTCAGTTGGTAGCGCACTTGACTCTTGATCGTGAGGTCTTGACTTCGAGTCCAGCCAGCAGCAGGTTGGTTTCTTGTCCTTCGGATAAGACAGTAAAACTTGAGGTCCCGTGTCACAGTAGGTGTCGGCACGTTAAAGAACCCTCACTGCTATAGCAGGTCATAGGTTGTAGTACCATCTATAAGGATGATCACAGAGACTGCACATGTGAAATACCAAATTATATTCCTATATTTCAGGTTATTGTCGAGGTATATGTTTTAAAAATTAGGTCAAATGACAATATATAGGTTATGAGATCGAAGGTCTGATCATATGGATGTATGAAAATCCAACCACAGATATACAACTTCAGAATAATTTGACTATATTTGTGAATACACTCTAAAGTCAAAAATTTTTTTTGTCTCTTTGCATTTATCAAGTGAAAGACATCCAGCTTTGATACCATGTAGTTTATATAGAAAATGTCTTCTTTCACTTGATAAAGGCCAAGGGGCTGAAAATTTGTGAATTTTGATTTGCATATTGATACTTCTCTTTGGAGGACACTGAATTTTATTGGATATATTTGTGAAGTTTTGTTGAATTCTGCTGGAATCTTGGAGGAGTTGTTTGGACATGATTGTGTCTAAATGTGGACAGAAAGATGGACAAGCAGCTCCCAGTACCCCCCACCCCCTCTGTTTGCTGCAAGGGGTATAATAATTTGTACCTTTTACTCTGTGTATCAGTTTCACCATTCTGGACCTGTTGATCCTGATCTGTTGTGTTTTTCTTCATTTCTTTTGCAGCATTTAAAACTGGATCATTGATGAAAGCATAGAAGTATGTTCGAATAAAATGTTTTGATGACATTGATGGTTTCTTGTTCTGGGAAAGAAAATGATACAAAAAAAAAATCAAATTTTAAGTAATTCATTTTTATCATCTTATTGACAAGGCTCAATTTTGCTATTAAAATGGGAAAGGGCAGCTAAAAATTATACCTAGGGCAGCCTTTTGACAACTTGACTGTTTGTTTTCTAAGTACATGTACAGCATTGATACTCCAGACCCAACCAAACTGCCGAAAGTTTGTAGTCATAAAGTATGGGATAGAATACTTACTATTATGGCAAGAGAGGGATTTACTAGACCTGGAATCTTGTCCTTATTACTCCAAAAATTCTGTTTTGACTCTCAATTAAACTAAGACTGTGTCATTTTGTTGGTACAATTGAATTCAGTCAATTTATTTTCTGCTTGTCTGTCCCAATGTATTTGTTCATGTCAATTTGGGTCCGTTTTCTGGACCTGTTCACAAAGTCAAATGTAATTCACACAAATTCTGGGAACAATGTATGTTAATGTCAACCTTCCTTACCTTGTAAGCTTCCTTGGCCTTCGATTGACCTAACTTTTTAAGGATTCTATCAGCTGTGACAAGGGATTGTGGGTTCTGAAATCCTTCTAAAATACAAAGTGCTGTCACATCTAAAATAAAATAAAAACATTATATACATAAGTGTAAACAGATTTACAACTAATATTTAGTTGAAAACAGCAGTGGATCAAAACACTGAAAATCCTAAAAGGCAGGGCCTTTGTTAAATCTGAAATGGCCAATAATAATATGCAAATGCAAATAAATGTTTACAATATTGTTGGTAGGTATGTTATATAAATGCCGACTTGACAACCTTTGGAATGAAAAAAAGGAAAGCAATGCAGAGCAAATTTTTCCACCACTTTTTGTCACGCGATTAAGAACCCTTGCAAATGTTGGGTATAATCTGTTGTCACTGTGATTAGATTCATATCTTGAATACTAAAATGGTCCACACTTCATCAATTCACAAGTTGATCTTCAAGTTTCTGTTGCCATTTCTAAAGCAATAGCACCTGTTTTAGTTGTACCACGTACGTACTTTGCAGTAATCTTTGAATCTGGAAACACAGACTTGAAAAAATTGCAGATTTTTCCAGTAGCATTGAGAGGTATATTTTTCCCTATGACATGTGAGATAAAGAGACCCTAGCTCTTAAAACAGACAAATCATTACTTGAGGTACAAAGTAAATACATAGTACTATGTGACTGAAAACTGGTTGCTAATTTTTTATGTTCAACTCAGCTCCAGACATGGGCTTTAAATATTGTTTATCCCACCATGAGTAGCAGTGTAGATTACATCTCACCATTCTTACTTTTCAAAATGCAATTAAATGTTTCAATTGCAGTGTACTTCGATAAAAATTTTTGATCCCTTTTTTTTCATTTAGATGGCATGACACAACCAGTGGACTCTTCACTCACGATCCATTTCTATTGGAAGCCATTTTCAAACCAAGCAGTTAACAGGTCTTAAAAATGCTTGACATTAGGTAAAACAATAGTTCATTCCAAACATTTAAATGACTGGGTTGAGGGCGATACTAATATACACACTGAAAAGATCATAATTAAAAACGTATAGGCGGAAGGAGATGTTAAAATTGGAAGGTTTCTGTTAAAAATAGGAGGGCTGGCATGTCTGTAAATGAAATTGTTATGAAGCAGTCAGGCCTACTCAAGTGAAATTGTTATGAAGCAGTCAGGCCTACTCAAGTGAAATTGTTATGAAGCAGTAAGGCCTACTCAAGTGAAATTGTTATGAAACAGTCAGGCCTACTCAAATAATATTTAAAGGCATATAATCTTTCAAAATCACAATTTTTTATTGCTGAGAACTGATGGGTTTTAATGTAAAAAAGAGTGAAATAATATGTGTGCTGAAAAATTAACAATATTGCATGTAATTAGGGTATTTTTCAAGAATCATAAAGTAATTCTGTCAACTGAATCTAACTGATTATGATTCTGATGAATCTACCCTTAGGCTAACATCCGGATGTAATTTTTGACAATGACCTTGAATCTTACCATGGGTACTGCTTATCGCAATGTTCAATGACACACTTTACTACATAATAATACATGTAAATCCATTTTTATGAGGAAGTTTATGTATCAATTTCCAATGTCTGTGTAAATTATATAATAGTATGCTATTAAAACCCTTGTGATATAATGCGGGATCTTTGAAATGTGTGAATTAAATACAAAGAGAGTTAAGCACTTTTTAACAAAGGGTCAATCCCTGTAATTTTTGTTCATGACACAGTCTTTATGTCTTTACCATGTATACCAAATATTGTCATCCTATCTTAAAAACAAAGAGAGTTATACTATGGCAAAATATTGGAAGAAGGAGAAGAAAAAAAGAAGAGGAACATAGAACAAGTCTGCCTAATTCCCAGTAAGTCACCGGAGTGAAATAATACCAAGATTTGGCCCCTTTGAAGTCTCTGTGAAATAGCCCCTTCTCATTAACAAACACTCTATGGCTTTCCATAGGAATAGTTTTTTTGCAAAGTTTGGTTAAATCTGAACCATTGGTTCTAAAGAAAAAAAAATTTCCATATATATTTTCTATCTATTTATGTGGCCGTGACCTTGACATTTAATCCTATGAGCTTGAAACTTCGTACTATAGTCATTTTTTGAATTATAAACACTTGATTCTCACAATATTGCCACATTTTTCAGGAACATTTTTCCAGGCTATGTAAAATTCTCTTTACAACACCAAACTCATCATCAACATCTGGCAACTGTATTTTATAATAAGTCCATTTCAAAGTGTCAGTTATCTCAATATACCATTGTATGTGATAAAAAAAGGCAGCTTACTGGTCGCTATAGATCACTGGTGTAAAGCCAGGTAACAGTAGTAGGAAATAACCCAGTAGTAAACAAGATAATTACTTTTTAAAAAAATTGGTTGTCATGTTTTTTGTTTATTAAAGATATATCTATGATAATCGATAATTGACCGTATATCTTTATACAACAAGAAACCTCTAAAGACAGTATGGCTGGGTTGCAAAGTAAAATTTAATCAAACGTCAAAATGTTCGATCACTATTCACCCAAGTCTTATGTTTATAATTATAAAAATATGAAGTCTGTATATCCTTCCATTGCCAAGAACTTACTTCAACCTAAAACTTAAGCAAAAATGTGGATCTCCACCAATTACCTAAAAAATTCAAACCCATATAATCCAATTGCACTTGTCACAGGTAACCTACTGGCCAAGTATGAAGTTTGTACCTCTATTCATTGCCGACCCCCATTACAACTTTAATCAACAAACTTATTGACAAACTTATTAGTTTAAAACTATACGCTATCTCATTTGATGTGTCCATTAAAGGCTCATTTACGAGAAGATTTCAATTTCATTTGTAAACTTTGCAGATATTGACTGTATAACCATGCATACAAAGTTTGAAAGTCATCTGATCATTGTTTCACTATGGGTTCTTGTCCCTTTTTATTTTCAAATATCTTCGGTATCAGTTTTTTTTATTTAAAACTCAACTTCCACTTCCTCCATAAACTGCAAGCAACAGCAGAAAACACACAATGTGTTCTGTGACATTTTCGGCATTGAGGTAAAGATTTACATGTTGAATTGTCAATAAAATAATTATTCTAATTTCTAATTGGGTTTTAGAAATGCATTTTGAACTACAAATAGAAGGAAATGGATCATTTACGAAACTTAAGCCTTTTGAAATGACTGACATTTTTACTTGCCGTGCGGTGGTGATTTTTTTATGAAATGTAAATAAAATGGTTTCTTCGGCGATTTCTTTATGTCCACGGCAGTGTCTGAGAACCAGAAGTATTTTTTTACTTGGCCTTATCTTGGTGACCTGTGTGAAATTGAAATCTTCCCATAGGACACTAGAAGTTGTATTGTACCTGAACTTAAACTGATAAGAATTGCATAGAAGACTTTGAAGTAGCAAAAGTTTGAAAAAATGTTACAAGCACAAACACACAGATAAGTGTGATTTGACACTATCTTTACAACATGAGGTCTAAGCGGCCTCAAGGCGCTCACTCCGCAAATACAGTCAACTATATATTCTAATTTTTTAGGTACCAGTTATTTTAAAATGTCTAAAAGTTAAGAAGAGACAACACTTGAAGGACAGCATATGATGACAGATGACAGCAGTAAATCACCAAATGACGCAAAAAGAAACAAATCTTAAGAAATTCTGTGAACAATCATCTTTTAAGAAAAATAACTCTTACAGCAGATATCCCAGTTTTGAAATATCATGACCTTTTAGATTTTTTTCTGAATGAAAAAATTTGTCACCTAGAGCTGCATAAATATAAAAAACAAATAATGTAAAAACTTAAAATAGGATACATAAACTTTTAGGATGAGCTAAGTATAAATAACTGTGAATACTAATCATCTTACCTTCCAGAGATTGTGATAAATTATCCAATTGTTCACATGCTACTGCTCGCCGAGATAAAGCTTTGGAATATTTGGGATTTAACTGAATGGCTGCTGTGCAATCCTCCACCACCATTTTAGTGTTTTTCTGAAATATTATTGTACAAGTCTTAATATCACTTACACCTACTGGTGTATGGTTCAGAAACTCCCATTGACCTTTGAACCTTAAAATTTTATTTAATCATTCCCAAAGATGCCAATACACAACATTTCATGTTTTTTTAGGGAATTGACATCTTCAGTTAGCTCTTATGAAGTATCTATAATCATTGACCATTAGTGTTAAACTTTGCAAGCATATTATAGGTTTTTAAATATAATATACATGTACATGTACGTGTGTGTGTGTGTGTGTGTGAGAGAGAGAGAGATTTCAAGAAGGCAAAAATATTTTATAGGACATTCGGTCTGGTAAAGAACAATATTTTACCAGACCAGACTTTATTTTTCACAAAATATATAGGAATATGATTTTTATGTCTGTGTATAGATCCTTTTTGGGACAGGTCATGTACCCTTTCAATTGGGAATTTTATGTCACAACGAGCTAGATTTGGTTTGTTTGTTTATTGTTGTTGAACATCCCACTCAAGAATATTTCACTCATATGGCGACTTCCACAAATGCCAGTGAAGGGCTTCAAATTTTGGATTATGCTCAGCACTTACGGTCATTGAGCAGTGAGTGTTCTTTAACGTGCCAACACCTACTGTGACATAGGACCTCGGTTTTTACTGTCTAATCCGAAAGACAGGAAACCAACTTGCCGCTGACTGGACCCAAACTCATGATCAAGAGTTGAGCAAGCTACTGACTGAGCCAGGCCGGCTCGCTAGAATTGGTAAAATATTAAGTAACAATGGCCATTCTATAAATAATAAAAATAAAGATACAAAACTTTAAATTCATTTAACTTTTTTTCTTTATTAAATTGAAAACATGGAGTTCATCTGAATTCTTAGAGGTTTCAATTGAGCTGTACTTTTAAGTTATAGATTTTCCCTTTGTCTGTATACCAAAAGTGAGCTACATGGTGAACAAAACTGGAGAAAATTTAGTAGATTTTGCATTGGGAATATGGCCTTTTACAGGACCCACATGTTGATGATATTAATCCCTGGTACATCATGTACAACTTCAAGTAGTAAAACTGTGTCATGATTGTTAAGCAATGTACATGTATATACTGAAATATGAGTGTCCCTACAATGTAACAAATTTTCAAATACTTTCCCAACTTCAAAGACTGCCAGTGATTCTTATCAGTTGAATGTCATGTTCCAATAAACACAGCTTGTAGGCTTGTGTCTGAGATGAAAAATTGGACATCACAGCAGGGTGCTGATATGAGGGAATGATTCAAAAGTATAAATAAATATTGATTACGCAGTTCCTAACATGAATCCCAGTGCTATCGTAGCTCAGTAGTGATTGTAGTGAACGAAATATAACGACTGAATTATTCAAAAATACATGTATCATAAAATGAAAGATTATTAATTGTCACTAGATGATGTTAATACTGCTTTATACACAAACAAAGTATATTATTTAGAGATTTTCCCTAAAATCATTTAGCCTACATTTTTTTCATTTAATTTTCAATACACACCACCAATATTTTATTTATTATTACTTGGGTGGAATTAACATTTTTCATGTAAATACGTAAAGAATTTATGTAATGAACAACAATTTCCTCAGATATTTCAAGCGAGGAATCATTGTGTGACCAGCTCAAAGATATTTGTTGACACTGTTTCCGGCCAATAAAAATGGAAACCGAGCCAAACATTATGTCAGTCGAGTTGGTAAATTTTATCGGACCACCCAATTTTCCATCGGATTTGTCCGTCGGTCCAGCATATTTCGCGAAGTCTGCTGTGTGTGCACGCACATCCATGTGTGTGTTTGTGAATGATCTTATGGCTTATACCTTTGATCGGATACTTTGAAGCGTATTCTTTCAAAGAATGATTTAGTACTACGTCAGAATTCAAAGGGTGTATGATTTAGAATCAAAATGTTATGATAATTTTACATGAACCTGATCACTCCGCAATTATAACAGTAGACCATACTATTTACTGATTTTAGCAAGTCTAAATGTGACCACAGGGATTGATGACTGGCAAAAAAAGTTGCCAGATATGTTTTTTTTCTTTCTTTAAGAATACTGACATTTTAGGTCTTCAGATGTACATGTATTGATGACCCAGACCTGTAGAATAAGAAAATTTGCCCCGGCAAAAAAATTGCTGAGGCAAATACGTTTGCTTAGGCAATTTGCTTAAGCAAATTCAAACTTCTACAGTTTTTGTATGTAATAAAATGCAATTGATCACTATTTTGTCCATGTGTGTGTTCTTAATGTAAAACATAACAAGTACTGTTTGTTTATACTTCAGGTCAGCATAGGGAAATTCTGGGACAATCACTTTAACTTTATGCTCAATTAATATACTCTGATATATAGCCTTCATTCGTTAAAAAAGAAAAAAATTGTCAAATAAGCATGAAGTGAATACCTCAGTGTTTCCAGCAACTTTTCTAGTTGAGAGTCAGCTGACCCTTTAACTCTGTCAATTAAGGGTCAAAGATATTTCCTGAGGGTCAGAGTTTGTAAAGTGTAAACTATAGGCCTTTACATGAAAAGAACACTTAACAACAAGTTTTAAATACTGTTTTAATCAATTGCATGTAGTCATTAGCTAGTGGTCAAGTACTGAAACAACAGACTACTGACATGATATGACATATTTCCTACATGTACATGTAAGTGATTGCATGTATAACATATCTTAATGAATTATTTAATCACTGAATTGTAAATTTTGATGGAGGAGTTGACATATTTCTCACATGCCCTCTCACAAAGATTCTCTCTCTCTAGATCTGTGACTGTGGTTTGAATAAACATTTTACTATCAACATTTTTCACAGACAAACGATTTCTCAGGAACCCAATGATTTTGTTCTGTCAAGAAAATCACCTTTTACATGGTACAGATGTAATACTAATAGGCACAGTACGTGAGCAAAATTTCTGCCTACTTACTAATGGAATGAAGGGTATAAATATCTATCGCTGAAATGTGAATTTTTAAACAAAATTTTTGAAGGGAACATTCCCTGTTATTTTTTCCATTTGTTTGATGTTCATCAGATGCACGATTTGCTTCACTTCTTGATTGTCAATATGGTCACCGGAACTTTTTATAAACATCGACGAGAGGGTTGTTTGGCGTTTTACGCTTATATTCACTCCATGTGCATTTCTATTTTGAGGAAAATACCTTGACCTCAATAGATGCGCAACACAATTGGTTAAAAAGTAGATGGCATTACAATATGCATTCTCAATGGATGAAAGACTCATGTGGTTTACAACAGGCGATAAAGCGTAACACAAGGCCTTAGAGTTATTTATACTGCGAAGTTCCAAACATACTTTGCTAATTATCGGCTTGATACTCATGGCTGTAACGCCAATCTGTTATTTCTTAACATTGTAAATTACAAAAATTTTAATGCAGTAGCGTTTGGACTACCCGGTAGGCAGTTTGGCAAATTGACCCTTTAAAAATTAATTTATGCATAAACCATTAAAGGTTTCCATTTGGAGGTAAAATTACGCACATTTGTGCTGGTTATTTTTAGCTGGGGAAATCAAGAGTTAGACCTATAATAGAATGTTTGACATTCAACAAGACCTAAAATTAGGCCAAACTATAAAATTTTAGTCGACATTTTTTGCCGACGTAAATAAAAATTGCTTCGGCTTTTGCATCGGCAATGCCGATTGCCAACGTTATTCTACAGGGCTGATGACCTTTGCCAATTTTCTAGAATAGTGGTATTTTTGTATACAACAAGAATATCAGTTTGCTCCCTGAGGCCTTCCCATTGTTTTAAGCATATGATATAGCTTGTGTGACCTTGACATTTCAGAAATTAACTCCAGTGACCTTTGTCCAAAGGTCCCTTTCCCAAGGAAAATATGTGTGAAATATGATATAAACCTGATGAATGGTTTAAGAGATATAAGGCCTTTCCCAATATTTTGGAGATATGTGCCGAGTGACCTGGACCTTTCAGAAATGATGTTGAGTGACCTGTGTTTGAAAGTTCCTGGCATGGTGAAGTAAAACACATATAAAAAGCAATATATTCAAAAACAAATAGGAGGTTAGTCTTGAATATTCAAATATTAATGTCTGGTACTACTCCAGCTCTAACAACAACCTTTATACATGTTATTAACCTTTCGACCTTCTCAAATAATAACTTTATACATACATATATATACTGGGCAGGTGGTTCACATGTAACATCTTTTATATTCTAGACAAAATTTTGTTGAATGAAAGTTATGAACACCAGAAATTTAATAGCAGAATTACAAATTTTATCAACATTCCCTGCCCACTTTTTACAGTTCTTACAAAACAACTCACCAACTTTTCAAAAGCAGCAGCTCGATTCTGATAAAAAGTTGATAACTCTTGCTTATTTTCTGGCGGACATACTTTGATGGCTTCAGTGTAACAGTTAATAGCTTGGTCATACCGCCCTCCTTTAAAATATTTATTGCCCTTGTTTTTCTCTGCCTGAGCTTGATCTAAGGGTGTTAATGCCTGAAAAAATTTAAACAAAAAGTCAATGCAAATCATACATATCCACAAATACTTATTACTTCGACTGTGTATTTGATCTATTGTCCGATTCACATAAGATATCCAGGAGTGGTAACCTTTTGATTATCATATGGATGATTCTACTCACTTTTCTGTTATGACAAGCTTTTAATTCCTCACTGGATACTCTCTTACATGTATGCATGGTGTCAAGTAGGAACCATGACTCTAGTAAATCTAAATATCCTACTTTATTACCTAAAATTTAAACTTGTGCAGGTCAAGAAAGGTTCACAAGACTCCACAGTTATATTGATTTTATTATACATGTATATACAATCAGCAATGCAAAGTTTGGTCTAGATTATTTGTTCCTTTTTATTTTTTTTTATGTCTAGAAAAAATATTTTCACTTTGTTTAAAGATGTCTTCAGCTGTATATGAAGTCTCACAAACTTTGACCTCAAAAGATGTCAATGGCATTAACAAAATCAAAAAATGGATTTTCCTACATCCATGTAGATCACTCAGATGATTTTTTTTTCCATTCATGTAGCAGTTGACTAGACATTCATTTTTATCAGCAACTCATGCAATAGTTGATATAATGGTTTTTTCTCCTTGAGATGCACTTTATGGATTTGTTTGTATTTTTGCTTATCTTTATGAAAGTAATCAGCTTCAGAAGCTGTCAAACAATTGTCATCAAGCGCTTTCAATTTACACCTCCTGTGGATGTCATTGCTTACTCATGCACATAAATGTAAATTTTGCCTTGAAGTCTAAAACCTATGGATACCATCGATACTTGAATACATGTAGGTCATATAAACTGTTGCTTATTAGCCAAGTGGCATTGATGTAGGGTGTGTTTGATTGGAAATACGGAATTGGTCTTTGATTACAGTCAAATACACCATTTTGGTGTTGTCAAGTATCACCAAACACATTATTCATAATTTTAGTCTTATAAATAGGTGTGCAGTAAACATCATATAACAGAACCAGAGGAAGAAGGATAACATTTATATAGGGTGCTCATTACCCTCTCAGTGTCACATTCATGTATCATTCCCACACAATCATGTTCATTGCTTTGTTTTAATGAACTTTTTGTTGCATAACCTATTCATATACATTCTACATTTCAATAAAATGGTGTAGGGTCTGGTTACACCCTACATACATGTACTGTCAGACAAAAGACTAATGCATCCAATTACGCCTTCCTCTATAGTCTATGCAAAGTTTTGCAGTCCAATGCACACTGTTTTCTTCGTTACTTGTAATAGTTAAAGGGAAATGACATTTGTCCAATTAACTCAATGTTTTTGCCATGTACTAAACCATCCTATGTCTATAACCTTAGATCATTTAGAATAAGTGTTATATGAACATTGGCTGAAATGTGTCTGATAATACCCTACCCAGACGTCTGAAACTTTTTCAAACTGAAATCTGAGTTAGGCTTGTAGATTTTGAATCTTAGGGGCCACCTCTTAATCTTCGCAGCCCAGGTGCCCCCTGGATAAAAAATTAAGCTCTACTCCTGGTTGTTTCTTGAACATGATCATGAAGCTCATCTATTTTACTGCTTCATCCCATATCTGTCTAACAATGTATGAAATAAGAGGCAAAAATATGGTGTCTTCCTCCTATTCCAACAGTTGAAAAAATCAGATTCCTCCTAT